>LR738711.1:493610773-493648246 GCA_902687465.1 Secale cereale | reverse complement strand
CGCCAGCACCACTCGTCCATCCCCGAAGAGCCCCAGTGCTCGGGGTCAACCGGAGCTCCGCCGCGTCGGGCCACCGACGATCTCGCAGTACAGGCCTCCTCCGCCCTTCCTTTTACCCGATTTAGAATCACCACACACCACTGATACTTTCCCCTCGCTTTCCCCTCTCTGTAGCAGTCGGAATCGGCCGGAGCGACGACCTCTCGAAGCTCCTCCGCCGTCCCACCTCGCCGCCGGCGAACCAGGCCTCCCCGGCAAGTCGCACCACCACCACTACAACCGCGACTCGTTGCTGAGTCCGTCCCTGCCCTCCGTTTGCCTCGCCGTGGCCCCTATCGTCGCCGGTGAGCTCACCGTCGCTGTGGCCGAGAGGTTGAAGATGACAGGCGGGCCCCGCCTGTCATCCTCACCGCTCCCTCTCTCCCCTCGCTGCCGCTGACCACTGGGCCCCGCCCGTCAGGTTTAAAACCCTGACGTGCGCGCGCTGGCGCCCGAGCGGCTGGGCTGGATGCCCTGGGCCGTGCACTGTGGCCGCTCTGGCCCAGTGGCACAGTGCCATTTCTTTTTATTCTTTCTGTAAATAATTCAAATAATTTTACAGAAATGAATATTGGTCCAAATAAATTAATTCCAACTCCTAAATTATTGTAATATTCCAACCTATTTAATGATGTCACTTTCACACATATCTATGAAACTTTTATGTTCTTTTCAAATTTCAATTCAAATTTGAGTAATATAACTCCTGTTCGAAAATCCCTAGATTCCATTCCGTAACTCTAAAACTCTAACTAAGAATTTTCTCCATCTTAGTTTTCCCTCTAGTATTTAACAAAAATAAGTTGACATTTTTCTGAGCACTTTGATTTCTTTGTTTTCATTATGGTCTTATTTTTCCGTTGTTATTTTGCGACGATTAGATCCCGTATTTGACGAAGTTGCTGAAGAAGGAGAAGGAGAAGGATTTGAAGACTTTGAAGACCAAGCCAATCCAGGCAAGCAGCCCTTTGACCATGATACACTTGTGTTCTTCGGAACCCGTTTGTTTCCGAATGCATAGTGATAGAATGACGGTGGTGATCTAGTTGAAACCACCACATGATGCATGCTTACTCATGATCTTGCTATGTGCTAGATGTCATGCAAATGGTTAGTAGTGATGCCTAGTGATGCATGTGTGACATGAAAACTTTGTGGTTGAAATATTTGCATAAACCCCATCGGGTGCCCCTAATGCCCGAGGGTGATGTTGAGTTAGGTCATCACTTGAGGAAGAAGTGATGTGCCGGTAAAATCTTGTGCATGGGTGAAATAATGGATTAGATTTATGTGTGACTACCGTCCCAACCAAACATGTGCAACCACTCTACCCCTTATGGGACGGGGCTTTATTGATTACTTAGATCGATACTAGCATGGTGCCCGCATTACTAGTGACGGGAAGACTTGAGGTCTTTCCCGGGACGGGGTCGTGCTTGGATAGACGGCCATGACTGTTTTTACAGGGCACCGGACACACCGTTGGTCCCTTCAGGTACGCGTGACATTGAAATTAGGGCAAGTCCCGTGATCTTTTGTTTGTACTCGAGGGCCGTGTACCAATGAGTGGACTCTATGTTAGTGTCGTCTAAGGAAAGATAATGACCGGGTGCTTCCCCCGAGTACTTGAGGTACTGCGGGATCGTGGGTGACACGAAAGCTTCCCGGATCTTGTGGGTAAAGTGCGCAACCTCTGCAGAGTGTAAAACTATTCGAATAGCCGTGTCCACGGTTATGGACAGTTGGGTACTGCTACTTAAGCTATGTCCAGAAATTTTTCCGCATCAATGAAAGTATGTGTGTGATGAGTCAAGATGGTGACTTGACTCGATGAGTTGAATCATATTCATGTTGATATCGGTAACCTGTTTTCGGGGTTACGTGAACTCGTTGATGCATACACTTGATGGTAGAATACTTATTCTAGCCCATTGCTAGATTGCTCATTATTGCTCAATTGCATTGTTACTTTGAACCACATCATGGGTTGCTTGCGAGTACATTCAAAGTACTCATTGGCTTGCCACTGGTTATTTAATTGGCCAGGCATGGAGGAACAGGAATATGACGAAGAGTTCTTTGGAGACGAACATGCGAACTAGGACGCTATCCCAGTCAGAATGCCTGTAGGGTTAAGGCAGATGGCATGGGTTCTACCTATCATCGAAGACTTCCGCTATTTGTGTTATTTGCTATTCAGCCCGTGAGGCTTTATCTATGTAAGACTTGGCCATAATGGCCATAATTTGTGTAATACGATATGTATGGATGTAAGACTCTTGTTATTCAGCTTCTGTGTGTTCAGTGAGCATTGATCTCTGGGATCACTGTACACGTGCATTCGGTGATCTCGACTTCTAAGTCGGGGTCCCCACAAAGTATGAGGTTCAATACGCTCTTCAGTACTTCAGAAAAAGTGTTGCAACCTGGTGGAAAATGCATCAAGCCATACAAGGATGTAATGAAGCAAAAAGTTGGGAGGAATTCAAGGAGACGCTATTGAAATCCCGTCTCATCCGAAAGTGTGGTGACAACCCGAAGAAGAAACATTGTGCCTGCAGGATTTGTGGAGAAATAGGACACACCCAGGAGGAGCACAAGGATGAATGTCCTCATTGTGAAGAAAGTCACCCAGCTGAAGAATGCCCAACTAGGCAGATTACTTGTTTCTTGTGTGAAGGGACTACCCACTACCCTGCTCAGTGCCACATTTACCCCATGGTGCAACAAGCTATCCAGCAGAATAAAGAGGCAATAAAAGAAGTCCTCGAGGAAAACTTAAAGGAATCCACGATGGAGGAAGATGTTGACGACCCTGATGGAGAAGGCCTAAATAGATTTTTCTCCTGTGCTAGCTATTCATGCGGAGAAGGACATTTTTCACAGCATTGCATGAAGGAAAGCCATGAGTATCTGGGAGACTTCCCGACAGAAGAGGTGGAGTTTGATCCACAAAAGATAGAAGCACTGATAGGAATGGAGAAGTCGAGGAAGAGAAAAAGCATGTGTCCCCAGAACAACCCAATTTCTGCGGAAAAGGACCTGAGTCACATCACATGTTACAGGTGCAAGGATTTAGGTCATTATGCTAGTAACTGCCCAACAAGGAAGCCAAGAACCCAGTGAACCAGGATAGTCACCATGAAGTCCTTAGAATTGTCGGATGTCATTTGTTTACGCTGCAAGGAAGTAGAGCATTTTGCCAGAAAAGGTTCAGACCCGAGGAAAGATTGAGCATAGTAGTTGAGATCTGGATATTAGAATGAAGCATGTAGCTAAATGTGGAAAACACTTTCATTACGATGTTGAGTTGAGTTATGGAAAGAACATCGTAATAGTTCGTGAAGCAATAGAAGTTGAGATGTTTGGAATCTCATATGAAATGTTAAGAGTTGTTGGATGTTGTGAGTGCCTCTCTTGCTATCCCACCCAGACTAGAACCTAGAGCCCATGGACCAGCTGACCCCAAATCTTTCTCGGACAAACAGCCACACTCAAGGAAATGCATACATTATCCTCAATACCCCTTCTGTCTATTACCTACAGATGACAACCCTTTACAAGTCTTTTCTCAAAGGCCCGGAAATGATCATGACCCTGACTAGTGATCATGACTACCCAAGAATCCTGAAGGACATGATGAAGCATATTCACCTTGATGGAGATGCAGTCTACAAGGGTTATCCCTTCATGGAGAATGGAGATGAACTTTGGTACGTGGAGTTACACCTCCACCGTGTGAAAGGAGTTTGCCCAAAAACTATGGGACAATACTTTTTCATCTCTCGAGTACCACGAACAACATTCTTTGACTCTGTTCGTGAAGCTGCAATGGATGCCATACGTTAGATTGGAGAAACACTAGAAGCAAGACTATGTCACACTCAGGAATGCCTGAGTAGAGTGCATGCAGAGATGATGGAGATGAAGCACACGACCACTAGGATGAATCAAAAGATTGACGACTTTAAGAATCACATTGCACAATTCCAGTGGGACTGAAGAATCCTTAGCTAGAACAAAGAAATAAAGATGGAAGGAATGTTTGGCCATACCCAACTAGGTGGATGGCAACATTTGTAGTGAAGCACCTTTGAAATTGAAGTGTCGAATAGTGGATCAGGAAGTAATAAAATATTTGATATGAGGAGAATATGGATTACGGATGAACCAGTGCATTTTGTTTAGTGGTACCTCACTGTGTGAACCCTGGACCCATAGGAAGGAAACTGTTGCCGCAAATAGTGGAGGTTGCACAAAATAAATTGGAGTTTATTTTGATATGATGCTTACCCCAAGGGTATGAAGGAAAGAAGTACAATTGGATTAAAGAGGGGGTAATGCTGGAGTATGGAGCAATAGTGACTCCAAGGATGAATTAAGGATATACAAGTTCTGAAGTGGACCCCTAAGCCAAGGACCTAAGGAGGCTACGTAATCATAAGGGAACCACGAGACTTGTCAGTAGTAATATGTTTCTGCTGTGATGAAGCAGGACACTATGTTGGAGATTTTCCCAAGGAGAAGGAGATTTGGGCTAAGTAGTTGAGTTGAAACATGATATGGAAATGCATTAGACCGTAGTAAGTTGAGAATCAATACAGTTAGCATCATGGTATTGGTTTTGAATTTTATGAGTTGTTACTACACAAGTGATGAGTGAAGACATGATGCATGGAAGGAGATTTTGAAGAAACTAGTGTTTTCATTTTAAGGGTGGTAGAACCCAACTCCGTTACCCAAATACAAGAGCTAGATACCTCTAACCTTGGAAAGGACTACCCAAGGATGAGTGTGGGTAATTACGCTCAGTTTGGTACCCAGAGAAGAAAGGGATACCAAACAAATTGGATGGATTTAAGAATGCTAGAAAGTTGGATGTTGGAAGAATGAGCAGATGCAACCCGATGATGAGACCAAGTGTTACTAGTGGGAGATGAGCAATAACCCACAGGCCCCAGGACCTGTAAAGAAAGCAGGCACACTCTTTTTGAAGGAAAATCCCTGGAAGGAGCTACGAGTTTGATCGGCCAACGTTTCCTAGGAGTTTACGCAAAACCTGAGGGTTGTGAAGAATGATAGATGTTTTGTTCAGCTTGCAGAAGTAATGGATTGTATCCGAACTTAGTTCGTTTACAAGAGAAATTCTGCAATGCTTGTGAGGATGACCGAATGTTAGAATTCGAGACTCACTAAACCATATACAAGGTAATGATTTGGGTGCGGAATGGATTGATCACCATACCGACTTACTCTTATTATTCGCCTCTGTTATACGGGATGGTAAATCTGAGTGACTTACCTATAGTAGAGAAACGACGATGTCAAAACCTTGTCTAAACCTTAGAATGGTATAGAAAGTTTCCCATGTACAAGGCAGTTGTTGCCAATCGTAGGTCATACGGTGAGAATGAAGCCCAAACCCGTTTTCTGCAAGGACCCAGTCAAATTGTTGATGACCACCATAAGATATCGATATTTGTTTAGTATTGGCCACAGACCTGTCAGCTAAGAATAACCAGTCTCGAAAGAGCCTTACCAAGATGAAAGGACACAAGGATTGAGGACAAAATTATGCAACTACCGAAATAGCCAAGAGAAGGAATTACCCTGAAGATCTGAGAAGACCGACATCGTCAACCCAAAGAATGGAGTACATGATTTTTGAAGGAATCGTAACCATCATTCTAAGTGTGGTAGCACAATAGACCACACCAATCAATGGATTTGTTAGGAGACCCCAAACCCCAACCTATTTCTTGCCAGCCCCTCCGAATCTTGAGGACGAGATTCATTTTAAGTGTGGTAGGTTTGTAACATCCCAAAATTCTAAATTTTGGAATGTTATAATAAATAGATAGTTTTGAATTGCTTGTTGATGTGCTTTGTGAAATGGGGTGAAATTTGAAACTTTTGAAAATTAAATGAGAGGGAATGAAATGACTTTCCCAAACTTTCACCTTGCATTTTGTGATCTCAATGAATTCAAATTCTTTTCAAACACAAAACCCTAGAGTGAAGATAATATGACTTCTTCCATTTATTAAATGAAAAAGGGTTTCGAAAGGATTTTTGAATTTCATTCTCGAAATATTTCAAATTCAGAAACTTTATGCAACTCAATGATTTTCCCGAGAGAAGATAAAATGACTTCGTCAAATTATAGGAAATATGAGTTGGGAGTTCTTTTGAAATATTTTTGAAATTTATTTTCAAAACTTGAGTTATTGGGTTTTATTCAAATTATTTTTCTTCAAAAATAAAACATATGGAAAATAGGGTAACATGATTCCCTACAGTAGAAAATTGGAGAGAAATAATTTGAAATCATTTTGGTATTTTAAAATGATTTTTATTGGTTTTTATTGCAACAGTAGCCCTTTTTTATTTATTTAAATTCGTGGGAATTTTATTTGAATATAGAAAAATGTTAATCTTGTAGGATTTCTTTTTCTGTAAATTTTGGTATATAATATGCTTATAGTATATTATATATATATATATTGGTTTTATTCTTGTTTTTGGTGTCTGTTTTAAAAAAGTGTGTCTTCGCCGACTGGGTTGGCCCAGCGCCCCTGCCAGGCCACGGCCCAGCGCCGCCGCATCGCCCGTCGTCCCCAACGGGGACTCTCCCGAAGGAGACCGCCTCTTCCACGCCGGCCGCCGCCGTGGCCGCCCCGGCCACCTCTTGCCCCTCCTCCACGCAAAGTCGCCGCCGTCCCTCTTTATAAGCAGCGCCCGGCCCCGCTGACCCCTCTCTCGCATCACACCGTCGCCGCCCTCGAGATCCACCGCCGCCGTTGCTGCTCTTCCACGGCCGCCGCTGCCTTTGCTCGCCGCCGCTCGCTGTTGCGCCGTCGTCAGCGCAGCGCCTCGCCTGCCTCGCCCCACGCGCCCTCGCCTTGCCTCGTTAGAGCTTCGCCGAACCCGATCTGCCGGATCCGCCCGAACAGCGTGACCCGGTTCGATCCGCCGAACCGCCGGTTTTCCACAAAAAAACCGCCTACGGTATAAAACCCATTCCAGTTTTCCTTTTTGTTCAATTTTTAAGTTTTAGATAGGTTTAGTTTTTTTAGTTAGCTATTCAGTGAATGTTCTTTAGTTAGAGTTAGAAAACGAGCATTCGCTCGATAGCCTTTTCCTTTTTCTTTTAGTTTTCGGCCAGGGACCTATATGTGAATTTTTAATTTACATTTCAGCCCCTGATCTTCAAACGGCCACAACTTTTTACTCGTTGGTCCAAATCCAACGAAACCAATGCCCATGTCTTCGTTACGATCCTCTCTTTCCAGTAAACAACTTAAACTTGTTTTTGGAAGTTTTAAAAATTGAATTCCACTAGATTTGAATTTGAACTTCGCTTGATCATAACTTGAGTTTCGTAACTCCGATTTAGTTGATTCTTTTTGCAAACTTTAGTTGATTCATTTGATCATAACTTGACCTAAACTTTCTGATAAGGCCAAATTCACCTAATTTTGGTACTGTTAGAAATTGTTTTCTGTTTCAAGAGTCATTCGTTTGTATTCGAAGTTTTCCGAAGTGTTTTCTTCGTTTTGTCCGATCTTTTGAGTGATTGCTTAGGTGTGGTTACTATTGTTTTCTTACGATAGATTGATTGGAGTGTGATGAGTATATCTATCATGAGTTTTGAGTGCGAAGAATCTACATCGTCAGTACAAGGCAAGTTCATACTTTGATCATACTTTCCAATACCCAGTTTTCATTGCATTAGCTATATCCTGAAACACTTGCACGAGTAGGACTGGTTACATAATGTGATGCTTTGTAGTTCATGAGGTAGGAACCCAATGACTTGAGATCAACCAAGGGGGGTATACGCTTTGTTACTTATTGCTTAGCCATGCCTGTGGATGTGGATTGGTATGAGAGTGTCATGAAAGATGTGAGAGTGATGTTTAAGGGAAACTTTAAGGTGGAATTTTAACACACATCTGGGTGGATTGGTTGTGGCACCCTGGAGCACCCAGTGGTTGTCAGGCACTTGGAGAAACCTGTGTTGTCCTAGGGGATCCCGGAGGAACCGTGTGATCACCCTATTGGAATGCCACCTAGGATCAAAGGGATCATATGATATTTTCATGCCTAGAAACTTCCATGTGCAGGCACAAGCCATTATGGGCTCTGGCATAGTTGAGTATGTTGTGTGACCTCTTTCAGTGGTAGACTAGCAGATGTAGCGAATGTAGGTGTACCGGTCTACCCGGGGTAAAGAGTTAATGCTTTTGAAAGACTGTGTCTCAATAATCCGTTTCTCAAACACCATGCAATGCGAGAAATTAAACGGAGGCGATCAAGTCTTGTGGGGAAAAGTGCACAAACCTCTGCCGAGTGTACAAACTATTCATGAGTAGCCATGTCCTCGGTTATGGACATCTTTGAGTATCTATAAGTGGATTATTTGTTGATCTCAACACTCTATTTAATTAATTTGTTGGGTTAATAATGACTTTGGTTTGGGATTGATATGGAGGAACCATACTTAGTTGTTCATGAAATAAATTTAACAAAGTAGTTAAATAAATGTATTCCTTTGTGGTAAGGGAAAATTAGCTTTATGCAAAAACAACCTTACAGCCTCCACCAGCCAAATATGCATGTAGTTGTAGGAATTATTCATCATTACTGCTACAGTGTGAATTTGCCAGTACATTCAATGTACTGACCTACATGGCTGCGACATCTCATGTTGCAGGTTTTATACGACGAGTAAGTGTTACGTTAGGGTGGTGCTGTCTACACTCAACTTTGTCGTTGATGTTGATGGAACTCCACAACCTTGTTACTTCCGCTGTGTTGATTGAGGTAATAGTATTTACATTACTTTATACATGTGATTACCTCTATTATAAATCCTCGAGTACTGTGTGTGTCAGCATACCGATCCAGGTATGACACTTAAGCAAGGAGACTTGATCCATTCGGGTCGGGTCGCTACATGGAAATTGTAGGAAATTAAAATCCCCATCAACAAGAATAGGGTAGGGATTATCTTTTCCCAGATTTACCAATTCATGGAGAAAAGTGGTCTTGAACTCATCCTGGGCCGCCCGCGACAAGGGTCCATGTGAAGTCGTCGGCTTTGTTTTGGATTTGGAGTTTAATGTGAAACTCACCATCCGAACAAGCCAGAACATCCATAGTCCCTGTGTTAGCTAACGAGTAAAATGCCCCCAGAATGACCTCTTGGTGGCTGTGAAATCCAACTATAGTCTATCCCGCCAGAAAGACGGTTAAGAAGACTAACTGAGAAATCATGTCTCCCCGTTTCAGATAAAGCCAAAATATCTAAATTATAGTCCCTATTATATACCGCGGTGAATAGATATTTAGCCAAGTCAAGACCTCTGCTATTAAAGAACATGCCAACACTACTGCAGGATGCTGCTAACGCGACACTACGACCAGAGACCCTTCGACAAAACTGTGTGCGATGCAATAATCGCAAATGGTGGTGCAAAAAACCATCAAAAAGGTGCAAAATGTTTACCATGACAGACGCATCAAACACGATTCAGATTTTAGGTGCATGTGCGATGCAGGACATACGATTCAGTTCAATTAATTGTTTGGGATGAGGAGGAACAAAAGAAATGGGCATCTAGATGAAGGTGTGTGCGATATACAACATATGGTTCACTCGGATGAACTGTTTCTCATCAGGCAACACAAAAGAAACGGTCAGCCAGATCATGGTTTGTGCGATATACGGCATGCGGGTCACTCGGATGAACCATTTGCATTGAGACAAGAGAACAGAAATGGTTCAATATAACAAGATGTGTGTGATACGTATCAAATAGGTCTGTAATCGGAAACATGTGGTGTGATGCCCCCGATTTGACCGTACACTAATCATGCACGCAAATGTGTACGACCAAGATCAGGGACTCACTGGAAGATATCACAACACAACTCTAGACACAAATTAAAATAATACAAGCTCTATACAAGCCAGGGGCCTTGAGGGCTTGAATACAGAAGCTCGAATACATAAGTGTCAGCGGAAGCAACAATATCTGAGTACAGACATAAGTTAAACAAGTTTGCCTTAATATGGCTAGCACAAATGTAGCAACGATCAAAAAGGCAAGGCCTCCTGCCTGGGACCTCCTAACTACTCCTCGAAGCCGAACTCCACGTAGAAATATCCTCAGGATCCTCTGGGTCCTGGACTCCATCATCTGGTTGCATCATCCGAGAAAAGAAGAACAAGGGGGAAAAGGGGGAGCAAAGCAACCGTGAGTACTCATCCAAAGTACTCGCAAGTAAGGATCTACACTACATATGCAATGGTATCTGTGTTAAGGGGTAATATCTAAGGGCTAAACTCCAGAATGCTAGAATAAGAGGGGATAGCTAATCCTATTGAAGACTACGCTTCTGGCAGCCTCCATCTTGCAGCAGTAGAAGAGAGTAGCTGGAAAGTAACAAGTATCCTCGCTTTTGGTAGTTTCCATCTTGAAGCAGTAGAAGAGAGTAGATGGTAAGTTCACCAAGTATCATTGTATAGCATAATCCTACTCGGTGATCCTCCCCTCGTCGCCCTGTGGGAAAGCGATCAATGGGTTATATCTGGCACCTCAAAGGGTGTGTTTTATTTAGTATTCGGTTTTAGTTGTCATGAGGTCGGAGTACAACTCCGGGTCGCCCTTTTACCGAGGGACACGGCTATTCGAATAGATTAACTTCCCTGTAGGAGTGCGCCATATAACCCAACATGCTCGATACCATTTGGCCGGACACACTTTCCTGGGTCATGCTCGACCTCAGAAGATCAACACGTCGCAGCCCTACCTAAGCACAACAGAGAGGTCAGCCCGCCGGTCTAAGTCCTAAGCGCGCAAGGGTCTAGGCCCATCCCCCATTGCACACCTCCATGTTGCATGGGTGGCCGGTAAGTAGACCTAGCCTCTCCTAATACCAGAGAATTGTGGGCGCGGGGGGTGAGTGGGGCTCATGCTCGAGCGGGCGCTGGGCGCGCACGACGCACACCGACGCCGGCGGCCAGAGCGAGTGGCAGGCCGCGGCAGAGCGATGGCTAGCGAAGGGGGTCGTCGGAAGAGCGACGGGCGGGCGCATGCAGCCGAGGGTGGCCGGGGCGCTAGCGGGCGGGGCAGTCTCCAGAGGCGGGGTGAGGGCGACTAGACCAGCGAGCAATGGCGGCGGAGGAGGAGGCTAGCGTCAGGCGCAGTGGGACGATGGGGTAGGGCGAGGGGAGCGGTGGCGGAGCAGCAGAAGCGGACGGCACAAGCGGGCGTGCTTGAGCGGGGCGGCCGCGGCAGTTAGGCGCGGACGCGCACGGCCGAGAAGCAGCAACGCGATCGAGCGGCGGTGGCGGGGCGCGGCCAGGGTGAGTGCGGCCCGGAGCGAGACCTCCGGCACGCGAGCGCGGTGATGCAGTGCTGCGGGCGCTGTCCAGAGGCGGGCGCGCGCACGAAGGCACTGTCGTGGACGGTGCAAGCCATGGTGGGGCAGGGACTCGACAGCGGCAGCAGCAGAAGCAGAGAAGAAGGAGCAAGGCCGGAGCCCGAGGCCTCACTCGCGTTGGAGGGACGAGGCGGCGAGTGTAGAGGGGGGCGGCGGTGAGGAGATGAGGACGGGGCGGTCCGGCGGGGAGGTGGTCGAGGACGGCACGGTGGAGTGTCAGGCGGCGAGCGACGGCGATTGGTCGAGCGCGGGGCGGCGTCGGCCCGATCTCGATCTAGATCGAGGGAGGGCGAAAGGGAGAAGACGAGGGAGAGGGGGATCGTGGGAGGGTGAGTGAGGGGTCTGCGCTAGGGTTTGGGTGTGGGAGTGGGGTTATCCAGCCAGGGTGGGTCGGCTAGGCCGCGTGGGTGGGCCGGCCTGGTCGCTAGGCCAACTGGACCGTGGCCCAGGGAGTGGGTTTTTTTGTTTTGTTTTGTTTTCTTTTATTTTGCCTTTTCTTTTTATTTATATTACTTTTTCTGTTTTAGTTTTGTTTCCTATTAATTTTAGTTTTAGTAAAATATACATGTAGCATCTAAATTAGTATTTCAACTTAGTCCATAGTCACAAAAAGTCTAGTCCCGAATAAATTAGTTTGACATTTTGTTAATTACATAAGGTATTTAAACAATTGTTTTTACTGCTATTTTATAGATCTTATAGTATTTCAGAATTTTATAAAGGTGTGGTTTCTCCACCATAATCACCTATGCAATATTTGGTTCACTCCGAACATTTTAGTTTTAATATTTGAAAACTTATATTGTTTGCTTGATTTTGAATTTGAATTTGAATCGGTTTCGAACTAACACGAGATTAGCAACATTAATCGAAGTGACATGGCACCATTAGTAGAGAATTACTGTAGCGTAATTATCCGTGCATCACATGTGGGAAGACCGATAATGACACAGACGATTCATGTTAACAAGCCGTGTGTGTTGTGAGCAAACGATTTCTGGTATACAATTGTCACTGATTGATGAAATCATCACCGACTGGTTCCATTGTTTAGTCCATGTGCGATGTGATTTGTTCCGTCTACAGAGCATCAAAATTTATAATTAAAAAGACGACATTGCAGAACTAAATTAAGCATGCAATTACACAAGTGACTACACACATAACATTTCCACACACCAAAGTAAGCAGTTACTTGCATACTAAACTAGGAGAAACAAGGATCTAATCATCTACTTATTGTTGCGATGACGCTTGCCACTGCTCTGCTTCCGGCTGGATCGCTGGCCATTTTTGGGAAGGAGGCACTTCCTCATGTCAAAAATCCATCTGTACACGTCGTAGCTCATGTACGCCTCCTTGGCTACTTACACGATGTGAGCTTTGTCGAGTTTCTCCATCTAGGCTGAGTGCCAGGCACGCTTGTCCTTGTTACAGGAATCCTTCATGTCTCCGTAGTAGGGATCGATGATGGCCTCGGTGAGGTGAACCAGTGAGTCCTTCTCATGCTCCTTGCTACCCGAGTTCTTGTATTGGCCCTGGATGTCGACAAGATTCTGGCGGGCGATGCCCGAATTATCGAGCGCCTTTACATCGTTGGTGATGTCCACCATAGCGAACATATAGTGGGGGTTGTTGACAAACCAAGCGAAACGATCGCAAGGCCTTGTGGCCAGGAAGTAGTGGTGGCGCACACACATCTGGGCAACGACAACCTTGGGACGAGACCCGGCACGAGCGCGGGTGTACTCGAGGTCGAACCCAACCAGCTTGTACTTCTCCTCGGCAAGCAACAACTCCATGATGTGGATGGAGTGCTCCACCCAGACCGGGTCATTGGTGTACACCGCCGAGAGGTGCGTGAACCTTCTGTGGGTGTCCACCATGGGATGTATGGTGAACTGCTGCTCGTCGTTGGCAGCCGCTTGGAGCGCCATTGGAGCCGCACATGATACCCTCCAAGAATTTCTCATGGTGGGTGTGCTTCTTGCAATAGTGGGGCGCGATCGAAAGGTTGAAGAGACACAAGGGTTAAATGGCCGATGTAAATAATGGGGGGCCGCCAGCCTTTAATCATCACGTCTTGTCACGGCGTTCATAGCGGAGGATTCCAGGGCACGCTTGATAACACCGGACCGCACGAGTTTTGTTTGTCCACGCGTGGGGTTGAAGAGGCGCCCAATGTATCGTTGGTGAGCCGGTTCCCACGCTACCACGCATCTTACCGCGCAAGCTTCCCGCCCGGCTAGTTTGCCCACACGTCTGCTAGAAAAGGGACAAATTGTGGGCGTTTATTGGCAAAAAGCTTTGTAAAAATGAAGTGTGTGGAATTACTTCGGTCATAAGTTTACCCATGGGTGATGAAGTAAAAGTTACACAGAAGGGTGATGATGGACACTCGGGTGCGATAATTAATTCTACGCTCTACAGGGCACACGGTTGAAGAAACCAACTGTGTGCAATAATGTCAAAGATCGCAGTCGAGTTAGCTATACAGATCATGTGCTGTGAGATCGACAAGGTAAACATATTCGAGAATTGTTAATAAAATCTAATACCATTGCATATTAAGGTCAAAATAGTGCTACCAACATACGAGTTTCATATGATGCCATTCCAACGATTGTACCACAAAAACTCAAAACATTACAGGGTTCAAATTCCAGAGTTATATGGCTCAAATTCAAAGATTATAAGGTTCAAACTGATATTAGAAATGAAATTCAGCTCATCAGATGCAAACGCTCACGCTGATCCGCTAAACATGGATATCAGAGAGGTTCAAACTAATATTACCACTTCTTAGTATGGTTTCGAAACCTCATAATTTTTGCAAAGGGGTCAGCCACTAAGAAGTCACGTATGGGGTTGACACGATAACTTCTGATTACTCTGTCATCTAAAGTTCCAAATTGAAATTCAGCATTTTCGGAGCCTATTCCATTCTGCTGCAGGCGCCCACGTTGATCAACAAACCATTCATTTTTGCAAAATAAATGTAGGGAAAACCTCATTACCTTCAGCACCCTTGCTCCGACAACAAAGAACCTGGCAGATATAATCTCCGGTAGGTCCCTCGGTAGGAGTTCAAAGTAATTTCTGAGAGACGCTGATCTAGGCATTCGACGTGATTGTTATATTGTATCACATTATCCACCACTTGGCCTAATCTTATCTACAAAAGAAGAAAACGTGTTAGCGCCTACATGTAGTTTTGAACACTACTGCAGGCCTATTTGGTTTGTAGGATTTGTAAAATGCACTAACATGCCATCTTCGATCGGACATGATTAAAATGGGCATTTGATTGCATTCTAGGAAAAATGTAGCCTTCTTCACAAGAGGTTGGAGTAGATGAAAAGTTCCCTAAGAAAACTAGTACAGATGAATCCAAAGGAGAAATGCATATGGATTATAACTATATGGATCAAGCAACCAATATGGGGGGACATGTATGTACTTAAATCCTCCAAAAGAATCCTTCAAAAATCGTAGTACATTGTCATTGTAAACTTGGGAAAAGGTGTCACAAATTAAACTCCATTATGGTTAACATTTAACTAGAAAGGAACATCACCTCGAGATATAGCTTCTCCAGGCGCGGAATGCATCTCATGAAACTAACAACTTGCTCCAGGTTGGGGTCGATAGATTCTAGTGCCAAGACACTCACTATGCGCAGTTTCGGGGTCAAGCTTGTCGGAATCATTTTCTAGATGACAAACGAACAAACATCTTCAAAATTAGAAATAATGTTAATTTGTAGAAGGAGAGGTAGAAGGCGGCTGTTGTACCTGAACAGGTGTGGATCTAATAACAAGTTCGTAGTATTTGTCAGACGAGTAGCCCACCACTATCAATTTCGGCGCAGAAATGACATTGATTCTTGTTGGACCTTCTTGATCAACTACAAGTAATGTCTCAAGTGCAGGTGTGTCCTCAATGACCATACCATGGCACACATCTTGTGATGTCTTCCATCTGCACCAGCAACACACATAAATAGTCCAGAGAGTCATGGAGGTGATGTGGAAGCTACTCAACCCATTGGTCGTCTGAAGACGAAGGTACTCGAGTGCAGTACAACCACGGAGGATGCGCTCCATGTCACTGTTTGGGAGGCAGACGACGACAAGCTCGAGGTGCTCCAAATTTGGTAGAATAAGAGCGGGCAGGTCTGGGGGATGGCAGTTCCTGAACTTAGCAACGCGCAGCGTGGGAGCGAGGCAGAGGACAGATGTTGGCAGCGAGCGCATATGCCCATCATCAAAATTGAGGTCCTCGAGCTAATCTAGGGCGGGGATTGGAACTAGTCGTCAAGTTTGGCTCGGTTCTTGATGTTGGAACAAAACTTGCCCATTCTAAGGCCTCTGGTTGGGCCAAGGTGACTGCCGAGGATCTTGGAGAATGCATCCAAGCTTTTGCGATAGCCATGGCAGAGTTCGTGGGTGTCGATGAGGTCGAGAGGGGTGGAGTTCCATAGGGGGTGCCACCGTTGGGAAAGGACGGTTGTCCGCGCGCCCTATTTGATTGGGAGGAGGGAGACGATGACTGTCAACATATCATCGGGGAGGCTGCTGATGATGTCTAGTCCTGCTGGAGTTGCTTGCGGTTCTTGCTTGCCCCGCTTCCGCTTGTTGGCAGCCTCGTTCTCCACCTCTGGAGTCTCCTTCTCAGCAGCGCTTTCTGATAGAAGTGGGAGTACAGGGAATATTTAGTTAAATCAGGGCAATAGAAAGGTGTATTGGTAACTAGAAATTATTAGGTAGGAATATAGTAAGAAAAAGGAATGATAATTGGTTGCCTAAATACAACACAATTCATTTGATATTGCTGGGTAAGTCAACATGCAGATACTTGAAAAGAAAACTTACTTCAAACAAAGTTTGGACAGATATCGTCGCGGAAGTTAGCATATATCTCATGACCAGGCTCTTATATGTGCAGTGCAATTTTAGTGCCAGCTTTCAGTACATAAAACTTAGAAATTTCTTTCCAAAAGCCAGTGCCAAAATAGGAGTCACCACTTTCATCAAGTCTTACAGTAGCAACGATCATAAATCCATGGGTTGTGTTCAGTATGACATCCATGCAGTCATGATTTATGTAAAGGGAAAGATTGTGCACCACAAATTCTGTTGCATAGCAAGGGACGCGCTGCAGAAAATGGTAGGATTGTTAAATAAAATATGGTACCATGCAAATATGGGCCCAAATTGAAAAAAACTATACAGCAGTTGAAATCAAAGGACAAAAATCTATAATTAAACAGATAGGGTAAACATGATGTCATGGAAATATGAGATTAATCGAAAGAACAATACATCATTAATTTGCCTAATATAGAAAGATTAAGGAAAAAATCCCCTTTGACGCATATGGTGCATGTGGCACCTTTTATCCAAATGTAGCAATATTTAGAATATGTTCAGGAAAATAGGCCATGCCAACCGATTTAGGATGAGATTGAAAATACTGCGCGCGTCCTCAAGTCATCTGGTACAGTGAGATGGAATCTCTAGCGGAGGCCGCAAAGTCCTGGTGTGTCTGCGCACCGTACACTCTATGGATGAAAGAAAATCCTCAAATCAGCTCGAATAAAAATGAATTCATGATGATTTCGGCCGGGTGATTAACGGAGGAAGATGAAATGGGATAAGAGATGAGATAATATCTCATTAAATTAGTTACCTTGTTGTCCATGAGAAAGAACCCTTAGTACGACAGATTCCCCAACCGAGTGGAGTTGGGTCAACCGCGAGAAGCATCGAGAAATTCATTGGCGACTGGTGGTGGCAAGCGGAAGTGGCAAAAGGCAGTGGGGTTTGCCGACAGCCTGGCGGTGGCGGCAGACGTCGAGCTAAGTGGTTACCGCCACGATAGGAAGTGTCATGCATAGATGCAGAGGAGCTTCTGCAGTTGTAAATTGGGACCGGAGCGGGTCGCGGGAGGGGTGAGAGTTTTTGTGACATGGGGATGGTGAGGGTTTTCATTTTTATTTATTGAATTGGGGTGGTGAGGGTTTTCTGTCCCATAATGAATTTAGGAGGAAACGGTATGCTAGAGCCAACCGTGTGTGATTGATGCAACAGGCAAAATGAAAGTCATTGCACATTGTTCCAATTTTGGGAACCGTGTGTGATTTACGTACTACCTCTGTCCTGGTTTATTGGTCCCCTTTGTAATTTGTACCAAATTTTTACCAAATAATTAACTAAGAAATGTTTATGCATATCACTAAAAATTATATCATTGAACACTATGTTTAAATACGCATCCAACGATATAATTTTTGCTAACTTGCACTGACATTTTGTCAGTTAAATCTTTGGTCAAAATTTAACACAAATTACAAAGGGGACCAATAAATGAGGATGTGGGTTGATTCCATCAACCGAACTGATTGCATCCATGTCCCACAGTTAGACATAAGTAAACATAGATTAAACATGCTCAGACATGGATAATAAGCGTACACATACACAAGCATAGTTCAACCATAAGTACATAGTTCAACCATCATTAAGCATGCCCAAGCCTACATAGTTCGATCCTACATCTCATCTCACATGTCGGCTCGATCCTGAAGCTTCTCCAGGTACTCGGTGTACGCACCGTGCGCCACCCTGCGAGAATACTTCTGCTTGAAGGAGCCAACGGCCCGTCCTCTTGCATGCGCCAGAACACTTTGATACACATCATAAAGCTTGTGGTTGCATAATGGGCATCTATAGCCGTCGTCCTAGGTCCTAATACGCCTGTTATGCATTCCCGCATAAAGCTCCCTTGGGATTTGCCTCTTGTACCTCCTCTGGACATCTTCATACTCGCTGTCCACATCGCCAAACAGCACCTATACAAATAGTAAAACAAATTTGGCATCAAATCAATGTTTACATGCAGTGAAGTAGGATTAGGACTTTAGGGCTATTTTTTATACATATCCAGATATTATGGTTCAATTTTTAAGCACGGTCGTCTATGTACAGACCAATCTTGAAGAAAATATGGCACAAACATATAAGTAGGTCATTCAAAATCAATTATCAAGTCCTGGCTAGGAATTATTAGCACAGACACTAAACATAGTCGGATTACTAGCAGAAATCATTTGCACAGATGCAACAACTAATCACTTATCAATTGTGCCATTCCAACAATCAATACACTACACACATCTAACGAAACTTACTCAGATTTCTTGGACGGGGTGTAACATCCTAATTTTCAATTAGGATGTTATCATATAGATCATTCATATACACCCATCATTTAAGCATTTCTGAATTTGAATTTTTTTTGGAAATTGATCCCAGAAACTTTAAGCAACTCAAGGACCAAAGGAGAGAGTTGGGAGGTTTCCAAAAATGACCCACAATTTTATTTATTTCCAAGTGGGGTTTGGATCATATTCATTTTTGCCAATTTTCATTTCCAATATTTTTAAAAATAATAATGAGAGAAGATAATATGACCGCCCGCCGCCGGAACCCGCCGCCGCCGGTAAAAACCGCTGCCAAAAAACAGCTCAGTTTTCTTTCGGTTTTTTTGGTTTTCTTTTAAAAACCATTTTTATTATTATTTTAGTTATTTAGTGAACATTCACTGTTTAGATTTAGTTAGCGAACGTTCGTTCGATAGTTTTTCTTTTTCTGTTATTTTCCGCTAGGGACCTATTCGCTAATAAAACTTTTACAAATTAGTCCATGATTTTCAAACATTCACTACTTTTTACTCGTTTGTCCGAATTGGGTGAAACCAACGCTAAAATCTTCAGTATGATCTTATCTATCCAAAAAAACAACTCAAAGTTATTTTTGAAAGTCTTAAATTTTGAACTCAAACATATTTGAATTTGAACTTCTTTTGATCGTATATTGAGTTTCGTAACTCCATTTGAGTTGATTCTTTTTGCATATCCAAGCTCTTGACATAAACATTCTATTAAGATATAATCCACACAATTTAGTACTGTTAAAAATTGTTTTCTATTGCAAGAGATATTTGCTTGTTTTCGAGGTTTTCTGAGATCTTTTCTTAGAATCTGGTGCATGAGTGCTTATGTATGATATTGTTTGTTTGCGATAGACTTTCGGGAGTGCGAAACTTGCTACTACGAGTATCTAGGGTTTAACGATCATCAGCAAGGCAAGTTACACTTTGATCATACTCTTCAATACCCAGTTTTACTTGCATTAGTTATACCCTCAAAGATCTGCATGAGTAGGACTTGGATACATATGGTTAAGATTTGTAGTTCATGAGGTAGGAACATATGACTTGTGATCACCCCGGGAATATATGCTTTGTTACTTATTGCTTAGCCATGCTCGTAGACGTGGATTGGTATGTCAGATTTATGAAAGTTGCCAGAGTGACAACAACTAAGGGAAAGTTTAAGGTGGCAACTTTAACACATATCTGGGTGGATTGGTTGCAGGGCACTTGGAAAATCCAGTGTTGTCCGAGGAAATCCCGGAGTAACCGTGTGATCATCCTATGGAATGGCTCCCAGGCTCAAAGGGATCATATAATCATTCATGCCTAGAAGCTTCCGTGTGCAGCCACAAGCCATTATGGGCTCTGGCATAGTTGAGTAAGTTGTGTGACCTCTTTCAGTGGTGGACTATGTCTTGATCTTCCGATCATGGATGCGGTCGAGTCTTATGGGGAGAAGTGCGCAAACCTCTGCAGAGTGTCCAAACTAATCATGATTAGCCATGTCCCTGGTTATGGATATCTTGAGTATCCTGGTATTTGAATTATTGGTTGATCTCATCACTCTATTAAATTAAATTGTTGGGTTACTAATGAATTGGTGATTTTGGGATTGAGATGGAGGAACCTTCTCAATATTGATTAATTTAACTTAGTAGTAAATAATAAAAATTATTCCTTCGTTGTAGGGAAAAATTAGCTTTATGCAAAAAATAAACTTAGAGCTTCCACCAGCCAAATATGTATGTAGTGGTAGATATTTGTTCATTATTATTGCTACAGTGTGACTTTGCCAGCATATTCCATGTGCTGACCTACACGGCTACAATGTCTCATGTTGCAGAGTTTACAGACGAGGATTAAGGTGCGGTAGGTCGTTGTCATGCACTCAGTTTTGCCGTGGAGTTGATGGACTAATTTATCTTCGAAGCTTGCACGGTATCTTATTTAGTTGGCCTTCAGCCATATTTTTGTAATAATACTCTTTATGAGGATCTCGATATAATAAGTGTGAGATTGAAACTCTATTATAATTCCTCGAGTACTGTGTGTGTCAGCATACCGATCCAGGGATGACACTTAAGCACAGAGACTTCGGTCCATTGGGATCGTGGTCGCTACAAGATGGTATCACAGCACACGCTGACTGTAGGACACGACCACTAGGAAAAGCCACATGATGCTCTTCTCTACTCATTTCCAATCCTTCTATATTTCTACTCTATAGATGTCGGACCCCAGGAACAAGTTTACTCAGCCCGATGACAATACCCCTTTCGGAAGACACTTGAAGGAAGTCACGAAGTATCTGAACATCGGAATACCAAGTTTCACTGGAACCTTCACTGAAACCTTACCAGAAGAGGAGCGCTGGAGGATCGAAGTTTGTGTTCCTGGGAGGACTATTGCACCAGTCACGGAACCCATCGAACTTATCTTTGATGCACCAACTGGGAGCTTAGGAAAGATAATGGCAGCGCACATCACCTTTGGACGTATTTGTGAAGTCTACAACAAGGATCTTGAAGACACCACCTACCAGATTTGGGGATGCTGAGATGAGCAATGGGAGATGATTCACATCAGGAACGATAAATTCATTGCAGCATTCATACAGGAGATGGACCAGCACATTCACCGATACGAGAATCATATGTGCACTATCATGCTGAAGACCAAGACTGTGATGCCACGGAATATCGAGCAAGAGGAAGAACTCAAGTCAACACACCATGGATATGAAGAGGAAATTGCTGTCCTACTAGAGCAGAACGAAGAACTGAAGATGAAGCTAGGAGTACCCATGGTGAAGCCAGAACCTGAGATGGGCATTCGTTCGGAAGACTACATCATACTAGATGACATTGACACTGACAGTGATGAAGAAAGTGATGATTATGAAGACGAAGCTGGAGCAGATATTATGGAGTCTTCTGCCGATCAAAACTTTTAGATGACCACCTTGTTACTATTAGTAATATCCCAAGCAGTTAGGATTGTTCGCGAGTTTTGTAATAGTAGCTAAGGATCAATTGTGTGAATCTTGTTTGAAATTGAGTGGTGTAATAGGAATATGTTTGTCTCATGTGCATATGGGTAGTGGAATCTCTCATTAGACCTCATTCTATTCTATTTCTCACCCCTCTAACCCATCAAATGCCTCCGAGACGTGAGCCCGGATTCACTTTCCTGCCCGAGCTCACCCAGTTGATCCAGCAGCAGAACACTTTGATGCAACTACTTGTCCAAAACCAAGGCAACAACAACAACAACAACAACAACAACAACAACAACAACAACAACAACAACAACAACAACAACAACAACAACAACAACAACAACAACAACAACAACAACAACAACAACAACAACAACAACAACAACAGCAACAACAACCCTCCTCCAGTTGACAACCTGACCCATTTCCTAAGGTTGAATCCACTGGTGTTCTCTAGTAGCACCGAGCCGATTGTTGCAGATGACTGGCTCCGCAATATGGGAAGAGAGCTAGCAACTGCTGGATGCACAGATGCAGAGAGAGTGCGCTTTGCCACACATCATCTTGAGGGACCAGCAGCCGCTTGGTTGGAGAACTAAACCTCCACTTATCCCCTTGCTACAGTTACTTGGGATCAGTTTCGGGAAGCCTTCCGCACTGCACATGTTTCAGTTGGAGCCATGAGCCTGAAGAAGCGTGAGTTTCGCAACTTGCGCCAAGGAAACCATACTGTGGGGTAGTACATGGATGACTTCAGGCAGTTAGCTCACTATGCCCCAGATGGCGTGGCCACAGATGCCGCGAAGCAGGAGAAATTTCTTGAGGGACGCAATGATGAGCTTAGTGTGCAGCTGATGGTAGCAACCTTCAACAACTACCAGGAGCTGGTAGACATGGCCATCATGATTGAAGGCAAGCAACAGCAGATTAAGAGCTGCAAGCGGAAGTATGGACAGGGGAAGTATAACTCTAGAGCTCAGCAGAAGCCCCACTATTCCCCGTACTCAGAAGAACATACTCCTCCCACCCATGGAGGACATGACCATGGAGGCCATTCTCACAATGGAGGAAATTCACACAACCATAGTGGCCCCAGGAATGGCAATGGGAATGGAGGAAACAACAGTCAGAGCCGTTCCACCCCATCAACCCCCGCCAAGAAGGATCTGAGTCACATTACTTATTTCAAGTGCGGGAAGACCGAACACTATGCCAACGAGTGTCCTGATGCCAAGAATGGAAATGGCAATGGGAGCTCAAAAAAGAAGCCCAATCCCTTCACCAGAGGACAGGTGAATCACGTGAATGTGAAGGAAATTGACGAGCAGCCCGATGCAGTGGTTGGTAAGTCTTTGGTTAATGCATTTACATCCCTTGTTCTTTTTGACACTGGTGCATCACATTCATACATATCAAGGGGTTTTGTGGAAAAGTATAATTTGCCAACCATGGGCCTTAAGTCACCAATGTTAGTGTGTTCTCCTCGAGCAGAGTACATGGCTAGTCGAGGATGTTATCAATTGTCGCTGACCATTGGGAGACATGTTTTTCCCACCGACCTCAATCTCTTGGAATCCTAGGGTTTGGACGTAATCATAGGTATGGATTGCATATCCAAGTATGAAGGAAACATTGGTTGCGCTAGTAAATCTATTCTCGTCACCACCTGAAAGTGCAACTAATCCCCGGGTGGTTTTGGTAATTAATAACAACATATATATCATTGAACTAATATTCTCTTGAGAATCATTTCAGAAAAGTTCGATGATGTGGGTATGGAAATGTCTGAAGAAGTGGACCCCTCAAAATGCTAAGACAAGCATTGGCAAAAGCTCAAGACTCCATTTTTGGTTTAGTGATCAAAGATCACATTGAGTCCATAGGAAAGCCAATACTATTAAAAGGGGATGAGGTTGTGTTAATGTTCTCGTTGCTCAAGTGCTTGGTGATCTAACTCCCTCAACTATCAGCACTATTCACTACTTAACACACACCCATAAGTAATCTCGGTCACACCGATTTCTCCAACTCAGTCCCACCGAGATGAACCACTTCAGTTGTTTCTCCAAACCCTAGATTCTCGGTCACACCGATTCTGAGTTTCGGTCTCACCGAAAAAGGGCTGCCAACCTTCTGTGATCAGTTGACATCAATTCGGAATATCCGAGTTTATATTTCGGTCTCACCGAGATGGCAAACCCTAACCTTTGACTCACTTCGGTCTCACCGAGATGGTATTTTCGGTCCCACCGAAAATCCCAACGTTCACTATATTTGAACTTTCGGTCTAACCGAGTTTTCACTTCGGTCTGACCGAGATTGGTCAAATGTGTGTGTAACGGTTGGATTTTGTGTGGAGGCTATATATACCCCTCCACCCCCTCCTCATTCGTGAGGAGAGCCATCAGAAAGTACCACCACTTCTATCATACACTTTCTGAGAAGTGAACCACCTACCCTTGTGTTGAGATCAAGCCATTCCATTCCTACCATATGAAACTTGATTTCTAGCCTTCCCAAGTTGCTTTCCACTCAAATCTTTCTTCCACCACAGCCATATCAGTGAGGAGAGTTGAGTGTTGGGGAGATTATCATCTGAAGCACAAGAGCAAGGAGTTCATCATCATCAACACCGTCTATTACCTTTTGGGGGGTGGTGCCTCCTAGATTGGTTAGGTGTCGCTTGGGAGCCTCCGTTCTTGAGATGTGGAGTTGAACCAAGAAGTTTGTAAGGGCAAGGAGATCGCCTACTTCGTGAAGATCTACCCCGAGTAAGGCTAGTCCTCCGTGGGCGTAGGCCGTGATGGAATAGACAAGGTTGCTTCTTCGTGGACCCTTCGTGGGTGGAGCCCTCCGTGGACTCGCGCAGCCGTTACCCTCCGTGGGTTGAAGTCTCCATCAATGTGGATGTACGATAGCACCACCTATCGGAACC
Organism: Secale cereale; assembly: GCA_902687465.1. NCBI lineage: Eukaryota > Viridiplantae > Streptophyta > Magnoliopsida > Poales > Poaceae > Secale > Secale cereale. Next base: position 493,623,605 of record LR738711.1, on the reverse strand, counting down.
ACGACAAAAATCTCCGTGTCACCAAACTGCGTTTGATCTTCTCCACCTCTCTTTTACATGTGCAATTTACTTTCCGCTGCTTATACTCTAGAATTGCATGTGTAGGGTGATACTTGAATTGTTCTTAATTGTGAAACTGCCAAAAACATTGCATGATCTAAAGGCAGATTTTTTATATTGTCAAGTAGTCTAATCACCCCCCCTCTAGACCTACTTTCGATCCTACAAGTGGTATCAGAGCCTTGGTCTCCATTGCCTTGGTTTCCATTGCATTGGACTCCATAAGCTTGGTTTCACAACCTAGGAGAGTATGGCGTCTAGTGAGGGTAATTATCGTAGAGGTCCTTACTTTGATGGTACAAACTTTGCTAGTTGGAAGCATAAAATGAAAATGCATATTCTTGGTCATAACCCAGCCGCATGGGGCATTATCTGTGTTGGTATGCAAGGTGATTTCTTTGAAGAAGGAAAAGTTCCGGATCGCGAAGCTACACCCGAAGAATTGAAGATGTTGCAAAACAATGCTCAAGCTTGTGACATTCTCTTCAATGCTTTGTGTCCCGAAGAGTTCAACAAAATCAGCCGTCTTGAGAATGCTAAAGAGATTTGGGATACTTTGGTTGAAATGCATGAAGGTACTGAATCTGTGAAGGAATCAAAGCTAGATATTCTTCAAGGTCAGCTTGACAAGTTCAAGATGAAGGATGGTGAAGGAGTCGCTGAAATGTACTCTAGGCTTGCTCTCATCACAAATGAGATTGCAGGCTTAGGAAGCGAAGAAATGACCGACCGATTCATCATTAAGAAGATTCTCAGAGCTTTGGATGGAAAGTATGACACCGTGTGCACTTTGATCCAAATGATGCCAAACTACAAGACTCTCAAGCCAACTGAAGTCATTGGAAGAATTGTTGCTCATGAGATGACACTTAAGGATAAGGAAGAGCTTCACAACAAGTCAAGTGGTGCTTACAAAGCTACAAGTGATGCTCCTACTACCTCAAGTGACAAGCTAATTTCCAATGAAGAGATAAGCCTAATGGTCAGGAACTTCAACAAGTTCTACAAGAATAGAGGCAAAGAAAGAAGCTCAAAATCTAGATCATATGATGAAAAGAGATCTTCTAGTCGTGATCGAAACTGCTACAATTGTGGAAGACCCGGACACTTCTCAAATGAGTGTACGGCTCCCCACAAGAGAAGAGAAGAATCTCCAAGAAGAAGAGCAAGAGATGAGTCACCTCGGAGAGAGAGAGGGAGCAGAGATGATCGTTATGAACGAAGACCCTCTCGGAGAAGCAAGGATTCGGAGAGGAAAGACAAGTCATCAAGGAGCTACACAAGAAGAAGACATCAAGCTCATGTAGGTGAATGGGTCTCCGGCTCCGACTCTGACAATCAATCCGATGGAAGCTATCACTCCGACTCCGACTATAGTCAAGATGAAGGTGTTGCCGGACTTGCACTCGTATCCTCCAACTCCAACTCCTACGACTTATTTGATTCACCAAATGAGGGAATTGGAAGATGCTTCATGGCTAAGGGCCCCAAGGTAACACACCCTGAATTCATTGACTTTGATAGTGATGAGGATGACTTGCTTGGTGAAGATGAGCTCTTGCATGATAAATCTAGTGAGCTTAGTAATGATGAAAATGCTAGTAGTCTTTATAGTCGAGAAGAGTCGAATGACAATGCTATGAAGGAGATTGAGCGTCTAACTAAAGAACTAAACACTCTTAAGTTAGCTCATGAAACAACTCAAGAAGATCATAGAGAGCTCCTAAGATCTCATGAGAAGCTACGCTTCGAGAAGCTCACTCTAGAGCAAGAACATGAGTTTCTAAAAGCGATCAATGACGATCTTCGAAAGAAGAGTTCTTCATATCTTGCCAAACGACTTCTCTTGTCTAATTTCTTGCCACCTATTAAGACTAAGCATGACAAGCATAAGAAAAATTCTTCCTCTAGTAGTAACAATAACAATGTTAAATCCAATGTTGTTATTTCTAGTAGTTCTCTTGATTCCACTAACAATGTTCCAAGCCAAGTTACACTTGAGCAAGAAAATAGCCTATTGAAGGAAATCATAGAGAAAGGTGTCTACAAGAGTCTTGCCGGAAGCAAGAACTTTGAGGAGATTGTTCGCAAACAAGGAAGACACCAGAAGAATCAAGGGATTGGTTTTGAGCAAAAGTTCAACGCCAAAGGTGTTGAGTGGGAAGAAGGTCAATACCCTACTCCACAGTTTGTTTCACAAAAGGAGAAGTATGATCCTACTTCTTCCAATGTGGAACAAGCTCAAGATGACCTTCCACCACAAGACCACAAGCTAAAGGCCAAGGACAAGCTTCAAGAGGAAATTGATGCATTCATTGAAGCACCTCAAGCCATGGTCAAGTGGGTTCCCAAGGACACATCAAGTTCTACTTCGTCAAGCTCAACCACAACACCAAGGATTCCCATCAAGATGATGTGGATCCCAAAGAAGAAGAACTAGTAGGTTCTTGAGGGTGACTCCGCCAACAAACTTCACTCATATTCATTTTGGCAAGAACTTGTGCAATCAACTTCCACATCATGCACTTGTTCATGGAGTCACAAACCCTCTTGTTGGTAAGTCAAGGGACAAGGTAATCATTGCTTTCATGGACATCATCTTTTGTGTACTTCACTCTATGTCCATGGATATTCTTGTTTGTTCCTTGTGGGACTAACCCATGTAGGTATTGAAAGTGCCCTAATCCAAAGGACTGCTCCTAACTCATGATGATCTACATCAACATTGAGCATCCACATCTTCAACATCTACATGAAGTCTTCTACGACAACCCAAGGTTAGTTTGACCCTTTAAAAGGGGTTCTCACATCTAGGGGGAGCTTTGCTCTAAAAATTGAGCTAAAAGCATCTCTAAATGATGTGAACACATAAATGCTTTATGTAAAAGTGGTAACCCCACTTGTGCTTAAACGATAAGTATGACCTATGATCAAATGTTCTCATTTGACTCCTAAGTCAATATACTCATATATAGATGACCTAGTCATCGACAATTTGTGTGCTAGTAGCTAGAGTTTTGGTTGTGCATGTTTGACACATATTTCAGTTGCTATCTTATTGTGTGAGCATGTTGAATGCATGATTTTATCCATTCAAGGACATCCATTTGTTGTTTTGACTGTTTTGGTTTCTTTTTCTGGCCAAATGGATGGAAAAGAATGCCTAAGCACCTTCCCTAGCTATCTATGCTATCTTGTCTCAAAATTCTATTCATGCTTATATCACAACTTTGAACAAGTCTTTTTCGGACAGTCCGAGTGAGGAGCACTCGGAACCACCGATTCGTCTAAGGCTGACTTCCAAAACCTTCTAAGTCTATTTCGGTCTGACCGGCTTCCCAATCTCGGTCCAACCGAAACACTTAGATTGATCTAGGTTTCATCTCGGTGAAACCGAGTTCAAAATCTCGGTCTGACCGATATGTGTAACTGCACAGCAGAAATACATCTCGGTGACACCGAGTTTTTCAACTCGGTCCCACCGACAGCACGGGGTTATATATACTGAGGGCTGCGCGCGATCTATTCCTTTCAAACCGTTCGCCCTCCAAGACCCCTGCTGCCGCCGCCCTGATCTAAGGATCGTCGCCGTCGTCGCCTGTGTGCCCTTGCCGCAGGTCTCCGCCGCCGTCAACGGTAATCTTCTCCGCCGTTGCCGCCGTAGAGGGACACCACCAAGTTAGGGTGTGTCCCGATCCCTTTTCATGCTCCACTTCTGATTCTTGCATGATAGGACTGCCCTGATTCATTCCACGTTTGATATGATCCCAATACATTGTTCAGATCTTCTAGTTTCGAGGAAAATTCTTAGGTTTAGGTTTCCACGGAATGCATCTCGGTGAAGCCGATTCCTGAAACTCGGACTGACCGATTTGGTCTCTGACCATTGCACTACACAGTTCGGTCTGACCGAGTTGTGAAAATCGGAATGTCCGAAGTGAAGTTTCTGTGAAACCCTAAGTTTTCGGTAGGACCGAAACCCATTTCGGTCTGACCGAAAGTGGTGTGTAGGTTCTGTTGAACACTTCGGTTACACCGAAACTTGAAATCGGTTTGACCGAAATACATTCTGTGAAAACTCAAAACTAAGTTTTTAACTCATTTTTTTTTGCAAAAACTTCTGCAGTTGTGATAACTCTTCTACTCTGCCTATACCTTATCTATTCACAGGTTTTTCAGCCATGTCAGATGTCAGTGACAGCCAGAACAGGTCTGATTCACCGTTTGCTGAGATTCCAGAGGCAGGTACAAGTCCTGAGGCTAGCAGCTCCAGTGATGATGGTGAGAGGAGCACCCCTAGTGGTCTACCTCCTGCTGCTACGAGAACCAGGAAGAAGAGAACGTCTGATTCTGAGGATTCCGACTTTGTTGCTGAGGAAGTTACCTCCAAGCCAAAGAGGCAAGTGGTTGCCAAAGAGCTCCAAGGGCAGCAGCCAAGGAAAGGCACGAGCAAAGTGAAGCAGTCTGCAGTTGCCAAGAAGCTCAACTTGGAAGAGCCAGCTCCAAGCAAGGTGAAGAAGACTTCCAAGAGGAAGAGAGTTGTATATGCTGAACCTCAAGTTGATGCTGCTGAAGAAGAAGAAGAAGAAGATGCACCCCAGCCTCCTCCTCAGAAAGCTAAGTTCATGGGTGATGCTATTCGGGCTCAAGCCTCCTCCAAGCCCAAGAAGCCTGCTCAAGCTAAGGCAGCTCCAGCGAAGCCCAAAAGGACAACCAGAAGCATTCCAGCTTCTGAGAAGAACAAAGGTGAGATGCCACCGTCTGAGTCAGATGAAGAGCATGTGTTGCTCAAGCTCCGTCCCAAGTTGCCACTCCACAATGATGCTCATCCTCAAGCTGAGGATATGAAGGCAAGAAAGGACAAAGGTCTCAGGCTATGGAGACAGTCTGATCCATATGCCGTAAGAAGAAGGACTGCTGTGGACCCCAGATTCCACACCAGAGAGCAGCAGGATTTCTATGAGACCGTGCTAATGGATAAGAAGCCCATTGTTGCTGACACCAGGTATGTTGACTGGAAGTACATTGACAGCAGAGAGCATCGGGACTTCTTTCCCCATGTGCATGAGAGCTTTACTGCATGTGGAGTTGCTGATTTCGTGGGTCAAGAACTGACAGCCTGGAATGACGAGATGATCATGCAGTTCTATGCCACAGCCCATTTCTACCCCGATGGCAAGATCACCTGGATGACTGAAGGTCAACGGTTTTCTTCAACTGTTGCAGAATGGGCAGAAATTCTGAACGCTCCAGAGCAGAGAGAGGACGACATTGATGTCTATGGGATTCCTAAGAAGAGTCATGATTCTATGAAGAATATGTACAAGGAGATCCCAGCTGCTGATTTAGAGGGATGGAAGCTCGGCTCAGTGTATTATCTCCAGGCAGGTCTGACCACCACCAACACTATTCTGAGGCATACTTTGATGCCTAAGTCAGGTGACCACCGGATGATACGAGGCTATTCTATCAACATGCTGCACATTCTCGATGAGAAGGCACCTTTTAAGGTGATGGACTTGATGGTTGAAACCATTAAGAGGACTGCAGCTGACCAGAAGAGGTCATGTGGGTTTGCACCGCAGATACAGATGCTTATCAACGCCAAGTTTGGCACGGGCAAATTCATGTTGGATAGGAAGCACTTGCCACTGCAGCCAGAGCATGAGGACAACGTAGTTGTGATGGATGAAGAGGATCCCACCTCAGTTGAAGGGCAAGCCAAGATCGAAGCTGCAAAGAAAGCCAAAGCTGACAGAGAGGCAGCAGCAGCAGCAGCTAAGCCAAAGAGCTTCGGAGATCAGATTCTTGAAGCAACCCGGAGAATTGAACAACGCCTGGCCAGCATTGAGCAATCTCAGGAGAGCCTTGAGAGGATCGTCGAGGACAAGATCCACGCTCTAGACGTGAAGCTGACTGAGATTCAGGTGTCTGTCAACAAGCTTGAGGCAGACATGGAGGAGACTAGGCAGGAGAGGGCAGAGCTTATGCAGGATGATATAGTCCAGGACTCTCATCGCCAGACTGCTCCGGTTCCCAGAGGATCCAGGTCTGCAGCTATCCCAGTGACAGACTCCAGGGCTACCACTTCAGCACCAGCTACAGCTCCAGCAGTTCCTTCAGCTCCAGCATCCACTCCTCCAGCGTAGACATCCGCAGAAGTCTTCGCCGACGCAGCTATCTCTACACCGACATCGACCCAGACGGGAGCAGCCAGCCGAGCCCGCAGTGACGTTTAGCTCTATACCTTTTCGAACTTTTTGGTAACTTGTTGCCAAAGGGGGAGAAATTGCTATAGATCATAGGGCTTCGAGAGAGAGAGTGCTCTTTCGTCTTTTCGTTCTTTTGCCGTTTTCCTTGAGATACATTGGTTTCTTTTGGTTCCAGATACTTTAAGTGTGCTTGCTACTACGTTTGATGCTACCTTAATGAGTGCTTAGTCATACTATGCTTTAATGTGTGCTTATTGTTTATCATATGCTATTTCTTATTGTATGGCTATTTACTCTTGTCTTGGTGATTGAGTGCATGTTATTCATTCTTATCATTTTGTGCGCTCCACCAAGATGTATGTGATATGGAAGAGTGACCCATAATCCTAATCGATTGTGCATTTGCATTCAAACGCAAATTTTAAATAATGCACAAATTTAGGGGGAGCTCTTGTTTATCACATACTTCTCAAAGCGACGATATTATTCTTTGATTATATCTTTTGTCGAAGCTTTGATCTATATGTTGTCATCAATTACCAAAAAGGGGGAGATTGAAAGTGCAACTAATCCCCGGGTGGTTTTGGTAATTAATAACAACATATATATCATTGAACTAATATTCTCTTAAGAATCATTTCAGAAAAGTTCGATGATGTGGGTATGGAAATGTCTGAAGAAGTGGACCCCTCAAAATGCTAAGACAAGCATTGGCAAAAGCTCAAGACTCCATTTTTGGTTTAGTGATCAAAGATCACATTGAGTCCATAGGAAAGCCAATACTATTAAAAGGGGATGAGGTTGTGTTAATGTTCTTGTTGCTCAAGTGCTTGGTGATCTAACTCCCTCAACTATCAGCACTATTCACTACTTAACACAAACCCTAACATCTCGGTCACACCGATTTCTCCAACTCAGTCCCACCGAGATGAACCACTTCAGTTGTTTCTCCAAACCCTAGCTTCTCGGTCAAACCGATTCTGAGTTTCGGTCTCACCGAAAAAGGGCTGCCAACCTTCTGTGATCAGTTGACATCAATTCGGAATATCCGAGTTTATATTTTCGGTCTCACCGAGATGGCAAACCCTAACCTTTGACTCACTTCGGTCTCACCGAGATGGTATTTTCGGTCCCACCGAAAATCCCAACGTTCACTATATTTGAACTTTCGGTCTAACCGAGTTTTCACTTCGGTCTGACCGAGATTGGTCAAATGTGTGTGTAACGGTTGGATTTTGTGTGGAGGCTATATATACCCCTCCACCCCCTCCTCATTCGTGAGGAGAGCCATCAGAAAGTATCACCACTTCTACCATACACTTTCTGAGAAGTGAACCACCTACCCTTGTGTTGAGATCAAGCTATTCCATTCCTACCATATGAAACTTGATCTCTAGCCTTCCCAAGTTGCTTTCCACTCAAATCTTTCTTCCACCACAGCCATATCAGTGAGGAGAGTTGAGTGTTGGGGAGTTTATCACTTGAAGCACAAGAGCAAGGAGTTCATCACCATCAACACCGTCTATTACCTTTTGGGGGGTGGTGCCTCCTAGATTGGTTAGGTGTCGCTTGGGAGCCTCCGTCGTGATGTGGAGTTGAACCAAGAAGTTTGTAAGGGCAAGGAGATCGCCTACTTCGTGAAGATCTACCCCGAGTAAGGCTAGTCCTCCGTGGGCGTAGGCCGTGATGGAATAGACAAGGTTGCTTCTTCGTGGACCCTTCGTGGGTGGAGCCCTCCGTGGACTCGCGCAGCCGTTACCCTCCGTGGGTTGAAGTCTCCATCAACGTGGATGTACGATAGCACCACCTATCGGAACCACGACAAAAATCTCCGTGTCACCAAACTGCGTTTGATCTTCTCCACCTCTCTTTTACATGTGCAATTTACTTTCCGCTGCATAAACTCTAGAATTGCATGTGTAGGGTGTTACTTGAACTGATCTTGTTTGTGAAACTGCCAAAAACATTGCATGATCTAAAGGCAGATTTTTTTATATTGTCAAGTAGTCTAATCACCCCCCCTCTAGACCTACTTTCGATCCTACACCACCCCTGGAAGGAAAGAGGATCAAGTACGTGTCGAGACACATGCCAAAGGAGGACGCAAGTGAATGCCCTCTCGGGAGTTGTTCAGGAAGAAGAACCAATTGTGAAGGATTACCCCGATGTATTCCCAAAGGAATTACCAGGCATGCCACCGGATCGAGACATCGAGTTTCTGCTCGAGTTGTTACCAGGCACCAGACCAATATCCAAGAGACCGTACCAGATGCCCGCAAATGATTTGGAAAAGATTAAGAAGCAAATCAAGGAGTTAATGGAGAAAGGTTATATTCAACCGAGTTCTTCACCTTGGGGAGCCCCAATGCTTCTAGTTGAGAAGAAGGATTGTTCATTAAGGATGGTTGAGGCTTATCGTGCGCTAAATGAGGTGACGATCAAGAACAAGTACCCTCTGCCGAGGATCAATGATTTGTTTGGCCAGATGCAAGGAGCCAAAGTTTTCTCTAAGATTGATTTACGATCTGGATATCATCAGTTGAAGACCCGAGAACAGGACATACCTAAGTCAACTTTTACCACGAGGAACGGGCTTTATGAGTATACGATTATGTCGTTAGGTTTGACTAACGCCCCTGCCTACTTTATGAGTATGATGAACAAGTGCTAGGCTTCTCGCCCCTCGTTGGTTACCCCAAGTGGAAGGTGTGAGATGTAGTGTTGCGGAAGTTTTTCCCTTGGCAAAGATACCAAGGATCGAATCCCCAGAGACTCCTAGGTTCAACAAGTAGGTGTCAACTGCTACGGCACCAGATATTAGCAATCAACATGGACCGGCACACAGACAAATAACTTTGCTCCCAACGAGTACAGAGAGGTTGTCAATCCCTCCGGCCTTGTAGTTCACAAAGAATTAAACGCAAGTGATAGTAGTGATAGATATAATTGCAATAGTAAATAATAGCGAAAAGTAAATAGCGGATGTGATCAATGATGGTAATATGGACCGGAGTCTCATGATGTTCACTAGTGATGTCTCTCTCCCAAAAGACGATAAAACAGCTATGTGAGGTAAACGAATTACAGCTGGGCAATTGACAGGACCATGTGCGCAAACCAATGCTGACTACATTGCAAGAAAGGTTGAGGTTCAAAGCATGGGCGGTACGCCAAAGTAAGTAGACCGAAATCCATCAATATCTACTACTAATCATCCACCTTGAGATATCTATCCAGAACATCTCGCTGGTATTAAGTTGCGAGTCCCACCCATAGTGTAAACTCAATGCAACAGACAACTGCATTAAAAGAACTTTGCGTAAAGTAAACAATCCTTGCACCCGCGGGCACAAGCACCACTGTTTTCCCCCTTGTGGCAACAGCACATCCCCTAGACTCATGTTTCTGTCACTCAAACTAGTCATCGAGGGGCATGAACCCACAATCAAGCATAACGTTCCCTCTTGGAGTCACTACCTACTACTTGGCCAAAGCAATAAATAACAATGGAGAACATGCAAGAATTACTTACGAACATAAATATAAAAGAGGTAGATCAAATATATTACTCAAGCACAATCTGAACATAATCTCATAATCCATCGGATCCCAGCAAACTCATCATAGCTACAGCATAAGGATTACATATGTGCCTCGATCATGTAGGGCAGCTCACGAGGGCTAATTAGTGAAGCACAAGAACGGGAGGAGAACATCACATAGCTACTGGTCATGGACTCATGGTCCAAGGGAGACTACTCACAACTCATCCGGGAGGCGTCCATGGTGGTGGAGAGGCTCCCGGTGGTGATCCTCCCCTCCGGCAGGGTGCCGGGAAGAGTTCTCCTGGTGCTCCCGATCTTGGAAGCGGCGGCGGTGATGGAACAGAGATGGGATCGCGAAAAGAGTTCCTCCTTCGAGGGTTTCGGGAGACGCTTTAAATATATGCCAAAGGGGGGCATCGGGGGAGCCTCGGGGGGCCCAGGCGCCCCCCGGCGCGGCCCAGGGGGGGCGCGCCGCCAGGGCGCCTGGAGCCCTGGTGGCCCCCCCGGTTGTCCTTCGGGCGCAAGGTAGGTTCTGGAACGCTGATTTTTTATATAATTTTTCTGGATTTTTCCTGGCAGTTCTCGTAAGGTGAAACCTGAAATACAAAAACAGCCGAAAATAGAAACTGGCACTGGGGTGCACTGAGTTAATAGGTTAGTCCAAATATGATCAAAAGTGTATGGAAGTGTATAAATATCATAGCAATATCACCCAAAAGAGGCATGGAGCAAGCAGAAATTATAGATACGTTTTGGACGTATCAACATCCCCAAGCTTAATTCCTGCTCGTCCTCGAGTAGGTAAATGATAACAAGAGTAATTTCTGTGGTGACATGCTATTAACCATATAGGACTTTTTCAAAGTCATATGACAAAAGCTTACTGAGACAATGAATCTATAGTAATTAAGTTGCCTCATGAGAAAATCACAAAGAACTGAAAGTTTTACAATATGATACTGAAACATCAAATAGATTTGCAATGAACATGATGTGCAAATATGATAAAGTGATATCTAGCTTGCCCCCTTTAATGAAGCATAAATGCAGGGGCACCTTCAAGGTTTAAGTGATGACTAGATACAATGATTTCAGAATAAACGATATCACAATCATGCGAAAGACAATGCTACTTTAGGACAATGCACATTACACTCAGAATGGCAATCATGCTCTCAGTAGTTGGTGCTTTTAAAAGAAGGTGGAGACTCAACATAAAAGTAAAATAATGGACCTTCGCAGAGGGAAGCAGGGATTACTCATGTGCTAGAGCTTTTTATTTTGAAAACATAGAAACAATTTTGTCAACGGTAGTAGTACTTCATATGTGTTATGCATAAGACATCCTATAAGTTGCAAGCCTCATGCATCGAATACCAATAGTGCTCGCACCTTGTCCTAATTAGCTCGGATTCCCATGGATTGTCATTGCATTACATATGTTTCAACCAAGTGTCACAAAGGGGTACCTCTATGTCACCTGTACAAAGGTCCAAGGAGATAGATCGCATTTGATTTCTCGTTTTTGATGGATCTCAACTTGAGGACATCCATACCGGGACAACATAGAAAATAGATAATGGACTCCTCTTTAATGCTTAAGCATATTCTCATAAGAGATTGAGGATTAATGTCCAAGCTAAAACTTCCACAATGATACATGGCTTTGGTTGGCGGCCCAATGTTCTTCTCTAACAATATGCATACTCAAACCATTCAACCCATGGCAAATCACCCTTACTTCAGACAAGACGAACATGCATAGCAACTCACATGATATTCAACAAAAGTGTAACAGTTGATGGCGTCCCCAGAAACATGGTTACCGCTCAGCAAGCAACTGATGTCTACACACGCTTCTACTCTTGTAGACTATGTTGGGCCTCCAAGCGCAGAGGTTTGTAGGACAGTAGCAATTTCCCTCAACTGGATGACCTAAGGTTTATCGAACTCAGGGAAGTAGAGGTTGAAGATGGTCTCTCTCAAGCAACCCTGCAACTAAGATACAAGAAGTCACTTGTGTCCCCAACACACCTAATACACTTGTCAGATGTATAGGTGCACTAGTTCGGTGAAGAGATGTTAAATGGCAAGTGATATGGATGGCAAAACAAGGTAATATAAATATGTAATAAAAAGTGCAGCAAGCAAACAAGTAGTAAACGTGAGCACAAACGGTATTGCAATGGTGGAAACAAGGCCTAAGGTTCATACTTTCACTAGTGGCAACTCCCAACAACATTAACATAATCGAATCACATGATATTTCCCATAAAACATGCAAAGGGGACACACTCGGAGATCATTCCTTCGTGGTCAAGAGAGGACGAGAATTATGTAGGGCTACAAAAGCACACCTCAAAGTTTGTAGTTCTCAATCTAAGGATTTCCCAATGTCACCGCGGCCATCCAAAGAGAGTCCCACAATCACCATAACATATCTAAAGGATAGTCAAAGACAAGCACCAAGAGACTCTCAATCTTCAATCAACACACAAGAGAGGAAATCACTCATGAAAATATTGTTCGAATCCATGTCCAATAGACCGCTGTCACCTTGGTCTCGGGGATTATACTAGATAAAGACAAGTGAGTACATCAATCCAATACATAGAGGAAGGGGAAATATCTTAGATTAACATAGCCTATGATCACAACGAAGATCACATCATGGGAGAGAGAATTGACCACATAGCTACTGGTAAGAACCTCAGCCCCGAGGAGGAACTACTCCCGCATCATGGAGGGAGGAAGCAACGTCGATGGAGATGGATCCGGGGGCACTTCCCCGTCCCGGCAGGGTGCCGGCGCAGGAATTCTGGTCCCCCAAAGCTTGATGGAGATGGCGGCGGAGATCGGAATCGCGTCTGGACAAAAGGGTTCCGGAATCAGGGTTTCCTCGACACGCTTTAAATATATGCCAAAGGGGGCCACCAGAGGGGGTCAGGGGTGCCCAGGCGCCCCCCCGGCGCGGCCCAGGGGGGCCGCGCTCACAGGCCGCCTGGAGCCCCTGTG
>LR738711.1:493579697-493610687 GCA_902687465.1 Secale cereale | reverse complement strand
CTGTACTTTGGCCGCACGGTAGCTCCTGGAACGCTGAGTTTTTATATATTTTTTCTGGATTTTTCCTGGCAGTTCTCGTAATGTGAAAACCTGGAATACAAAAACAGCCGAAAACAAAAACTGGCACCGGGGTGCACTGGATTAGTAGGTTAGTCCAAATATGATCAAAAGTGTATGCAAGTGTATGAATATCATAGCAATATCACCCAAAAGTGGCATGGAGCAAGCAGAAATTATAGATACGTTTTGGACGTATCAACATCCCCAAGCTTAATTCCTGCTCGTCCTCGAGTAGGTAAATGATAACAAGAATAATTTCTTTGGTGACATGCTATTAACCATATAGGACTTCTCATAGTCATATGACAAAAGCTTACTGAGACAATGATTCTATAGTAATTAAGTTGCCTCATGAGAAAATCACAAATGACTGAAAGTTTTACAATATGAAACTGAAACATCAAAAAGATTTGCAATGAACATGATGTGCAAATATGATAAAGTGATATCTAGCTTGCCCCCTTTAGTGAAGCAAAACATAAATGCAGGGGCACCTTCAAGATTTAAGTGATGACTAGATACAATGATTTCAAAATAAACGATATCACAATCATGCAAAAGACAATGCTACTTTGGGACAATGCACATTTCACTCAGGATGGCAATCATGCTCTCAGTAGTTGGTGCTTTTAAAAGAAGGTGGAGACTCAACATGAAAGTAAAAGAATGGTTATGTGCTAGAGCTTTTTATTTTAAAAACATATAAGCAATTTTGTCAACGGTAGTAGTACTTCATATGTGTCATGTATAACACATCCTATAAGTTGCAAGCCTCATGCATCGAATACCAATAGTGCTTGCACCTTGTCCTAATTAGCTCGGACTCCCATGGGTTATCATTGCATTACATATGTTTCAACCAAGTGTCACAATGGGGTACCTCTATGCCACCTGTACAAAGGTCCAAGGAGATAAATCGCATTTGATTTCTCGTTTTTGATAGATCTCAACTTGAGGACATCCATACCGGGACAACATAGAAAATAGATGATGGACTCCTCTTTAATGCATAAGCATATTCTCATAAGAGATTGAGGATTAAGTCCAAGCTAAAACTTCCACCATGATGCATGGCTTTGGTTCGCGGCCCAATGTTCTTATCTAACAATATTCATATCATTGAACCCACGGAAAATCACCCTTACTTCAGACAAGACGAACATGCATAGCAACTCACATGATATTCAACAAAAGTGTGACAGTTGATAGCGTCCCCAGAAACATGGTTACCGCTAAGCAAGCAACTCATAAGAAATAAGATACATAAGCAACATATTCTTTACCACAATAGTTTTTAGGCTACTTTCCCATGAGCTATATATTGCAAAGATTGGTTTTAAAGGTAGCACATGTAAATTACTTGGAGTGGCGGTGAAATACCACGTATAGGTAGGTATGGTGGACTCGTATGGCATAACTGGTTTAAAAGGATGTGGATGCACCAGCAGTAATTCCGCTTAGTACAGGTGAAGGTTAGCAAAAGACTGGGAGCGACCAACTAAGAGAGCAATGACGGTCATAATCATGCAGAGCGACAAAGCAATATTGAATCAGGCATGGTAGTTATATCGCTACTCAGAAATAAAAGATCATCAAGGCTTGACAGACTTTCTTTACAGTCTTAAATATGCGTGAGCATACGCCAAGTCAATCAAAATAAATTCTCGAACGAAGATATTACTAAACCATACCACATCATAGGCAAACAAATCATGTTGGTACTCCAATAACACACTGGGAATCCCCCGGCTATTTGAGACTAACCATAAGAAAACCTGAACTACTAAGCGCCATCATGCACGTAGCATCTTTATCATAGACATATTAACCAATGCAACGGAAGCAAACTCTCTTAATAAGGTGAGCATGACAATTAAAGAGAGTTCAAGCAACCAACTAAACAAAAGCTCTTTGAAAAGATAAGCATGAATACTAAGAGCAGAACATGATAGTAGCTATTTAAAAGACAAAGAACACACACAGCATAGATAGACATGAAAATTATATGTTATGTTCTAGGTAGAAGTGGAGCGTGTTTCTCTCCCACATAAAGGAATGCTGAGTTCCGACTCGTTATGAAAAACTAAAAAGAAAACTAAAAGCAAGACGCTCCAAGCATAGCACATAACACATGAAGTGATAAAAATATAGCGAAACGAAAGACGAACTGATAATGTTGATGGAGAAGGGGATGCACGAGGGCATCCCCAAGCTTAGACGCTTGAATCTCCTTGAATATTTCTTGGGGTGCATGGGGGAATCCCCAAGCTTGAGCGCTTGACACTCCTGAATCTTTTTATCATCTTCCCTCGCACACTTGAAAACTCCCTTCATACATAACTCATCATAATCTGATTAGCGAGGTTAGTACCCTTAATAAAATAATTGTACCTTGCTGGAAATAAAGATATTCTTGAGGTTCTACTGTTTCTCAAGATTGCCAAAAGGTTTTTGCAAAGAAAAAGCAAGCTCTTGATTTGCAAAATGAAGGAAAGGCAAAATAGGACAGAATCTGTGAAAAACAGAACAGCAGGTAGTAATTGATCTGTTCGGGATACTTGTGCAACTCAAATCAAAAAACTCAGAACAGACGCACGAAAGACAATTATATATAGAATGCTGTCGAAAAAATTCAGACCAAAAAGATGATCTGGTGATTTTATAAGAATTTTTCTATCCAAGGACAGAATCTGTTTCCTGGACAGCACCTCACAACTTTTGAATTTTCTTGCAATCAGAGGATACACTTGGCACAAATATGAAAAGAAAAGATACAATGATGATGCTACAGTAGTAAACAACATCAAGACACAACAAAAGCAAAATATAAAAATTTATTCATGTGGGCTGCCTCCCAAAAGCGCTTTCTTTTATGCCTTTAAGCTAGGCATAGGACTTTAATGATGCTCTCGTACGAATAAGAGCTGAAGAACAAAAGAGGGCATCAAGAAGCAAATGCCAAATACATTTAAGCCTAACATGCTTCCTATGCATAGGAATATTGCAATAGAATAATTCATTGAAGCACGAAGCAACTAGCATAGGAAGGCAAAACAAGCATAACTTCAAAATATTCACCATAAAGAGAGGAAGCTTCTTATTATTAAGATATTTAGAACCAAGCCTCCCTCTCTCATTATAAATTTCAGTGGCATCATGGATGAACTCAACAATATAAGCATTACATAAAGCATTGTTACCATCATCCACATGCAAAAAGGTACTCTCACTCCCCACATAAGCATAATTTTTCTCATTGGTAATAGTGGGAGTAGGACTATCATAAACAACTTGAACACTATAGATTGGAGTTATAACATCATCATGGTAGAGAAGAGCATTATCATTGCTAGCAACTATATTTGTAAACATGCTGTCTTTATTCTTACTAGCAAGAGAATTATCAATTATCACATCACTAGTGGGTAAAGGATTTGCAATCCTATCATCCCCAAGCTTAGAGCTTCCCATATCATCACTTTCAGAGTTGGTAACAAAAAGATTTTCAAGATCATAAGTAGCATTATCATCATTTTCCCAATCACAATAAGTAACATGCATATCATTATCAAAATCATCTTCAATAGTACCTACGGACATATCATCAAGATGATAATTAAGGCAATAAACACCTTCTTCTTTAAACTTACAACCGTTAGGATAAAAGTTGATGGGATGAATATGCTCAGGCCAGGTTGATACCCATTCTTCTTCCTTCTTACTCCTCTTCCTGCTCCTCTTCTTTTTCTTCTTCTTCACCTTAGGAGGGAGTGGTTGGAGACGAAGCTTCTCCACATATCCTGGTTTATCATTAGAAACAATAGGGGAAACTTGGGAGAAACTCTCCTTTTTATTAGCAGAAATATAAGAGACATTTTTATACTTTGGTAAAGTTCCCTCCTTTCTAATCTTACTTATGTAATCATTTTCATGGCAATTAACAACACAATAGAGATGGCAATTTTGAATAGTGTTTTTATTCCTATGGCATTATCATCCAGCCAAGAAGTCTTTTCTGATAACTCTTCACACATCAAAAATAACATAAGCTCATCATAAAGATCAGAGGTGATCATGTCATCACACAACCGGTTAACAGTTATGTTTTGAAAGTTCATGCATTGAAAATTAAAGTGACCCTCTGTACGGCAAAGTTCACAAGTAAAAGGATAAAGGTCACACAATTCTCTAGCAATTTCATTTAAATCTTTGACCCAAGTGATTGTTCTTTCATGTTTATGTTGCTTACAATACTTCTCTTCTTCAATCATAGGCCTTTCACAAGGTCTATCCACTCCACAAAAATTAACATGCTTATATAAAACTTCATTTTTAGGAATTGGATCATGCATGTTGCAATCATCATGAACAATTTCATTTTCTTTGCAAATCTCTTTAAAAGGTTCATGATGCTTGATCCAATCCTCCTTAGGCATATTAAGATGTGAAGCAAAAGATTTGAGGAAATCAACAAGGAGTTGAGAATCAAGCCCAAACTTAGCACTAAACTTATTAAAACTTATAGTTTCAACAAAGGACTTAATGCAATCATACTCATAAATTATACCTGACTCTTTACCTTTGTCGATCTCCCAATCTTCAGTGTTGCGTTGAATTCTTTCAAGGAGTTCCCATTTAGCATCAATCTTTTTGTTTGTGAAAGAACCCATAGAGGAAGCATCGAGCAAATCTTTATCCTGTCGAGAGAGCCTCGCATAGAAGTTAGTAATAATAATATCTTTGGGGAGCCCATGGTTAGGACATTTTAGCATTAACGTTTTCAGTCTCCCCCAAGCTTGAGCTATGCTCTCTCCGTCATGAGGATAAAAATTATAAACATAATTCCTATTCTTATGGACTTCATGAAGAGGATAAAACTTGGAGTAAAAGAGAGACTGGATCTCTTCCCACTCCAACAGGTGAGAGTCATTTAGTAGCCTATACCATTCCAATGCTTTTCCTTTCAGTGACAAGGCAAATAATTTCCTCATGACAAACTCCCTCGATACACCTGCAAGCTTAAATAATGAACATAGTTGTGACAGATATAGCAAGTGTTCATCGGGATGTCTGTCTCATGCATAACGATTAGCCAAAACATAATCGATAATACCAGCTGGTATTTCATAGGGCACAATTTCAGTAGGGGGAGGAGCAACCACCACCGGTGTGGGGCGTCTTCCCACAAGCAACAATCCAATAACAGGGTTGTCCATAAGCATAACTAGTGAAATAAAAACAAGAAACAAAAAGATTTAATTGCAAGATCTAAAGATATACTTTCAAGCGCTCACCTCCCCGGCAACGGCGCCAGAAATAGCATGATGTCTACACACGCTTCTACTCTTGTAGACTATGTTGGGCCTCCAAGCGCAGAGGTTTGTAGGACAGTAGCAATTTCCCTCAAGTGGATGACCTAAGGTTTATCGAACTCAGGGAAGTAGAGGTTGAAGATGGTCTCTCTCAAGCAACCCTGCAACTAAGATACAAGAAGTCTCTTGTGTCCCCAACACACATAATACACTTGTCAGATGTATAGGTGCACTAGTTCGGCGAAGAGATGTTAAATGGCAAGTGATATGGATGGCAAAACAAGGTAATATAAATATGTAATAAAAAGTGCAGCAAGCAAACAAGTAGTAAACGTGAGCACAAACGGTATTGCAATGGTGGAAACAAGGCCTAAGGTTCATACTTTCACTAGTGGCAACTCCCAACAACATTAACATAATCGAATCACATGATATTTCCCATAAAACATGCAAAGGGGACACACTCGGAGATCATTCCTTCGTGGTCAAGAGAGGACGAGAATTATGTAGGGCTACAAAATCACACCTCAAAGTTCGTAGTTCCCAATCTAAGGATTTCCCAATGTCACCGCGGCCATCCAAAGAGAGTCCCACAATCACCATAACATATCTAAAGGATAGTCAAAGACAAGCACCAAGAGACTCTCAATCTTCAATCAACACACAAGAGAGGAAATCACTCATGAAAATATTGTTCTAATCCATGTCCAATAGACCGCTGTCACCTTGGTCTCGGGGATTATACTAGATAAAGACAAGTGAGTACATCAATCCAATACATAGAGGAAGGGGAAATATCTTAGATTAACATAGCCTATGATCACAACGAAGATCACATCATGGGAGAGAGAATTGACCACATAGCTACTGGTAAGAACCTCAGCCCCGAGGAGGAACTACTCCCGCATCATGGAGGGAGGAAGCAACGTCGATGGAGATGGATCCGGGGGCACTTCCCCGTCCCGGCAGGGTGCCGGCGCAGGAATTCTGGTCCCCCGAAGCTTTTTGATGGAGATGGCGGCGGAGATCGGAATCGCGTCTGGAGAAAAGGGTTCCGGAATCAGGGTTTCCTAGACACGCTTTAAATATATGCCAAAGGGGGCCACCAGAGGGGGTCAGGGGTGCCCAGGCGCCCCCCCCCCGGCGCGGCCCAGGGGGGGCCGCGCCCACAGGCCGCCTGGAGCCCCTGTGGGTCCCCCCCCGGCTGTACTTTGGCCGCACGGTAGCTCCTGGAACGCTGATTTTTTATATATTTTTTCTGGATTTTTCCTGGCAGTTCTCGTAAAGTGAAAACCTGGAATACAAAAACAGCCGAAAACAGAAACTAGCACCGGGGTGCACTGGATTAGTAGGTTAGTCCAAATATGATCAAAAGTGTATGGAAGTGTATGAATATCATAGCAATATCACCCAAAAGTGGCATGGAGCAAGCAGAAATTATAGATACGTTTTGGACGTATCAGCAACTTATAAGAAAATAAGATACATAAGCAACATATTCTTTACCACAATAGTTTTTAAGCTACTTTCCCATGAGCGATGTATTGCAAAAACTGAAGGTTTTTAAAGGTAGCACATGTAAATTTACTTGGAGTGGCGGTGAAATACCACATATAGGTAGGTATGGTGGACTCATATGGCATAACTGGTTTAAAAGGATGTGGATGCACAAGCAGTCAGTCCGCTTAGTACAGGTGGAGGTTAGCAAAAGATTGGTAGCGACCAACTAAGAGAGCAATGACGGTCATAATCATGCAGAGCGACAAAGCAACATTGAATCAGGCATGGAAGTTATATCGCTACTCAGAAATAAAAGATCATCAAGGCTTGACAGACTTTCTTTACAGTCTTAAATATGCGTGAGCATACGCCAAGTCAATCAAAATAAATTCTTGAGGGAAGATATTACTAAACCATACCACATCATTGGCAAACAAATCATGTTGGTACTCCAATAACACATTGGGAATCCCCCAGCTATTTGAGACTAACCATAAGAAAACCTGAACTACTAAGCGCCATTATGCACGTAGCATCTTTATCATAGACATATCAACCAATGCAACGGAAGCAAACTCTCTTAATAAGGTGAGCATGGTAATTAAAGAGAGTTCAAGTAACCAACTAAACAAAAGCTCTTTCAAAAGATAAGCATGAAAGCTAAGAGCTGAACATGATAGTAGCTATTAAAAGACAAAGAACACACACAGCAAAGATAGACATGAAAATTCTATGTTATGTTCTAGGTAGAAGTGGAGTGTGTTTCTCTCCCACATAAAGAAAGCTGAGTTCCGACTCGTTATGAAAAACTAAAGAAAACTAAAAGCAAGACGCTCCAAGCATAGCACATAACACATGAAGTGATTAAAATATAGTGGAACGAAAGACGAACTGATAATGTTGATGGAGAAGGGGATGCACGGGGGCATCCCCAAGCTTAGACGCTTGAGTCTCCTTGAATATTTCTTGGGGGTGCACGGGGGCATCCCCAAGCTTGAGCGCTTGACACTCCTGAATCTTTTTATCATCTTCCCTCGCACACTTGAAAACTCCCTTCATACATAACTCATCATAATCTGATTAGCGAGGTTAGTACCCATAATAAAATAATTGTACCTTGCTGGAAATAAAGATATTCTTTAAGGTCTACTGTTTCTCAAGATTGCCAAAAGGTTTTTGCAAAGAAAAAGCAAGCTCTTGGTTTGCATAATGAAGGAAAAGCCAAACAGGATATAATCTGTGAAAAACAGAACAGCAGGTAGTAATTGATTTGTTCGGGGCACTTCTGCAACTCTAATCAAAAAACTCAGAACAGACGCACGACAATTATATAGAGAACGCTGTCGAAAAAATTCAGACCAAAAAGATGATCTGGTGATTTTATACGAATTTTTCTATCCAAGGACAGAATGTGTTTCCTGGACAGCACCTCACAATTTTTGAACTTTCTAGCAATCAGAGGCTACACTTGGCACAAAATTGAAAAGAAAAGATACAATGATGATGCTACAGTAGTAAACAACATCAAGACACAATCAAAAGCAAAATAAAAATTTATTCATGTGGGCTGCCTCCCAAAAGCGCTTTTTTATGCCTTTAAGCTAGGCATAATGCATAGAGATCAAGTTTTATCAAGAGTAAAAGAATAGCTAGCCCGTGCAACGGACTCAAAAGGTAACTTGATCTTCTTTCGAGGGAAGTGTTCCATCCCTTTCTTGAGAGGAAACTGAAATTTTATATTCCCCTCTTTCATGTCAATGATAGCACCAACGGTGCGTAAAAAGGGACGTCCCAAAATAATTGGACAAGAAGGATCACATTCAATATCCATAATAGTAAAATCAACGGGAACATAATTATCATTGACAACGATAAGAACATCGTCGATCCTCCCCAAAGGTTTCTTTATGGAAGAATCAACGAGACGAACACCAAAAGAACAAGGATCATAAGGTTTCAATTTAAGCATATCATATAGTCTTTTGGGCATAATGGAAGTACTAGCTACAATATCACATAAAGCATAGCATGAGAAGTTGTTTATCTTAATTTTAATCATAGGATCCCAACCATCTTCTAGCTTTCTAGGTATGGAGGCTTCTACTCTAAGTTTCTCCTCCCTAGCTTTGATGAGAGCATTAGTGACATGCTCTGTGAAGGCAAGATTAAGCGTGCTAGTGTGGGGATCTTTGGCCATTCCTTGCAGAAAGGTGACAACTTCTGAAATACTACAATTATCAAAATCAATTTTATCATTATTGGGCAGAATTGTAGTGTCATCCTCTTTGTTTGAATCGCTCTCTATTATAAGAGTTTGAACGTCTTCCCAAGTTTGGGGAAGCTTAGGAGCAATTTTAAACTGAGGCTCATACTCTTTTCCGGGAAGACCATGCCATGGGCATAACCCTCCGTCAAGACTAACATAATCACAAGGTTTATTACTTTTGTAGATCCCGACAGTGGTGATTGGTGTAATGGAAGAAGAGGTGTACTCCTCCCATCTAGTGTTTTTGGTGGAACCCATAGTAGCAAGCAAGCAAGATAACTATTTTTGTGATTTTCGATAAAAAGGTATTAAAGCAAAAACTGAAAGGTAAACTAACAAGACTAAAAGCAAAGGTAAACATAGCGTGCAACTCCCCTATCTTGAAGAGTGGAGTCCCCGGCAACGGCGCCAGAAAAACTCTTTGCTAGGCTTCTCGCCCCTCGTTGGTTACCCCAAGTGGAAGGTGTGAGATGTAGTGTTGCGGAAGTTTTTCCCTTGGCAAAGATACCAAGGATCGAATCCCCAGAGACTCCTAGGTTCAACAAGAAGGTGTCAACTGCTACGGCGCTAGATATTAGCAATCAACGTGGACCTGCACACAGACAAATAACTTTGCTCCCAACGAGTACAGAGAGGTTGTCAATCCCTCCGGCCTTGTAGTTCACAAAGAATTAAACGCAAGTGATAGTAGTGATAGATATAATTGCAATAGTAAATAATAGCGAAAAGTAAATAGCGGATGTGATCAATGATGGTAATATGGACCGGAGTCTCATGATGTTCACTAGTGATGTCTCTCTCCCAAAAGACGATAAAACAGCTATGTGAGGTAAACGAATTACAGCTGGGCAATTGACAGGACCATGTGCGCAAACCAATGCTGACTACATTGCAAGAAAGGTTTAGGTTCAAAGCATGGGCGGTACGCCAAAGTAAGTAGACCGAAATCCATCAATATCTACTACTAATCATCCACCTTGAGATATCTATCCAGAACATCTCGCTGGTATTAAGTTGCGAGTCCCACCCATAGTGTAAACTCAATGCAACAGACAACTGCATTAAAAGAACTTTGCGTAAAGTAAACAATCCTTGCACCCGCGGGCACAAGCACCGTTGTTTTCCCCCTTGTGGCAACAGCACATCCCCTAGACTCATGTTTCTGTCACTCAAACTAGTCATCGAGGGGCATGAACCCACAATCAAGCATAACGTTCCCTCTTGGAGTCACTACCTACTACTTGGCCAAAGCAATAAATAACAACGGAGAACATGCAAGAATTACTTACGAACATAAATATAAAAGAGGTAGATCAAATATATTACTCAAGCACAATCTGAACATAATCTCATAATCCATCGGATCCCAGCAAACTCATCATAGCAACAACATAAGGATTACATATGTGCCTCGATCATGTAGGGCAGCTCACGAGGGCTAATTAGTGAAGCACAAGAACGGGAGGAGAACATCACATAGCTACTGGTCATGGACTCATGGTCCAAGGGAGACTACTCACAACTCATCCGGGAGGCGTCCATGGTGGTGGAGAGGCTCCCGGTGGTGATCCTCCCCTCCGGCAGGGTGCCGGGAAGAGTTCTCCTGGTGCTCTCGATCTTGGAAGCGGCGGCAGCGGCGGAACAGAGATGGGATCGCGAAAAGAGTTCCTCCCTCGAGGGTTTCGGGAGACGCTTTAAATATATGCCAAAGGGGGGCATCGGGGGAGCCTCGGGGGGCCCAGGCGCCCCCCCGGCGCGGCCCAGGGGGGCGTGCCACCAGGGCGCCTGGAGCCCTGGTGCCCCCCCCCCCCCGGCTGTCCTTCGGGCGCAAGGTAGGTTCTGGAACGCTGTTTTTTTATATAATTTTTCTGGATTTTTACTGGCAGTTCTCGTAACGTGAAAACCTGAAATACAAAAACAGCCAAAAACAGAAACTGGCACTGGGGTGCACTGAGTTAATAGGTTAGTCCAAATATGATCAAAAGTGTATGGAAGTGTATAAATATCATAGCAATATCACCCAAAAGAGGCATGGAGCAAGCAGAAATTATAGATACGTTTTGGACGTATCAACAAGGTGTTCATGGAGTTCTTGGATACGTTTGTGGTAGTATTCATTAATGATATATTGATTTACTCGAAGAATGAAGAATAACACAAGGAACATTTGCGTTTGGTTCTCGAGAAGCTCAATGAACATCAGTTTTATGCCAAGTTCACCAAATGCGAGTTTTGGTTGAAGAAAGTCGGATTCCTCGGACATGTTATATCAGGAGATGGTATAGTAGTAGATCCCTCCAAGGTAGAGGCCGTCACCGAGTGGAAAGCACCCACCTCAGTTGGAGAGATTCACAGTTTTCTTGGACTCGCAGGATATTATCGGAGGTTCATTGAGAATTTCTCCAAAATTGTGAAGACCATGACATAGTTGTTGAAGAAGGAAACTAAGTACAATTAGACCGAAGAATGTAAGGCCAGTTTTCAGGAGTTGAAGAAACGTTTGGTTACAGCCCCAGTGCTGATTTTTCCGAATATACGCAAGGATTTGCAGGTGTATTGCGACGCTTCTCATCAAGGACTTGGAGGCGTTCTCATGCAAGAAGGAAGAGTTGTTTCATATGCTTGACGTCAGCTTCGACCCCATGAGTTGAATTATGCCATGCAGATTTGGAGTTAGTAGCCGTAGTGCACGCACTCAAGACTTGGAGACACTTTCTTATTGGAAACCGTTGTGATGTTTACACGGATCATAAGAGTTTGAAGTACATCTTCACATAGAAGGAGTTAAATCTCAGGCAAAGGAGATGGCTGGAGCTCATAAAGGATTACGACTTGAGATTGCATTATCACCTAGGAAAAAGCCAATGTTGTGGCAGATGCTTTGAGTCGCAAGAGTTACGTTAATACCTTCATAACCAGAGGTTTACCCCAGGAGTTAGCAGAGGATCTCAGAGACCTACAATTGGAGATAGTTCCGAGAGTATATGTTGCTACATTGGAGATTCAGTCCACTTTGCTGGGAAAGACGGACGAAGGTATTGCAGAAATAAAGTAAATAATGAGCCAAGGAAAGGCAAAAGGTTTACATAAGGATGAATACGGAACACTGTGGTTTGAAGAGCGTGTATACATGCCCAATGGCCCGGAAATCAAGAAGTTGATTCTTTAAAAAGCTCATGATTCACCCTACTCGATACACCCAGGCAACACCAAGATTTCTTTGGACTTGAAGTAGGATTTCTAGTGGACCGGTATGAAGAAAGGCATTGCCGAGTATGTAGTGGTATGTGACGTATGTCGGAGAGTTATGGCAGAATATCAGAAACCAGCAGGGTTACTTCAGCCATTACCGATACCGGATTGGAAATGGACAAGCTCGGAATGGATGTTATTACATGATTACCCAGGCCACGGTCAGGGTACGATTCAATCTGGGTTATAGTTGATCGCTTGACTAAGGTAGCCCATTTCATCCCCGTGAAGATCAGTTACACGAGTGCTAATTTGGCCAAGATATACATGACCAGGATCTTATGTCTGCATGGAGTTCCGAGGACCATCGTATCAGATAGAGGAACACAGTTTACCTATAAGTTTGGGAAGCAGTTGCACGTGACTTTGGGTACTAGGCTTGAGTTCATTACAGCCTTTCATCCACAGACAGATGGACAAGCAGAGAGAGTTAATCAGATTCTTGGGGACATGTTGAGAGCTTGTGTGCTAGATTATGGTTCTAGTTGGGATGATAATTTGCCTTACGCAGAGTTCTCTTATAACAACAGTTATCAAACCAGTCTACAGATAGCCCCTTTCGAGGCTTTGTACGGTAGGAGGTGTAGGACACCATTGATGTGGGATGAACTCAGAGACCGTAAATTATTTGGACCCAATCTAATCCGAGATTTAGAGGTGAAGGTCAAGTTGATCCCTGACAGACTCAAGATAGCCCAGTCCAGACAGAAAAGTTATGCCGATACTAAATGCAAAGAGGTAACCTACGAAGTCGGAGATAGAGCATACCTTCGTGTGTCTCCACTTTGAGGAGTTAAGCGTTTTGGAGTTCAGGGTAAATTGGCACCCCGATTTGTGGGATCATACAGAGTTATGGAACGCAGAGGAGAAGTTGTGTATCAGTTGGAATTACCTGAACTTTGTCCGGAGTTCACAATGTGTTTCACGTTTCCCAGTTGAAGAAGTGCCATGCAGAGATGGCCGATATTTATCTACGAGCTACAGTGCCCCTGGAAGCAATTCAGCTAGAAAGTGACCAGACTTATGAGGAGAAGCCCGTCAAGATTCGCGAGTTTGCCGACCGACTTACCCGCAGCAAGGTCATCAAGTTTTGCAAAGTTCAATGGAGTCACCATAGAGAGGACGAAGCCACCTGGGAACAAGAGGACGACCTTCGACAGGACCACCCACACCTTTTTGCTAGCCAACCCGAATCTCGTGGGCGAGATTCATCTTAAGGGAGGTAGGTTTGTAACATCCCAATTTCAATTTGGATGTTATCATATAGATCATTCATATTCATCCATCATTTGAGCATCTCTGAATTTGAATTTTTGTTGGAAATTGATCCAAGAAACTTTAAGCAACTCAAGTACCAAATGAGAGAGTTCGGAGTTTACCAAAAATGACCCACAATTTTATTTATTTCCATGTGGGGTTTGGATCATATAAATGTTTGCCAATGTTCATTTCCGATATTTAAAAAAAAAATGAGAGAAGATAATATGACTTCTTCAAAAATAGAATAAAAATGTTGGAACTTGAATTTTGAGTAAAAATATATTTATTGGATTTTTATTCGCTAAACTATTTATTTTGATTATTTCATTAGTACTAAAATATTTGTTTTTATTTTAGGCATTTAGGCCCAGAAAATGTTCACAAGGTCATTAATAAGGCCCTAGATATGTGTGATTTTTTCTGAGATTTTTACAATTATATTTATTATGTTTTTTCTATTTTTCAGGAAAATGTTTTTCTTAATATATATATGAAAATAATAGATATGAAAAAGATGTGCCTCGACGATATCTTTCCAATGGTATATCACTTGCTTCATTCCGACGAGCGGTTTAGAATAAAACACGAAAACAATCGCTACCACTCGTCGTGCGCCGTACTATTTTTGAAACTGCTCTTAAACCGCGTGGAATCTCGGAAAGGGTTTAACATGGTGAAGTTGCGCCTACACCATAGCTTCTCAACGGTATATTACACGCTTAATTCCGATAAACGGTTAAAAAACTAGAGCAAAAAAGGTACTGAAAACAATACATACAGTTTTTTTGCGACAGGTACTGCAAAAAAGGTACTGAAAAAACAATACATACATTTCCAATATATATATGTATATAGACACCCGGTCTATTCTGTTAATATTCTGCTAACACTTCTGAACTGCACGCTCGACGAAAGTGCACGTCATTTTTTGAAGCAATAGCATTGCAGTACCGATGCGATTGCACTTCATGTCGCAAAAAAACTGTATGTATTGTTTTTTCAGTACCTTTTTCGCTCTAGTTTTTTAACCGTTTATCGGAATTATGTGTGTAATATACCGTTGAGAAGCTATGGTGTAGGCGCAACTTCACCATGTTGAACACTTTCCGAGATTCCACGCGGTTTAAGAGCAGTTTCAAAAATAATGCAGCGCACGACGAGTGGTAGCGATTGTTTTTTCGTGTTGTATTCTAAACCGCTCGCCGGAATGAAGCAAAGGATATACCGTTGGAAAGATATCATCGAGGCGCATCTTTTTCATATCTATTATTTTCTCTAATTCATTATAGTTTCAGAGCAGTTTTTAATTTAGTAAATCGCGGAATTCTGTTTTTTTCGAAAATTTTCAATTTCCATACTGTTTTTGCTCCAGTTTTTGAACCGTTTGTCGAAACGAGGCGTGCGATACGCCGTTGGAAAGCTACATACGAGGCGCAACTTTCATATGTTCGAATGTTTTTGAGATTCCTTACGGTTTTTAGTAAATTTTGAAAATTGTGTGGCTGACTAGGAGAGGCAGGGGCCGTTTTTCGAGAAATTTTTGCAAACCGCAGGTCAAAATGATTCAAATTATACGCTGTTAGAAAGATATCGTCGAGACGCAAATTTTTCATGTAGAACGCCCCCTCTAATTCCTTACGGTTTAAGAGCAATTTTAAAATTACGGAAACGCGGACACTCTGTTTTTTGCGACACCCAAATCGGCGAGTGAACGTCATCCGACAGAAAAACACACTTCATCGGACGAAAACCGCATTGCATCAGACAGCCAAGTGAACTTCATGATTTCTTTTGTCGGATATAATTTTTTCTCAGCCGAGTATTTGACGTCTTTTTTTTAACATTTTTTATGACCGAGAATGGACCGCAGAGATGAGGGAAGTGAACCTCGACATATATCCACGTGAACCACATTACTTTTTTGTTGTTTTGCTAAAAAATTCACACTTCCATGGTGTCTGCAAGGGAACCTCATCACTATTAGAAGTGAACCACATCCGTGGACCAAGCGCACTGCAGGTGTTAATATAGTCGACTGAATTTTGATACACATGAAACAAATTGCATTTCATACAAAGGGGTAATGAGCTGCTACACACCGTTTTAGTGAACTACTTTTTTGTCTACTTCAAACAAATTTATTCAAGACATCAATACTGTAGATGTGATGAAGTGTAATGAAAAGTAAACGAACTTCTAATGGGTTAGTTTTGACTCTGTTTACAAAGGAACCACATAAAAATGAGTAAGTAGACCAGAACGGGCGCACTACACGCACACACACTCTCAACTGCAAGCACATGTCCTCCTCTGCACACACACGCGCTCTCAGCTACAACCAACCATGAGATGAAGTGCACTGCATGTGGCAGAGTGGCGTTGACCCTCACATTTCTTCACCCTTTTGACCCGCGGAAGTAGAACAAAATTCCCAAGATCCACGCATGTGGTAATCATGGGATGCCTCAAACCACAACAGGCCCTAATGAACTGCGTGCAGCTGAGGATGCGCATCCATCAGCAAGCATGGCGCTCCTGTACTGCCTCTGGCTACTTGGCTTTTCATTACAGCTGTGCTAAAAAACAGAGCACCTCGGCAGCTCGTGGCATAGCATGTCCCGCCCAAGAAGCACACTATAGCACCCCGGGAGCCGAACAACTTGAGATCCGCGAGCTGAACTTCTGAATTGAAGTTGCCGTCAATCCACTATCTGTTGGAACCTTTTTCATGAAACAAACAATTTCGAACAACTCAAATACACATTTTTTCGAGCAAATTGAAACACACATGTACAAGCCGACTTCATAGTCAGCCAGCCAGCGCAAGCCAGGGATGCAGATGTAGAGGGAAGTAAGACGTTGGCGAGTGGACCCACCTGATGCCGTGAGTTGTGGAGGTGGCATCACCTGGGAACTGCATGGGTGAGGACGGAGAGCTGCAACGTCAGTCGAAGTGCACGCCGGCCGGATTGAGTGGGCTGTCGTTAGTGGCTACCACAACCTCCACGACACTCGTCGGCTATCCTCGAAGCAAAGGGCGGCGCTCAGGGCTGTCCTCGAAGCAGATTGACGAGCTCGCGGTGGAGAAGGGACCTTCTGGCTGGTCGTCGGAGCGAGGGATCTCGGCCCCGGGTCTCCGGCGCGATGGTCGCGGCTGGAGGCATCATGCCCAGATCTCGTTGGGGAAGACGAAGGCCAACGCGGGGGGTGGGGGATGGGCACCTGAGCCACACGATCCTGTGTGGATCTCGCCATCATCGTGACGGAGAAGTAGTTAGAGGAGGTGGGACGGCTCCATGCGAGGAAGGGAGAGGAGGTGGCTCGCATGAGGCCTTTCCAGCACTGAACCATCGATGGATGCCGTCGGCGGTGGTCGGTGGAGGGGCGTGGCGCGCTGGCGGTGGTCTGGGTCGGGAAGAGCTGGCACATAGCGCCGGTAGGGAGGAAAGTGGCGGGTGAGAAGGGAGGTGGCTGGGGCGGCACCGGGTGCCGGGGAAGGAGGATGGAGGCCGACGTGGGGAGCAGAAGGTGGGAGGCGGATTTTTGCATCGGGCATGATGCGTGGGGGAGGAGGAAGATGATGGGGCCGAGTGGGTGGCTCCTGCAGTTTTTGTTTTGTTTCTTTGTGGTTCGGTTCTCTGTTTGTTTCAGTGCCGAAGTGTTAGTAGAATAAGCCACATGTTAGCAGAATAAGACTCTTAAGGGGTGTTATCATAATAGACCCACCCTAAAAGCAATTCATCTAGAAAGTGACCTGACTTAAGAGGAGAAGCCCGTCAAGATTCTCGAGTTTGCCGACCAACTTACCCAGAGCAAGGTCATCAAGTTTTGAAAAGTTTGGAGTGACCATACATAGGACGAAGCCACCTGGGAACGAGAGGATGACCTTCGACAGGACCACCCATACCTTTTTGCTAGCCAACCCTAATCTCGAGGGCGAGATTCATCTTAAGGGAGGTAGGTTTGTAACATCCCAATTTCAATTTGGATGTTATCATATAGATCATTCATATGCATCCATCATTTGAGCATTTCTGAATTTGAATTTTTGTTGGAAATTGATCCAAGAAACTTTATGTAACACCCCATATGTGATATTTTCCATATATGGCAATAAAGCTTTTACCATTTGGTCCTTATCCTTTTTCCTTGGGGGTTCTTTTTCATTTATGCCTTGTCATGTCATTTGCATCATTGTCATATCATATTGCATATTTGCCTTGTCATCTTGCATTCTCTTTCTCACCATGTGCATGTTATCTTGATGCTTGATCCATGTGTGTTCCATGCATGATCACTTCCAAGCTTCACCACCCCCTTCCTTCCCCTTTCTTTCTTTTCTTGTTGTTTTTGAAAGTGCCATCTTGCCTCCTCCTTTAATGGTCTTCTCCTCACAACAAGTCTTGCTTCATGTCCTAAGCCACTATGCCAAATTTCACTCTATTTGAAGATGATTTGGTTAGGTTCAAAAATGACCCAAGTTTGAATTATATTCAAACTTGTTTTATTTTTCTATCTCTAAAAATGTCCAACTCATTTTTATAAAACAGAGCATAAATCCAAGAGCTTGGAAATATTTATATCTCTCCCTAACTCCACTCCTAGCTCTCTGTGCTTTCTTGTTTTATTTTTTCTGTTTGATGAAAAGAATAAGAAAAAAAGCAGAAACAGAGCAGATGTAGCCCAGCAGCAATAGCCTCCTTGGGCTTCGGCCTCCCGAGCCGGCCCAGCAAGAGCCTCCCAGCGCAGCCCAAGCAGCCTCCACGTACATATGCATCTTCAACCTCCTGTACGGCAGTGCATCCAGCGTGTCCACATCGGACATGGGCGTGATTTGACGGTCGTGCGACGTCCCTAGCCCCTATATATCATGTCCCCGGTGCCCAAGGGTTCCTCCTCGACCGATCCCCCTCCTCTCCTTCCCTCGCCGCCGCCTAGGTAAGCCTCCACGCACACGCCGTCGCCCTGCTCGCCATGAACCGAGAGAGCTTCAGCTCGAGCTAGGGCTAGGCCCCTCGCCGCGCCTCCGACCACCTCGGACATCATGGAGAAGACTGCCAAGTTCCTCTTCGTTCTCTGCAATCACGCACGTACCTCTATGGCCTCTGGATCGACTACCCCGACCGTCTTCTTCCTCTTCTTCTCGGACAACAAACGCTCTGGAGTTCCTCGCCTCGTCGCCGTTGTTCTACTTCGTCCCCATCCTCTTCTTCATGTCTTAGGTATGACCCAGCTACTACCCTGCTCTTTTCCATCACGATTCGATCACCGTAGGCGTTACTAGAGTCGTGCCTTCGTCGTGTTCTCAGTGCTCCATCAAGCCACGTTTTATTTTGTGTATTTTTTCTATTCGGGCCATCCATCGCTCGTCGCGCCTCTACTCGCTCACCATGTCTTGGTGCACCCTTACACGCGCCGCAGCTCGTCCGCCGCCACTAGCTGCTCCCCACCGGCGCCGTCTTTGCCGGCGTCCTCGCTTCCATGCACAAGGAGCTCAAACTCCAGGAACTTACACACACGCATCCTGTACACTTGTGCGCGCACGTCCAGTTGTGTCAACACCTGCACACACGCAACTTGCGGCCGCTCCCCACGTTTTTTTCATGCCCCCGCCAGTACTGTGCTGCGGTAGAAGTCGCCGTGCTGCTCGCCGGAGTCGTCGACGGATCTGTTTTTCAGGTTCAGGTAGTAGTCCCGCCTGGTGTCTACCTCAACTAGCACCCAACCACTATTCTAACCAGAGTCAACCCACTAGCCGACTGGTCAGGACGCAATGCACACACTAGGATGTCCTGGGTT
This sequence comes from Secale cereale, assembly GCA_902687465.1. Lineage (NCBI taxonomy): Eukaryota > Viridiplantae > Streptophyta > Magnoliopsida > Poales > Poaceae > Secale > Secale cereale. The sequence continues at coordinate 493,591,238 of LR738711.1, read as the reverse complement.
CGAATCCCCTCGGGCACAGATTAATCCCCTTTTTCTCCTTTTGGTTCTAGATGTGCCACTGACACCCAGGACCCACCCATCATACACTGCTCACACACACCCTTTCTGTGCCACCTCAGCACCTCCTGGCCCTACCTGTCATTGACAATGGCTGGCCCAGGCCGTGTCCTTTTGTTTTTGCAGTGTTTTGTTTTATTTCAGTTTTGTTTGCAATTTTGATATGCTCATATCTTTTAATCTAGGCATCCTTTTTAATTAAAGTAAAAAACCAAAACTGCCTAGTTTTTTGTGTAGATTATTTATATGCAGTTTGTTTCCATGTTAAAAACTTTTAAATTGATGTTTGAATTATTTTGAGTTTAAAATATGCTCAAACTTGTAAAAATCATAACTAAATAAGCCTAACTCCAATTTTGACAAACTTTATATGTATTTGGGGTGGAAAAAATGTGTAGATTAAGACGGTGCTGTTACTTTGCATGTTTAACAACTTTAAAATATGACTTTCTCAGATCTGTCCTAATTGTATTTAAATGAATATGGGAGTTTCCGGAGATAGTTGCTTGTTCTTTCCGGCCCATTTAAAATGCTAGCATGATGTTGTTGGTCCTAGATGCACCCCTTGCCATGTTAAAACTTGCTGGGTGCTTATTTAAATAATCTACATAACCACTTGTGGCCATGTTAGTTTTGTTCCTTTTGCTTGTGTTCCACATGTGTGTGATCTTGTTATTGCCATGATGCTTGTGCACTCAACTTGTCCCTAGGAGTTGCATCATATCCTACCCATGTTCATCTGCACCATATTCAAGCATCATGTGTTTGAGCATTGCATGATGATTGATTATTGTTCCGATGACGATTCAGAGTTCAAGGTTCCTTTCGAGGCTGAGTTTGAGGAGCAAGGTTACGATCCCTTCGTGGACTCAACATGCAAGATTACCATTCCCGGATATCACTTATATCTTTGCCTATGCTAGATGTCTCGTTCTTTTAGATATGCCTCGATGCCCGTTCTTGTTTGTCAGCCCTCCTATTGTTGCCATGAAACACTCTAACCGCCTTCCTAGCAAGCCGTTGTTTGGCTAAGTACACATCACTCAGCCCCTCTTATAGCGTTCTTAGTTGCAGGTGAAGTTTTGAAGATTGCTCCATGATGAACTTGCTGTTGGGATAACACAATATATTACCTGTTAAACTAATGCACCTATATATTGGTAATGGGTGGAATGCTAAGCCTTTCTGCTTGGTGTTTTGTTCCACTCATGCCACCTTAGAAACCGATAAACCGGTGTTATGATCCTTGATTTTGCGTTCCTAACATGGTTGGGGTTTATGGGCCTCCTTGATAATTCGCTCTGTTTAAAGCTTTTCCAGCAAGGCCCAACATTGGTTTTACATTTGCCTAATAACTAAAACTTGCATAGGGCGTTGCAAACCCGAGTTCTTAATTAACAACCCGGGCCAGTGCTCCTCATGAGTGTTGGTCCAAACTGGGGGTCCTGCAGGGCCACCTTGGGGAAACCCGAGGTATCTGGTATAACCTGTAGCATCAACCATCCGGTCGTGCCCTGAGACGAGATATGCGCGGCTACTATCAGGGTGTCGGCACGCCGGGAGGTCTTGCTAGATTAGTTTTACCTTTGTCGAAATATCTTGAGCACGGGATTCCAAGAATACTCGGGTCTTCCCACTTGGAGTTGCGACTCCGCGGATCGTGAGATTGTGATGGGCTAAGTTGGGACACCCCTGCAGGGTTTTGATCTTTCGAAAGCCGTGCCCGCGGTTATGTGGCAGATGGGAATTTGTTAATATCCGGTTGTAGATAACTTGACACCTTATTCATGAATACACTACATGTGTGAGTAACCGTGATGGTCTCTTTCCGAAGGGCTTCGGGAAGTGAACACGGTGGGGTTATGTTTGATCGTGAGTAGTTAGGATCACTTCTTGATCAACTTGGCAATCGTTGGCACTTGTTCTCTTCTCGCTCTAAACTCGTAAGCTAGTGCTTAGTGCTTGCTGCAACCCTTGTTTATATACTTTCCACACCTAAGGCTTTGGTAGTTTTGATACCCGGGAACGGGATTTCTGGGTCCTCTGTGGCTCACAGATTCAACACACACCAGATGCAGGTACCTCTCAGAACAATGCAGGAGATGGTTCAGAACTTCAATGGGAGTTCAATGAAGAGCGTGGACGTTACTATGTTTCTTATCCCGACGATCAGTAGTGGTCCTTACTAGGAGGATCCGGGCTTGAGTTTTATGGTATCTTTCTCGTTTGGATTTCGTCCGTAGTCGGACCCTGTGTTATTTGGATGATGTATGTTATTGTATTCACTGTGTGACGTGGCGAGTGTAAGCCAACTTTCTGTTCTATTTCATCCCTGAAATTTACATGAGATGTGCAAAGATACCATACTTGAGATCATTCTAGTATGCGCTTATGTCCTTAAGTCGTGCCTCGACACATGGGGGACATAGTCGCATACTGGGCATTACAAGTTGGTATTGAGAGCTTTCTCCGACCTAGGAGCCCCCTGATTGTTCGAATCGCTGATGGTTGAGTCTAGGCAGACACACAAAATGTTTTGAGTCCTATATATATATATATCGGAGAGTAGGATTTCTTTTTACTCCTCATCCCGTCATTGCTCTGGTGAGGACTCCTGACGTTGTTCTATCTCCTCTACTCTCAAAATTTCACTAATTTTTTTAGGATCACGCGGGTATTGTTTGGATTGGTCCGATATCTCTGTGACGGGAACATTGTTCTCGATGCCTCCTGTCATTTAGGGGTTGTGGCAGTGTCCCGGGGACTTGAGCTCCGAGGTGTTGTCGTCGCAAATGTATCGTAGCGATTCTAGAATACTAGAGGCGGCTGACATCGAAAGCTCTTCTATGCATGTCTGGTGGTGAGATAACCCTGACGTCACCCAGTACTGGGGAGATAGTTCGGGAGTATTGTCGTAGCTAGTATAGCGGATGCGTTTTAAAGGTTCGAGGTAAACAGTTTCCGAAGATGACTGGTTATGTGTTGGCGGATGGATACAGCTGGATGTAGGTTTAGAGTTGAGTGCGCGGTGCTTCCCCTGTATCCCCAACACCATATTGCATAACCGAAAATCTTCGGGAATTAATAGGTGGGTTTCAAGTAGCTCGTAGGAATTCTTCCAACGAGTGCATGGTATGAGGTTTGGGGTTCAACATCTACTGAAGAGGTTTCATGGGCGTTGTTCCAATAGGGAGTTGCATCTTAAAGGCACCTTGGCTATGTTGATCCGGGGATTGCAACACCCTTTGTAACACGTACCATGGGGCATTCAGCACGAACATGTGGGACAAAACTTCTATCATGTATTTGTTCCATCTGTACCTTGTTGTTTTATTTTATCTTTTGTTCTCCCAAGTGGCTTCTCGACAAGATTGTTGTACCATTAAACTGTGGACTTCATTCGTTCATTTTGTTTGAATGTTCATTGTGAAGACTTTTTGTTGCAAATATCTAGTCATTGATTCAGCTTACCTGTTTTTCATCAATGGCTAACGGTTGTCATCATATTCAGGATGGCTCCTAAGAAGGTTCCCAACCCAAACCAAGAGGGTGAAGAAGAGCATCCTCCTGAACGTCCTTCTTCCCCTCCTCCTCCGTCTGAGGCACAGAGAGCAATTATGCAAGCAACCAACCAGAACACTCAGATGCTTATGCAGATGATGCAGAATTTCCAAGCCAATCAAGCAAATCAAGGCAATCATGGGAACCAAGGCCAAGGCAATCTGTTCAATCAACCTCACGTTACGACACTTAACCAATTCCTGGCAAACCAACCAAAGTCATTCAGTTACTGTGTGGACCCGCTAGATGCTGAAGATTGGATCACAGACATCAAAAAACACTTTGAATGCAGTAACGTGAGGCCTGAGGATTATGTCAAGTTTGCCACTTTCCAACTCAAAGATCAAGCTGCTGATTGGTGGCAACAATACAAAGACTCCAGAGGTGATCGTGAGATCTCGTGGACTAACTTCTGCAAAGATTTCCATTCCCATCACATTCCAACCAGTGTCATTGAAGGCATGTGTGAACAATTCCGCAACCTGAAGCAAGGCATCATGTATGTCTATCAATACAATGTCAAGTTCCAGAATCTTGCCCGTTATGCGAAGAAAGACATCCCCGATGCCAAGAGCAAGATATATCAGTTCCGAGGTGGTCTCAGAGATGAACTTCAACTTGCTCTCACCTTGTTCGAGCCGGATGAATTTGATCAATTCTACAATATGGCTCTCAAGCAAGAGGCAGCTCAGCTCAAGTGTAAAGCTTCCAAAAAGAGGATAAGAGATGTTGTTCACTCCTCCTCTTCCTCTCAAGTGGTTGCCAAGCAGCAGAAGTTCTGGCTACCGCCTCCTCTAGTGTTGCGTCCTCCAAGCAACAACAAGCACTCAAGTGGTCGTGGATTCTGCCACCCACCCAACCCAAGCAACTAGTCCAAGCCTCAGATCCAAACTCCAAGATCAAGTGGTTCTTATCATCGGCCTCTTTCAGAAGTTACTTGCAACAAGTGTGGCCAGAAGGGTCACTATGCCAACAAGTGTCCCAACCCAAAGCGCCTTCCGCCTCCTCCACCTATCAGCAATGCTATTGTCAAGCACAATCCCAAGGTTGCAAGAGTGAACCTAATGAGTGCAGCTCAAGCAGAGAATTCTTCAGATGTGATAATTGGTAATCTTCCAGTTAACCTTAAACCTGCTAAAGTCTTGTTTGATTCAGGTGCATCATGTTCTTTCATGTCTCAACCTTTGCATAAAATCCCAATGTTGACATCAAAAGTTTACCAAGGGAGTTATCAATTATTTCTCCGGGAAAACGAATGCATTCTAGTGTGTTTGCTCCGGATATATCTATTCATATGGGTGATTACAGTTTTCTGGTTTCCCCGGTTATTCTCGGTAACTCAGACATTGATCTTATTCTTGGGATGGATTGGCTCTCGAAGCATGATGCTCTTATTCATTGCGCAAATAAGGAGGTCAATCTAACTCATCCTTCCGAAGACGTGATTATCTTCGCTTCTCGAGATAACACAATCAGGCTATTCTCTCTCAATGACAAGGGCGAGATTAATGCCATTTCTCAGATTCTGGTGGATTGTGAATATGAGGATGTATTCCCTGAAGAGCTTCCAGGCATGCCTCCCAGCCGTCCAGTTGAATTCGTCATTGAACTTGAACCCGGTATCGAGCCAGCATGTCGGCGTCCGTACAAGCTTTCTCCTAAAGAGTTGAAGGAGCTGAAGAAACAACTCGATTAGCAAGAACGTATGGGTCTAATCAGACCAAGTACTTCTCCTTGGGGCTGTGGTGTTCTATTTGTCAAGAAGAAGGATGGCACGAAACGTCTTTGCGTTGATTACCAGCCATTGAACAAGAAGACAATAAAGAATAAGTACCTGCTCCCTAATATCAATGAATTGTTCGAGCAGCTCAAAGGAGCCAAGGTTTTCTCGAAGCTTGACCTTCGGATGGGTAACCATCAGATTCGTATCCGTGAAGAGGATATTACCAAGACCGCATTCAGAACAAGCTATGGCTCCTATGAATAGACGGTCATGTCTTTCAGGCTTGCAAATGCTCCACCCACTTTCTCCCGGATGATGCACTTCATATTCAACCCCTACACCAATGAATTCGTTCTCGTCTATTTGGATAATATCTTGGTATTCTCCAAGAATAAAGAAGACCATGCCAAGCACCTCCGTTTGGTCCTTGACATGCTCCGTGAGCACCGGTTCTATGCGAAGTTCTCCAAATGTGAATTCTGGCTGGATAAAGTCCTCTATCTTGGCCATATTATCTCTGCCGAGGGCATTTCTGTTAACCGCGAGAAGGTTGAAACTATTGTCAACTGGGAACCTTCTCAGAATGTCAAGCAACTCCGAAGCTTCCTTGGTCTCGCTAGCTATTGCAGAAGGTTCGTTGAGAACTTCTCCAAGATTGCCAAGCCTCTTTCCAACCTATTGTAGAAGAATGTCAAGTACTCGTGGACTACTGATTGTGATGTGGCATTCAAGACACTCAAAGAGAAGCTCGTTTCTGCTCTGATTCTTACTCCTCCGGATGAGTCCAAGCCTTATGAAGTCTTTTGTGATGCTTCATTGCAAGGTTTTGGTGGTGTTCTCATGCAAGACAAGAAGATTGTGGCATACACTTCTCGTCAGCTGAAACCAAATGAGAAGAATTACCCCACACATGATCCTGAGCTAGCAGCGGTTGTTCATGCCTTTATCACGTGGAGACACCTTCTATTGGGCAAAAAAGTGGACATCTTCACCAATCACAAGAGCATGAAGTACATCTTCACTCAGCCAAACCTTAACCTTCGCCAGACTCGTTGGGTTGAAATGATTCAAGAGTACGATCCAAGCATTGAGTATACTCCTGGCAAGGCCAATGTCATTGCAGATGCCTTGAGAAAGGCGTATTGCAACAGCCTCCTTCTCAAACCGTTCCAGCCCGAACTTTGTGAATCATTCAGGAAGCTCAACCTCCACGTCGTTCCGCAAGGATTTCTTGCAAATCTTCAAGTTGCTCCTTCCTTGGAAGATCAAATCCGTGAGGCCCAACTCAGTGATGCTATGGTGCAGAAAGTGAAACATGGTATTGCTAAGGGTACTCCCAAGTACAAGTGCTATCGCATTGATGAGAAAGACACCTTGTTCTTTGAGGACAGGATCGTGGTTCGCAAAGGTGATCTCAGGAAGCTCATAATGAACCAAGCACATGACTCACTTCTCTCGATACATCCAGGAAGCTCCAAGATGTATCGTGACCTGAAGAAATCATATTGGTGGCTCGCATGAAAAGGGAGATTGCCCAATTCGTGAATGAATGTGATGTCTGTAGAAGAGTGATGGTAGAGCATCAACGTCCAGCCGGACTCCCTCAACCTCTACCTATTCCCGAGTGGAAATTCGATCACATTGAGATGGATTTCATCACTGATCTTCCCAAGTCCAAGAAGGGAAATGATGATATCTTTGTGGTGATTGACAAGCTAACTAAAGTAGCCCATTTTCTACCCATCAAAGAATCCATCAACGCAGCTCAGCTGGCAGAGCTGTACACCTCCAGAATTGTCTCTTTGCATGGCATTCCTCAAGTGATCTCCTCAGACCGCGGAAGCTTGCTCACTTCCAAGTTCTGGGATTCTTTTCAGTCAACCATGGGCACAAAGATTTGCTTCAGCACTGCGTTTCACCCTCAGACTAGTGGTCAAGTCGAAAGAGTGAACCAAATCCTTCAAGATATGCTCAGAGCTTGTGTCATCTCCTTCGGTATGAAATGGGAAGATTGCCTTCCATTTGCCGAATTCTCCTACAACAACAGCTTCCAAGCAAGTGCCGGCAAAGCTCCTTTTGAAATCCTCTATGGCAGAAAGTGTCGTACCCCTCTCAACTGGTCCGAGACTGGTGAACGTCAACTCCTTGGAAATGATTTGATCTCAGAAGCCGAAGAAATGTGCAAAGTCATACGTGAGAATCTCAAGGCCGCGCAATCGCATCAAAAGAGCTACTATGATGGCAAGCATCGTGACTTAGCTTTCGACATTGGAGATCATGTCTATCTCCGTGTTTCGCCCATGAAGGGCACTCAGAGGTTCGGTATCAAGGGCAAGCTTGCTCCAAGATACGTGGGCCCTTTCAAGATTCTTGGCAAGAGAGGCGATCTAGCCTACCAACCTGAGATTCCCTCCAACTTTGCAAATGTGCATGATGTATTTCACGTGTCTCAACTCCGCAAGTGCTTCAAGACGCCTGAATGCACCATTCCGTTCGAAGAGATTGATCTTCAACAAGACTTGTCTTATTGTGAGCACCCCGTTTCTATTCTTGAGGAAACTGAGCGCAAGACCCGTAACAAGTCCATAAAATTCTTGAAAGTGAAGTGGTCACACCATACCGACCGAGAAGCTACATGGGAACGAGAAGATCATCTCCGTTCCGAGTATCCCACCTTCTTTGAGTCATAGATCTCGGGACGAGATCTTTTTGTAGTGGAGAGAGTTTGTAACACCCCATATGTGATACTTTCCATATATGGCAATAAAGCTTTTACCATTTAGTCCTTATCCTTTTTCCTTGGGGGTTCTTTTGCTTTTATGCCTTGTCATGTCATTTGCATCATTGTCATATCATATTGCATATTTGCCTTGTCATCTTGCATTCTCTTTCTCACCATGTGCATGTTATCTTGATGCTTGATCCATGTGTGTTCCATGCATGATCACTTCCAAGCTTCACCACCCCCTTCCTTCCCCTTTCTTTCTTTTCTTGTTGTTTTTGAAAGTGCCATCTTGCCTCCTCCTTTAATGTTCTTCTCCTCACAACAAGTCTTGCTTCATGTCCTAAGCCACTATGCCAAATTTCACTCTGTTTGAAGATGATTTGGTTAGGTTCAAAAATGACCCAAGTAACTTGTTTTATTTTTCTATCTCTAAAAATGTCCCACTCATTTTTATAAACAGAGCATAAATCCAAGAGCTTGGGAATATTTATATCTCTCCCTAACTCCACTCCTAGCTCTCTGTGCTTTCTTGTTTTATTTTTTTTGTTTGATGAAAAGAATAAGAAAGAAAGCAGAAACAGAGCAGCATCAGCCCAGCAGCAATAGCCTACTTGGGCCTCGGCCTCCCGAGCCGGCCCAGCAAGAGCCTCCCAGCGCAGCCCAAGCAGCCTCCACGTACAGAGGCATCTTCAACCTCCTGTACGGTAGTGCATCTAGCGTGTACACGTCGGACATGGGCGTGATTTGACGGCCGTCCGGCGTCCCTAACCCCTATATATCATGTCCCCGGTGCCCTAGGGATCCTCCTCGACCGATCCCCCTCCTGTCCTTCCCTCGCCGCCGCCTGGGTAAGACTCCACGCACACGCCGTCGCCCTACTCTCCATGAACTGAGAGAGCTTCAGCTCGAGCTCGGGCTAGGCCCCTCGCCGCACCTCTGACCACCTCGGTCATTGTATAAAAGACCACCAAGTTCCTCTGCGTCCTCTGCCATCACGCACGTACCTCTACGGCTTATAGATCGACTACCCCAACTGTCTTCTTCCTCTTCTTCTCGGACAACAAAAGCTCTGGAGTTCCTCACCTCTTCGCCGTCGTTCTACTTCGTCCCCATCCTCCTCTTCATGTCTTAGGAATACTAGGTATACCCAGCTACTACCCTGCTCTTTTCCGTCGCAATTCGATCACCGTAGTCGTTACTAGAGTCGTGCCTTCGTTGTGTTCTCAGTGCTCCAGCAAGCCACATTTTATTTTGTGTACTTTTTTTTCTATTCGGGCCATGCATCGCTCGTCTCGCCTCTGCTCGCTCACCACGTCTTGCTGCACCCTTACACGCGCCGCAGCTCGTCCACCGCCACTAGCTGCTCCCCTTCGGCATCGTCTTTGCCGGCGTCCTCGCTTCCATGCACAAGGAGCTCAAGCTCCAAGAACTTACACACACGCATCATGTACACATGTGCGCGCACGTGGAGTTGTGTCAACACCTGCACACACGCAACTTGCGGCCGCTCCCCACATTTTTTTTCATGCCCCCGCCGGTACTCTGCTGGGGCAAAACTTGCGGTGCTGCTCGCCGGTGTCGTCGACGGTTCTGTTTTTCGGGTTGAGGTAGTAGTCCCGCCTGGTGTCTACCTCAACTAGCACCCAACCTCTATTCTAACCAGAGTCAACCCACTAGCCCGACTGGTCAGCACGCAACGCACACACCAGGAGCTGGTCAGCACACAACGCACACACCAAGAGGTCCTAGGTTCGAATCCCCTCGGGCACAGATTAATCCCCTTTTTCTCCTTTTGGTTCTAGATGTGCCACTGACACCCAGGACCCACCCATCATACACTGCTCACACACACCCTTTCTCTACCACCTCAGCACCACCTGGGCCTACCTGTCATTGACAGTGGTGATGACCCTCAACCGTAAGGGATCTGTTGCAGCGTTTTCGATAAGTAAGAGTGTCGAACCCAACGAGGAGCAGAAGGTATTGATAAGCGATTCTGAGCAAGAAATTACTGCAAGCACTGAAAGATAACTTTTAGGGGTTTTCTCGATATAAGCAACAGGAATGTAAAGGCAAGTAATGTAAAAGGTACTGAGAGTAACAAGTGTCCCAATCCTTTCTTAGCAAAGGGGAGGCCTAGCAACTGAACTTATAAAGACTAAAGCGTTCTTGAGGACACACGGGAGAGGTAGTCATGTGCTTTCGCCATATTCCGTATCGATACTATGTTATGTGTTGATAAGTGTTGAGTGGGTGGATCTATGCTAGTGCACTCTCTAGACTAAGATGAATGCACTCTTATGATTAAACACCTTGCAAGCATCCGCAAATACAAGATAGAATTTAAGGCAAAAGCCTAACCATAGCAATACGATCGAGGATCCATTATTCCCTTATGCAAAAGCGTGCGAACTGGGGTTCAGGTTTCTGTCACTCCGGCAACCCACCATAAGCATTCTTTATACACAATGTATTCCCCTAGGTCCTTAATAAGGCGAAGTGTTGGGTGTTCGACTCACGCAACACCACTAGTAGAATGACAACGCAACTTAAGTACCAAACAACACATATTACTTCAACAGCATATGACTACTAACAACAAGACTTTCCCCATGTCCTCAAGAACTAAGGTAACTACTCACAAGACATAAAAGAGATCATGATCAGTGGGGATAAATATGTGATAAACAATCTGGACATAATAATATTTCTCCAACAAAACTCAATAGCATTCACCACAAAGTAGTAATCAACACCAATGGAGTAGAGAGGATAGGTAGTACGAGTTACAACACGAGTTGCTATGGTAAGATGAGATTTGGATGAAGATGGAGAAGGTGCTGGTGTTGGGGATGATATTGATGATGATCTCGATGATGCCCGTGACGATGGTGATGACGATGGCGACGATCTCCCCTTCCGGGAGGTGATCTCCTCGGCGGAATCTGCCCACCAGAGATGCCATTTTCTTCTCTGTAGGTTTCCGCCTCGAAGCGGTGGCGGAACTCCGTAAAAAGTCCCGTGCCTAGGGTTTTCGGAGGACGGAGAACATATATGCAAAAGGGGGCGACCAGAGGTGGGCCAGGGGCTCCAGGCGCCCCCCCGGCGCGGCCAGGGGGGGCGCGCCCCCAGGCCGCCTGGGCACCCTGTGGCCCCCCTCTGACTCCCCTTTTGCGTGTCTTCGTTATTCGTCTGAAAAATACCTCCCGTCAATTTTCAGGTAATTTGGAGGTGTTCTTCTTCAGCAACTCAGTATCCACTTTTTCCTGCTGAATCCTGCGTCTGCTGTTCCGGCACCGGAAAGTTGCAAACTGTGTAAAATAGACCAAAACAACATAAGAACATCATCATAACGTGAAATATATCAATGAATAAAGATGAATTATGATACAAAATAGTGATGCATTTTGGACGTATCAACACCCCCAAGCTTAGACCTCGCTTGTCCCCAAGCGAATATGAACTCGGTAAACCT
>LR738711.1:493548719-493569288 GCA_902687465.1 Secale cereale | reverse complement strand
GGCATTCGCGTCGGTGTCCACCTTTGCGAAGATTGCCACCACCTTGTCGATGCACCAGATAATATTGCTATCTCCATAGCAAATAAATTAAATGCATTACTTAAGGTTGACACGCAGGTCATTAAAGTGCAATCATATGGCTCCAGCCATCATGCCGAATCATGACACGCAGGTCATGTTAATTTACATTATATAGCCATCTCATACACAATCAAATTGAATAAGAGCTTTGCTATACCACATCACATGCAAAACATCCTGCAAAACCAAGTTAGACCCTTCTAATCGGTTTATGCAAAATTTTATTTTTCGTGGCTTCTAAGGTTTCGAAACAAACCGAAGCTACCAACGTTTTTCATCAAGTATGATTATTCGAGTCGCTAGATTAACTTTCCAGGGTGTATGAAACACGAGATAATAAAATCTCGAGCCCCATACTAAACTTCGTCATACGTGTGACCCCCGTGCAGATCATATCTGCATTGCCCTTTCATATGTGAATCTCATCTTTCCTTTAACTATGATGGAACCCAAAGAACTGATAGCACTTCTTTGATCAACCAGGATCGTAGATTGCCAGAACTTTGTGAAATTCCACCATGCCGTTTCGGGATCAGAAATACGCAAATTCTAGGGAAGCAACAAGAACATCGGGTAACAGATTTCATCTGCTACCTGCATAAATAATTTTCAGTAATAGATCTTATCTACTACCTAATTATCTTATGCAATACCCATACATCTCCATGTATTCTAGATCGTAACCTGCATCTACGCATAGCACGGCTCTTGATGCCACTGTTGGGGAGCGCGACAGAAAATAAAAATTTCGGTAGCGAGCACGCCCAGGACCAGCTAAGGAGATGCATACAAGGTTTGATCTGTTACGTACCGACTCGAAGCGCAGCGGAAGAAGAGTCGGTGGAGATCGTTGGTGCAGATCCCCGCAGCTAGGATTTAAAAAACCTCCCAACCGCGAGGATGTACTCCCTCGTCGGACAGCCCTTCGGGAGGCGGTCGGACAGTCCCCCGGACGATGTCGCGGACAGCCCTTCGGGAGGACCTTCGAAACTCGAACGGTCACTCGGACAGCCCTTCGGGAGGACCTTCGAAACTCGGACGGTCACACGGACAGCCCTTCGGGAGGCACTCACGAACTAAGACCGAAACTACGATCTCTCTACAGAGTTGCACACATACGGTCTCATCTATCCGGCAGGGCTTCGCCGTCCAGAACTAGTACCTGCCGGAACCCAGACAGCCTTTCGGCACTACGAAACTATTTCGTGGGAGGGAGAGAGAATGCCAGATCATGCATGGCTTGTGTATGAGAGCAAGGGATGAGGATAAATGGCAGCCACAACTCCTCCTTTTATAGGCCAAGGCAAGGGGTGGGGTGGTGGAGGAAATACCAAAACACCCATGGTTCATGTCCCACATGAAGGGTAATAAGGTAACTCAAGTGGGGCACAAGGGGACACCCATGGGGGCCCCTACTTGGCCGGCCACAACCTTGCCCCCCCATGGGGGGGGGGCCCCAACAACCCACCAACATGTCTCCCTTGAACAAGGGTGCTCCCTAGACAAAAAGCCATCAAACATGCAACCCCCGATTCGAGGGATCTTGTCCCCTCGCGCTGAGACAAGATGTTTTCCGCGAAACTTTTTCTGAAATATTCCGGAAGGTCCCAGAACATTTCCGGCACCCTCTAAAATTATTCTGGGCATGTTCCGAAACATTTTCGGTATGGTAGTTTTCATCAGCGAAAAGCAACAACAGCGGTAACGGCAGTTTCGGAACATTTCCGGTTTTTCTCTCTGAAAATTCCCAGAAGTTCCCAGACCAATTCTGGGACCCTCTGATAATTTCCATGCAGTGCCGAAACCCTTTTTGACCTAATAATATATTTCGAAACAACTTTTCGGTTTTACCGAAACTCTTTCGGTGTTCTCTTTCACCGGAACTCTTCCGTTGTCTCCGAAACTTTTCCGGTGACTTTCTCTCAGACTCCCTGTCCAGTATTCAGCAGATAGATGACCCTTAAGCGTGTGACCCTATAGGTTCAGTGAAGTATAGACATGACTCGGAAACACTTCCGATCAATGATCAACATCGGAGCCGTGGACACCCATATTGACCCCTATACCCACATGAATAAATATTCGAGTGAACCTCCAGTTGCCGTGAGCTATTCCTGTTGCCTCGCGATATATCACAAACACCTGAGGTGAGATTTATTGCATCCCCGTGGGCCAACATATTGTCCACTATGCAAGTTACCTCGTTACCGGTTTTGTTCTCTTTTCTCGTTTTCGTGTTCCGGTATCCCAGTGATCAAATCACAAGGTGTCTGCGCAGACGATGATGGATACCGTTACACCGAGAGGGCCCGAGTATATCTCTCCATCGTCGGAGGAGCAAATCCCAATCTTGAGCTATCTCGTTACTTGCCATACTTTTCCGTGAACCCGCAAGCCGCCGTAATAGCCACCCAGTTACGGATGACGTTTAACAAACCCCAAAGTTCACGAAGCAAGTACGAAGGAACTCGATACTCTCATGGTCTAAGGAATTATGCAAACATTAACTATCTCTGTGTTATAAACCATAAACTTGTGACGAACGAATCTCATAGCATAACATCAATTTGGGTCGATTCAACACAAGTGTTCTACTAACATCGTGCCCTCAAAATTGCTGGCATAGACATGCCCATGATCAGGAAAACATAATCATCATGCAATACTTGAGCTAGTCTTAGAAGCATGACTAGGAATACATTTCATTGTTTATTATCCCACACGTGCACATGGGTTTTCCTCAGAGCCTTTATGGATATACGGGCTCAGGAGCCACAGCAGTTATAGCATGGAACATAAACTTTCATTACAAACCAGGAGATACAAAATAACTGTTGTTACTGCCTCTAGGGCATATCTCCTACATTGCCATATACCATCTTATAGGGGGACATGCCCATGGGGTTTTTGTAAGCAGTTCTATATGCCCACAAAGCATCTCCTAATTTATTTGACCAATCCTTCCTATTTCTGTTTACTGTTTTCTGCAAGATCAACTTAATCTCTCTATTGGTGAGCTCAAACTGCCCACTAGTTTGAGGATGATATGGTGAAGCAATTCTATGATTAACATCGTATTTAGCCAAAGCTTTTCTAAAAGCTCCGTGCGTGAAGTGTGATCCTCCATCGGTCATGAGATACCTTGGTACACCAAACCTAGGAAAAATTACATCTTTAAGCATTTTCAAAGATGTTTTGTGATCAGCACTTTCAGTGGGGATTGCTTCAACCCACTTGGTCACATAATCAACAGCTACTAAAATGTGAGTGTACTTGTGCGAAGAAGGAAAAGGACCCATAAAATCAAAACCCCAACAATCGAAAGGTTCAATCACTAGTGAGTAATTCATAGGCATCTCATTCCTTCTACTAATGTTACCAACTCTCTCACATTTATCACAAGCTAAAACATAATTTCTAGCATCTTTAAAGAGAGTAGGCCAATAAAAACCTGATTGAAGAACCTTATGTGCAGTCCTCTCACCGGCATGATGTCCTCCATAGGGACTATCATGACACCGTCGGAGAACGTCCTTCTGCTCATGTTCCGGAATGCATCTTCTCACGATCCCGTCGGGGCCTTCTTTGAAAAGATGTGGGTCATCCCAAAAGTAGTGCCTCAAATCATGAAAGAACTTCTTCCTTTGCTGAAATGTTAGACCTGGAGGCAAATACTTTGCAACAATAAAATTAGCATAATCTGCATACCAAGGATCGGAAAGAGGTTGTACTTTTACAACGGCAAGTTGCTCGTATGGAAAACTATCGTTAACTGGGATGGGGTCATGCGGTATATCTTCCATTCTTGAAAGATTGTCCGCCACTGGATTGTCTTCCCCTTTCCTATCAACAATCTGCAAATCAAATTCTTGGAGAAGTAGTACCCATCTGATAAGCCTTGGCTTGGCATCCTTCTTTGTCATAAGATATTTAATGGCAGCAGGATCAGTATGAATAATAACTTTGGAATCAACAATATACTGCCTAAACTTATCACAAGCAAAAACGACAACTAAGAATTCCTTCTCAGTAGTAGCATAATTTCTTTGAGCACTATCAAGGGTTTTACTAGCATAATGTATAACATTCAATTTCTTATCAACTCTTTGTCCTAAAACAGCTCCAACAGCAAAATCACTTGCACCACACATAATCTCAAAAGGTAAATTCCAGTCAGGTGGTTGTACTATAGGAGCAGTTATTAAAGCTTTCTTAAGGACTTCAAAAGCTTCCTTACAATTTTCATCAAACACAAAAGGAACATCCTTCTGGAGAAGATTAGTGAGGGGTCTCGAGGTTTTAGAAAAGTCTTTGATAAATCTTCTATAAAAACCCGCATGACCGAGAAAATTGCGAATACCTTTGATGTCCCTTGGATAGGGCATCCTCTCAATAGCTTCGATCTTGGCTTTGTCCACTTCAATTCCCCTTTCGGAAATCTTGTGACCAAGAACAATTCCTTCATTAACCATAAAGTGGCACTTCTCCCAGTTGAGTACCAAATTTGTCTCCTCGCATCTCTGCAAAACTTTATTAAGGTTGTGAAGACAATGGTCAAATGAAGTTCCATAGACGGAGAAATCGTCCATGAAGACTTCCATAATATCCCCGCAGAAACCATGAAAGATAGCAGACATACACCTTTGAAAAGTAGTAGGGGCATTACATAAACCAAAAGGCATACGTCTGTTAGCATAAGTACCAAAAGGACAAGTAAAAGTGGTCTTCTCTTGATCGACAGTGTTAACATGAATTTGAGAGAAGCCAGAATAACCATCGAGATAACAAAAGTGGGTATTTTTGGATAACCTTTCAAGCATTTGGTCGATGAACGGCAACGGGTAGTGATCCTTCCTGGTTGCCTTGTTCAACTTCCTGTAATCAATACACATTCTATATCCAATAATAATTCTGTGAGGTATTAGTTCATTTTTATCATTAGGAACCACAGTTGTACCTCCTTTCTTAGGAACACAATGTACCGGACTTACCCACTTACTGTCAGCTATAGGGTAGATAATACCTGCGGCTAGAAGGTTGAGAATCTCAGTTCTCACGACATCCATCATCTTCGGGTTCAACCATCGTTGATGATCAACAACTGGTTTAGCATCAGGCTCAAGGTTGATAGTATGTTGATAGATAGATGGACTAATCCCCTTAAGGTCATCAAGGGTATAGCCAATTGCGCCTCGGTGTTTATGAAGTACTTCCAATAATCGCTCTTCTTCATATCCTGAAAGGTTAGAATTGATAATAACAGGATATACTTTCTTTTCATGTAAATAATCATACTTGAGCGTATCGGGAAGAGGTTTAAGATCGAACACCGGGTCTTCTTTTGGTTTTGATAAAATTCCCAAAGGTTCAATCGGAAGGTTGTGCTTTAGGATAGCAGGTTGCCTCAAGAATATTTCATCTAGTTCATTTCTTTCCTGCATATGCAAATCATTCTCGTGGTCCTCCATGTATTGCTGCAAAGGGTCATCAGGGGGAATAGCAATAGAGGCAATACTTTCAATAATTTTATCATCACTAGGTAAATCAGTACCACGAGGCTGCTTAGAGAACTTAGAAAAATTAAATTCATATGGCTCACCATCGAATTCAACAGAAACTTTACCTTTCTTGCAATCTATTATAGCTCCACAAGTTCTAAGAAAAGGTCTACCAAAAATGATGGGACAAAAATTGTCCCTGGCTGAACCAAGTACCAGAAAGTCGGTAGGGTATTTTACCTTTCCACATAGGACTTCAACGTCCCTCACAATTCCGATGGGAGAGATAGTTGATCTATTTGCAATATGAATAGTAACATCAACTTCTTCAAGTTCACAAGGGGAAATCTCACCGATGATTTCTTCATAGAGTGAATAAGGAATAGCACTTGCACTCGATCCCAAATCGCATAGCCCATAATAATTGTGATCTCCTATTTTAACATATACCACCGGAGTACCTGAAATTGGGCCTTTGTTCTTGGCTGTGACAAGGTTAGTGGAAACAACACAAAAAGTTATATTGGAATCAAAAACATCATCAGTAGCAAGGTCTTTAATCAATGCAACTTGAGGATCGACCCTGATCTGGTCCTCAGGTTCATCAACTCTTCTCTCACTTTTATTTATTATGCCTGTCGCAAGAGAGTGTTCCTTTATCCTCGTGGGAAAAGGAGGCTTTTCATATATGACTGCAGGCAAAATAGGCTTAGCAACATAAATATCAATAGGTGGTTCTTTAAAAGGTGCATGGTGCTGGTCTCTATTCTTTTTAAAAGAATCAACGTGAGAGGCAAAATTCTTACATAAATCAATCACTAGATGGGAATCAAGACCAATCTTAGAGCAAAAAGTATTGAAGTAATCAGTTTCCACATAGCTCTCAATATAATCATGTTCATAATTTATAGCGGGTTCAATACCTTTATCAATTTCCCAATCTTCAGTATTCCTCTGGATTCTTTCAAGGAGATCCCACCTTTCTTCAACACTCTTCTTCTGAAATACCCCACTAGAGGAGGCATCCAGCATCTCCTTATCCTGACGAGAAAGCCTGGCATAAAAATTTGTAAGTATAATTTCCTTGGGAAGCTTATGAATTGGGCATTTGAGCATTAGAGACTTCAATCTCCCCCAAGCTTGAGCAATGCTTTCTCCGTCACGAGACCTAAAGTTATATATATAATTCCTGTCTCGATGAATTTCATGAAGAGGATAAAACTTAGTATAAAAGAGAGACATAAGCTCCTACCAGTCCAGCAAGTGTGAGTTATCGAGAAGCCCATACCAATATGAAGCTTTATCTATAAGTGATACAACAAACAATTTCCTCATGACAAACTCCCTCGATACACCTGCAAGCTTAAATAATGAACATAGTCGTGACAAATATAGCAAGTGTTCACCGGGATGTTTGTCTCCTGCATAACGATTAGCCAAAACATAATTGATAATGCCAGCTGGTATTTTATAAGGCACAATTTCAGTAGGGGGGGATCAACCACCACAGGTGTGGGGCGTCTTCCCGCAAGCAACGCTCCAATTATAGGGTTATCCATAAGGACAAAGAGCAGCAATAGCAAAAATAAAAACAGAATTATAAAAAGACTTTCTTACCAGTTTCACTTTACCAATAGCGCTACGCTCCCCGGCAACGGCGCCAGAAAACGTTACTTGATGACCCTCAACCGTAAGGGATCTATTGCAGCGTTTTCCATAAGTAAGAGTGTCGAACCCAACGAGGAGCAGAAGGTATTGATAAGCGATTCTGAGCAAGAAATTACTGCAAGCACTGAAAGATAACTTTTAGGGGTTTTCTCGATATAAGCAACAGGAATGTAAAGGCAAGTAATGTAAAAGGTACTGAGAGTAACAAGTGGCCCAATCCTTTCTTAGCAAAGGAGAGGCCTAGCAACTGAACTTATAAAGACTAAAGCGTTCTTGAGGACACACGGGAGAGGTAGTCATGTGCTTTCGCCATATTCCGTATCGATACTATGTTATGTGTTGATAAGTGTTGAGTGGGTGGATCTATGCTAGTGCACTCTCTAGACTAAGATGAATGCACTCTTATGATTAAACACCTTGCAAGCATCCGCAAATACAAGATAGAATTTAAGGCAAAAGCCTAACCATAGCAATACGATCGAGGATCCATTATTCCCTTATGCAAAAGCGTGCGAACTGGGGTTCATGTTTCTGTCACTCCGGCAACCCACCATAAGCATTCTTTATACACAATGTATTCCCCTAGGTCCTTAATAAGGCGAAGTGTTGGGTGTTCGACTCACGCAGCACCACTAGTAGAATGACAACGCAACTTAAGTACCAAACAACACATATTACTTCAACAGCATATGACTACTAACAACAAGACTTTCCCCATGTCCTCAAGAAGTAAGGTAACTACTCACAAGACATAAAAGAGACCATGATCAGTGGGGATAAATATGTGATAAACAATCTGGACATAATAATATTTCTCCAACAAAACTCAATAGCATTCACCACAAAGTAGTAATCAACACCAATGGAGTAGAGAGGATAGGTAGTACGAGTTACAACACGAGTTGCGATGGTAAGATGAGATTTGGATGAAGATGGAGATGGTGCTGGTGTTGGGGATGATGTTGATGATGATCTCGATGATGCCCGTGACGATGGTGATGACGATGGCGACGATCTCCCCTTCCGGGAGGTGATCTCCCCGGCGGAATCTGCCCACCGAAGATGCCCTTTTCTTCTCTGTAGGTTTCCGCCTCGAAGCGGCGGCGGAACTCCGTAAAAAGTCCCGTGCCTGGGGTTTTCGGAGGACGGAGAACATATATGCAAAAGGGGGCGACCAGAGGTGGGCCAGGGGCTCCAGGCGCCCCCCCCCCCGGCGCGGCCAGGGGGCGCGCCCCCAGGCCTCCTGGGCACCCTGTGGCCCCCCTCTGACTCCCCTTTTGCGTGTCTTCGTTATTCTTCTGAAAAATACCTCCCGTCAATTTTCAGGTAATTTGGAGGTGTTCTTCTTCAGCAACTCAGTATCCACTTTTTCCTGCTGAATCCTGCGTCTGCTGTTCCGGCACCGGAAAGTTGCAAACTGTGTAAAATAGACCAAAACAACATAAGAACATCATCATAACGTGAAATATATCAATGAATAAAGATGAATTATGATACAAAATAGTGATGCATTTTGGACGTATCAAGTGGCTGGCCCAGGCCGTGTCCTTATGTTTTTGAAGTGTTTTGTTTTATTTCAGTTTTGTTTGCAATTTTGATATGCTCATATCTTTTAATCTAGGCATCCTTTTTAATTAAAGTAAAAAACCGAAACTGCCTAGTATTTAGTGTAGATTATTTATATGCAGTTTGTTGCCATGTTAAAAACATTTAAATTGCTGTTTGAATTATTTTGAGTTTAAATATGCTCAAACTTGTAAAAATCATAACTAAATAACCCTAACTCCAATTTTGACAAACTTTTTATGTATATGGGGTGGAAAAATGTGTAGATTAAGATGGTGCTGTTACTTTGCATGTTTAGAAACTTTAAAATATGACTTTCACAGATCTTTGCTAATTGTATTTAAATGAATATGGGAGTTTCCGGAGATTGTTGTTTGTTCTTTCCGGCCAATTTAAAATGCTAGCATGATGTTGTTGGTCCTAGATGCACCCCTTGCCATGTTAAAACTTGGTGGGTGCTTGTTGAAATAATCTACATAACCACTTGTGGCCATGTTAGTTTTGTTCCTTTTGCTTGTGTTCCACATGTGTGTGATCTTGTTATTGCCAAGATGCTTGTGCACTCAACTTGTCCCTAGGAGTTTATTCATATCCTACCCATGTTCATATGAACCATATTCATGCATCATGTGTTTGAGCATTGCATGATGATTGATTGTTGTTCCGGTGTTTGCATTGTTGTGTTGGTTAGAGCCCGGTGACGATTCGGAGTTCAAGGTTCCTTTCAAGGCTGAGTTTGAGGAGCAAGGTTACGATCCCTTCGTGGACTCAATAGGCAAGATGAACATTCCCAGATATCACTTCTATCTTTGCCTATGCTAGATGTCTTGTTCTTTTAGATATGCCTCGATGCCCATTCCTGTTTGTCAGCCCCCCTATTGTTGTCATGAAACACTCTAACCGCCTTCCTAGCAAGCCGTTGTTTGGCTAAGTACGCATCGCTCAGCCCCTCTTATAGCGTTGTTAGTTGCAGGTGAAGTTTTTAAGATTGCTCCATGATGAACATGCTGTTGGGATAACACAATATATTACCTGTTAAACTAATGCACCTATATATTGGTAATGGGTGGAAGGCTAAGCCTTTCTACTTGGTGTTTCGTTCCACTCATGCCACCTTAGGAACCGATAAATCGGTGTTATGTTCCTTGATTTGGCGTTCCTAACACGGTTGGGGTTTTGGCCCCCCCTTGATAATTCGCTTTGTTTAAAGCTTTTCCAGCAAGGCCCAACATTTGTTTTACATTTGCCTAATAACTAAAACTTGCATAGGTTGTTGCAAACCCGTGTTCTTAATTAACAACCCGGGGCAGTGCTCCTCACGAGTGTTGGTCCAAACTGCGGGTCCTGCAGGGCCGCCTTGGGGAAACCCGAGGTATCTGGTATAACCTGTAGCATCACCCATCTGGTCGTGGCCCGAGACAAGATACGCCCGGCTACTATCAGGGTGTCGGCACGCCGGGAGGTCTTGCTGGATTAGTTTTATCATTGTCGAAAATCTTTAGCACGGGATTTCGAGAATACTCGGGGTCTTCCGAATTGGAGTTGCGACTCCGCGGATCATGAGCTTGTGATGGGCTAAGTTGGGACACCCCTGCAGGGTTTTGATCTTTCGAAAGTCTTGCCCGCGGTTATGTGACAGATGGGAGTTTGTTAATATTCGATTGTAGATAACTTGACACCTTATTCATGAATACACTACGTGTGTGAGTAACCGTGATGGTCTCTTTCCGAAGGGCTTCGGGAAGTGAACACGGTGGGGTTATGTTTGATCGTGAGTAGTTAGGATCACTTCTTGATCAACTTGGCAATCGGTGGCACTTGTTCTCTTCTCGCTCTAAACTCGTAAGCTAATGCTTAGTGCTTGCTGCAACCCTTGTTTATAGCCTTTCCACACCTAAGGCTTTGATAGTTTTGATACCCAGGAACGGGATTGCTGAGTCCTCTCTGGCTCACAGATTCAACACACACCAGATGCAAGTACCGCTGAGAACAATGCAAGAGATGGTTCAGAACTTCAGTGGGTGTTCGATACAGAGCATGAACGTTACTATGTTTCTTATATCGATGATCAGTAGTGGTTCTTACTAGGAGGTTCCGGGCTTGAGATGGTATCTTTCTCGTTTGGATTTCGACCGTAGTCGGACCCTGTGTTATTTGGATGATGTATGTTATTGTATTCATTGTGTGACGTGGCGAGTGTAAGCCAACTATCTTTTCTATTTCATCCCTGAATTTTACATGAGATATGCAAAGATACCATACTTGAGATCATTCTAGTATGCGCTTATGTCCTTAAGTCGTGCCTCGACACGTGGGGGACATAGTCGCATACTGGGCATTACACTTTAAGCAACTCAAGGACCAAATGAGAGAGTTGGGAGTTTTCCAAAAAAAACCACAATTTTTATTTATTTCCAAGTGGGGTTTGGATCATATAAATTTTTGCCAATTTTCATTTTCAATATTAAAAAAAATGAGAGAAGATAATATGACTTTTTCAAAGATAGAATAGAAATGTTGGAAATTGAATTTTGAGTAAAAATATATTTATTGAATGTTTATTCGCTAAACTATTTATTTTGATTATTTCATTAGTACTAAAATATTTGTTTTTATTTTAGGCATTTAGGCCGAGAAAAATGTTCACAAGGTCATTAATAAGGCCCTAGATATGTGTGAATTTTTCTGAGATTTTTACAAATATATTTATTACTTTTTTATATTTTTTCTGGAAAAAAGTTTTTCTTAATATATATGTATATATACTTTTTACAAATCCAATAAATAGTTTATAAGGGCGCGCGGAGACCCTCCCAAACTCCCGAAACCGACAGCGACAGAAAAAAGGAAAATAAAAAACACCCCGACCCGAACTGCTCGATCCACCAGACCACCTTCCATCCCTGATCCCATCACCGCCCAGAACACCCCGCCGCCACGCGACCCGTCGGGACTCCCCGCCACCGCGCGGCCTCCCGGAATCCCCACCGCCGCGCCACCTCCCGGGCCCCCAGCGATGCTCCTCGGCCCGACATAGCTACTGCAGCTGCTACCCCACCTCCGCCAGGATCTCGCCTGCTCAACAACCACGCCGGCGAGCACCGCCCCTCTTCCCATCCATTTCCGCCAGGACCTCGCCTCACCCCGATGCTCCCAGCGTGCCAGTGCCAGTTCCTCTCCTCCCCCAATGATCGGATACGTTGACCGAGCCATTGCTCCTCCACGGATCCGGCCAACTGCACGCGGCTGGCCGCCTGATCCGCCACCGGGGACCGACCCAGACGTCGGCTGCCTCCACCACGCGCCCGACCCTGCCCCCACTCCCATTCCACCAGGCGGATGCCGTCGCCGTGCTCGAGGCCGACCATGGCTTATTATCTCACCGTCTGCTGTCTACTCTAGCTGTTCTTCTTCTCTTGCAGAGATCTTCGTCGTTCCTTGTAGATGGCAACTCGAGTGATGTGATTCTTTTTCTTCGACCGCCTCGGCCGCTCACCAACATGTCCACTTTCAGTTCAGGTATTGCTCGCGAGGAGGTCTGCGTCGCCCTATTGCCCGCGGGTATGACCGGCCACCACTGGTGCGACTTGTCTCCCGTGCGGACAGAGCTTTTCAGTAGAACAGCTGCCCCATGCATTACTCTCAGTAGAACATGCCCCTGTGCTGCTGCTGTTGTTGGTCGTCAAGTCAGCCATGCCCAATCCAACGAGGAGCAATAGTACTAGGTACTGGAGGAGATCAAAGTGTGTGTTGTGGTGAGGAGTGTTGTTTGCAAAATTTGCGTTGGCCTTCTCTAGCTGCTTCATCGTTACTACTGCTCCATACAAGTAGGGTGTGTTTGGTAGGGTGCATGAGGGCAAAAGTTCCCAATCCGACCCACTTTTTCTTGTTTGATAGGTTGCATGGGCTCACTTGGGCTATGCCCATCTCATGCATAAAAGGGCCCTCAGGCATGCTCATCTCATGCACCCTAGATAGGGTGCATGGAGGCAGCTATGCCGGCCCTGACCCTCAAAAAATTTCACAATTTCAAAATTTGTTTGAATTTTTGAAAATGTTTAGAATGTAAAATATGTTTAAATTTTCAGAAATTGGCCAGACTTTAAAAAAATTGTAAATTTTAAAAATGTTTGGAATTTCAAATAAATCAAAATTTGTTTGAATTTTTATAAATATTCAAAATTTGTTTATTTTTTTAAATCATAATTTTAGTTTATTAAATTTGAAAAGAATATCAAATTTTCAAAAATTATTTAAAATTTTAAAAATGTTTGAAATTCAAAATTTTGTTTAAAATTTCAAAATATGTTCAAATTTTTGTTCACGCTTTTTCAATTTTGTTCACCATTCAAAAAAATATCCGGAAATCAAAATTGTTCAGCATGTCTAAACACATGCAGGCTAGGCTGCCAAACAAAGTCTCAGCTCAGCATGTCTCAGTGCATACATCGTTGCCAAACAACAGCAACTGCATGAAGTCAGCATGTCTACACTTAGCATGTATGAGAGGAGAACAAGTAGGCTAGGTCCATACATGCTACCAAACACACCCGTATAGACTGCAGGACGCCTCCACTGCATGACCAAGTGCCGGCCCTTTTCACTGAACCTCTTCCGTTCTGCTTGCACACTCTAAACAAAATGCTCCACAAAAAAACAAAATGTAAGTGAGAGAATAGTGCTCGATTGTGATAGGATAAGAAATGTGTGGTGGTGAGAGGACAAAGAAACAAGAACACACGGACTACTTTGGAAAAACCAAACTTGTGGTGAATACTTGTCTGATTATGTTTGCTACATAGCAAAAAGGAGTTCATACATAATGAAACAAGTGCTTCTTCTCTATCAAATTGATTCTGATCCACACCAAACAGTGCCCCCAAATCTGCATGCTCTTAATTTGTGATGTCTGAACTTCACATGTACCATTTGTGCGGCCACCCACCACCAATCTCCCCTCCGACCTGACCTTCCCTCCCCTCCGACCTGACCTTCCCTCCCTTCAGACGCGACCTGTCGCGCTCACCTCCAGCGCACCCCGGTCCTCCCATCCCACCATGAGCAATCTCTCCTCCAGCACGCCCTCCGAGTGCCTTAGTCTCTACCAGCTCTAAGTGCCTCCGGTGGGCTGTTCTTCTTCACCTAGGTTGACTGTTTTCTTTGATTTTGAGAGCATCATTTGAGCAGTAATTAGTATGGCTGCAGTCCAAATTGTCGATTTCCAGCAGGCCAATGTGTTCATTGACCAGTTTTTTTGCATCGAAAAAGAGTAGGACAATGTTCATGAACTAGTCTGACCTCCTTCTCTATCTGTTATGTTAGTTAGCTGCGGCTTTCCATGGCCATATACACGCAATTTATTATTTTGCCCACCCCCTTATATGTGCATGCATGTTTCAAAAGTTTTTGCCCAACTAAATTCTCCTAAGCTTTTGTTTTGGACCAGATGTGCATTTGAACGTGAGAAAAAAGTTTGTACAGAGAAGTTCATATATTAGTTCCAGGAAGGTTCATGTATTACTAAGTGTGTGCACCTATAATTTCTCTCTCCGCATGTGTGTATGTATGTTTGTGTGTGTTCTTCCACATCTACTTTAGCATTGACCAAGGTTTTACGAGCAACGGAAACAACAGTTCGGCGCATACAATGCCCCACATTGCTCTCTCTCCCCATTATTAGGTTAGTTATTTTCTCCTGTGTTGCTCAAAAATCAAATCTTCACAAAAAAAAGACAAACCCAATAATGTTCGTAGGAAAATTATGAGAAGTTCAAAATTTTCAAATATGGAAGTTCAAAAATGTTAAAAACAAATCCAAAAAAATTCTACTACTTGCCTCCCGCCTGTTTTCTCCAAAAATTATAGAACCCCTCTCATGAATACAAAAAAAATAAGGAATTTCACGAACATCGCTTGTATCGAAGACCTATATATGTAAGAGAAAGAAAATACTCTATGTATTAAATGTATAAAACATGAGCGGGTATCCTCTAGAAGTTCATGTATAAATGGACTTGTCTTAACACTGAAACTTCAATATTAATAAAATGGAGAGGTCAAGGAAAATGACAAAACAAAAAAGTTCAATCAATTCCCTTGGATTTCGATTGATTTTTATAATTTATAAAGAAAACCAGAAGTTCAAATTAAAATAGATGAGCGATTCGATGTTTATTACAAACCTAGAATTTTTTCCGTTACTAAAAGAAATAAAACCAAGAAGTTCAAATTTAAAAAGTGGAGCGGTTTGATATAACATTTGAGAACTCGGATTTTTCCTGTTACCAAAGAATAAAACCAATAAGTTCAATTCAAAATAACAAAGAAGTTCAATTGGAAAAAGAACAATAGTTTGGTATTTATTTAAAAATTCGGAGTTTTCTGATTACTAAATAATAAAACCAATAAGTTCAATTGAAAATAACGAAGAAGTTGATGTTTCTAACAAAACTCCAATTTTCACATTTCTAAATAATACACAAAGAAGTTCAAATAAAAAAGTTAGAGAGGTTTGATATCTATAAAAAACTAAGACTTTTTCCGTCACTAAAGCGAAATAGATAATAGCCAGAAGTTCTTGTACTGCATGGTGTGCGTTTCATATAATAAAAAAAAGGAAAAAAAGAGAAAAAAAAGGTGAAGTCCAAAATTTTGTTGCTAGAAGTTCAAATGTTCGGCCCGAGAAAGTTCAGAAATTCTTGTGAGAGAGATTGAAGAAAATATGTGACAGAAGTTCAAGATGAAAACAGCGGGGAGTTCAACTACTACCCAAAATTTGGTTCAGATAGTAATACAATAATATAAACCTAAAAGACTAAAACCTTTTTTTTACTAAGATCCTCCCGGTTAAGTTCAAGATCTCTAGTGCGAGACGTCCGACCTTCAATTACATGTAAAAGAGAGAGGCAAAAACAACGTTGTTTTGCCATTTTAAAAACTGCTCTCAAATGGTAACGAATTTGTAACACCTGTCTACATGAAAATCTTGCTACTATTCATAAGATTTCCAATGGTATATTATGTGCTACATTTCGATGAACGGTTTAAAATTTTCATGTACACCCTTTAAAACACGTTTTTATGTATTCAAAAAATTCTTTTTGAACCATCACGAGTATGAAAAACTGATCAACATGGAAAAGTTGCGTGTTTTCGACAGCTTTCCATCGGTATATCATTTGTTCAATTTCGGTAAGGAGTTTGAGAGTTACGGGCAAAAAACATCACTTCAAAAAACAGAGTGAAGTTCAAGCAGAACAGCCACAGAAGTTCACGTTCTTCACACAGTGCATTTTCGAGGAATCCGTTTTGTGATAAAGGTAGAAAAGTGATCTCGCCATTTTCTCAATTACTTGAAAATGGCTAGGAATCAGAGAAAACCATCAACATGAAAAAGTTTCGCATTTTCCGTAGCTTTTCAACGGTATATTATTTGCCTCATTCCGATAAATTTTGTAGAAATTACCGCAAAAATACGTTTTTCTCCATTTTCAAAACTGACATAAAACCGTAATGAATTAGGAGAAACAATACATACAAAAAAGTTTCGCATTTGTTCAAGCTTTCCAACGCCATATCACTTGCTGAACTCGGATGCACGGTTAAAAAATTAACTCGAAAAAACGAACTCAGTAGGACTTGTACCGTTTTCTAGATTACTCTTAAACCGTTAAAAATTAGAAAAAAAACTTTCAACATGAAAAAGTAGCGCATTTTCATAAGATTTCCAACGCCATATAATATGCCCTAATTGGATTAGCCGTTTAGAAATCACAGCGAAAATACAAACTCGGCTGTTCGGTTTGCGAAATTTTATGTTTTTCCAAATAACGTTTTAACCATAGGGAATTAGATAAAACTTTCAACATGTGAAAGGAGCGGTTTTGCAACAGCTTTCCAACGACATATTATATGCCGCATTCCGATAAACGGTTTAGAAATGAGATCATAAATACGATTCACATTTTTTGTGTGAAGAAAAAACGGTTTTCAAAACTGCTCTTAAACCACTTACATTTCGACAAAAATTTAAGTTGGGTCGTGATACTGGTGTCCATAGCTTTCCAACGGTATATCGCAAGTCCCGTTTGAGAAATGTTGACCGAAGTTCAACCTAGTTCAGAGGGAAGTTCAGGCGTTCAACTGAGGCAGTAAAATTGCAAAAAAAAACCGAGAGCAAAATCCGCCCATGAGCAAGATTTCTATTTAAAAAGAGTATTTAGTTGCTAGAAACCATTTGCAGATTACACTTACATCACATAGAACACGACTAACAAGAATAATTCACGCGAAAAGCCACGGTTGCGAAGATAGCCCAAAGGTCGGGTTCCTACAGAGGGAAGTTCAGGCGTGTATCTCAGAAAGTATATATTGTGATCAGAATAATATTCTGATCCCGTGATCAGAATAGTGTTTATATATATATATATATATATATATATATATATATATATATATATATATATATATATATATATATATATATATATATATATATATATATATATATATATATATATATATATATATATATATATATATATATAATTTTCGGGCGGACCGACCTAGGCCGAGCCCAGCCCAGCCAGCCCAGGTCGCCGCCGCCTCGCCCGACCGACCCCGAGCCAGAGTCCGGCCTGCGTACGTCGCCGCCGCCGCCGTGTCCGAGGCGGACACCTCCGCCGCCCTTCCCTCTCCACCAAGGAGCCGTCCCCTCCTATATAAAGCACCGCCCCGCCGCCCCTCTTCTCCCATCAGTTGCCGTCGTCCCGCACCCCGCGCCACGTCGCTCCTCGCCGTCGCCGCCACCTCGCCCGGCCCCGCAGCCGCACTGCCCTCGCCCGCCGGAGCCGCCTCACCCCATAGCCCCACCGAAGTCGTGCGCCAACGCCTCCAGTAAAAACCGCAGCCAAAAAACTGCTCGATTTTCTTTCGGTTTTTTGTTTTCTTTTAAAAACTGTTTTATTTTATTTTAGTTATTTAGGGAACCTTCACAGTTTAGATCTAGTTAGCGAACGTTCGTTCGATAGTTTTTTTCTTTTTCTATTATTTTCCACCAGGGACCTATTCGCTAATAAAACTTTTACAGTTTAGTTCATGATTTGAAACACTCGCTACTTTTTACTCGTTTTCCGAATTAGATGAAACCAACGCCAAAACCTTGAGTATGATCTCATCTATCCATAAAACCAACTCAAAGTTATTTTTTAAAGTTTTAAATTTTGAATTCAAACAGATTTGAATTTGAACTTCGTTTGATCGTATCTTGAGTTTTGTAACGACGTTTGAGTTGATTCTTTTTGAAAATCGAAGCTCTTGACCTAAATATTCTGCTCAGATGTAATCCACATAATTTAGTACTATTAAAAATTGTTTTCTGCTGCAAGAGCTATTTGCTTGTTGTCGAGGTTTTCCGAGTTCTTTTCTTTGAATCTGGTGCATGAGTGCTTATGTATGCTATTGTTTGTTTGCTATAGACTTTTCGGAGTGCGAAGCTTGCTACTACAAGTCTCTAGGGTTTAACGATCATCAGCAAGGCACGTTACACTTTGATCATACTCTTGAATACCCAATTTTACTTGCATTAGTTATACCCTCAAAGATCTGCATGAGTAGGACTTGGATACATATGGTTATGCTTTGTAGTTCATGAGGTAGGAACCTATGACTTGTGATCACCCCAGGAATATACGCTTTGTTACTTATTGCTTAGCCATGCTCGTAGACGTGGATTGGTATGTGAGATTCATGAAAGTTGCGAGAGTAACAACAACTAAGGGAAAGTGTAAGGTGGTAACTTTGACACATATCTGGGTGGATTGGTTGCAGGGCACCTGGAGAATCCAGTGTTGTCCTAGGAGATCTCGGAGGAAACGTGTGATCATCCTATGGAATGCCACCCAGGCTCAAAGGGATCATATAATCATTCATGCCTAGAAACTTCCGTGTGCAGCCACAAGCCATTATGGGATCTAGCATAGTTGAGTACGTTGTGTGACCTCTTTCAGTGGTGGACTAGCAGATGTAGGGGAAAGTAGGTGTATCGGTCTACCCAGAGTAAAGAGTTAATGCTTCTGAAAGACTATGTCTTGATCTTCCGATCATGGATGCGGTCGAGTCTTGCGGGGAAAAGTGCGTAAACCTCTGCAGAGTGTACAAACTAATCATGATTAGCCGTGTCCCCGGTTATGGACATCCTGAGTATCTTGGTATTTGAATTATTGGTTTGTCTCATCACTCTATTAAATTAAATTGTTGGGTTACTAATGAATTGGTGATTTTGGGATTGAGATGAAGGAACCTTCTCAATATTGATTAATTTAAATTAGTAGTAATAATAAAAATTATTCCTTTGTTGTAGGGAAAAATTAGCTTTATGCAAAAATTAAACTTAGAGCCTCCACCAGCCAAATATGCATGTAGTGGTAGATATTTGTTCATTATTATTGCTACAGTGTGACTTTGCCAGCATATTCCATGTGCTGACCTAGACACACTAGTAGAAAAAGGGTCAAATATAGAGCTCATTAGTCCCGGTTTGCAACTGAACCGGCACTAATGGGACCATTAGTGCCGGTTCCAGAGGCTAGGCTGGCGGTGATCATTAGTACCGGTTCGTGGTGAACATTTAGTACTGGTTTGTGCCAAGAATCGGTACTAAAGAGGCTGTTGCAGGGTGTGGTTAGGCTAGGGGCCCACCAGAACCTTTAGTACCGGTTCGTGCCATGAACCGGTACAAAAGGGTTCTATTCACTTCGTTCAACAACGCTTTTTTAGTCCCACCTCGCTCGTCTAACAAAGATTTTACCACCTTAAATATGTTATTTCTCAAACTATCACAACCACTTGGTCTTCATTGAACTCTATGTGTAGGATTTGTGGCTGCAATAGGAGTCCTCGCCAGTTCCTAAACCGGTGAGGACTCCTATTGACAATTTAAATTGTACACAAAAAGGTCAATGATGATCAATGCATTTTTAACATCATTTGAAAAGGACTACAAAATGAACTCTGAAAAGGTTGAAACTTGGCATGGTATCATCATTTCACCCACATGGCATGTGGAAAAAAGTAGCATTTTTTTGAACTTATTTGAACTCCAGACTTTTTGTGTGTTCAAAATGCACCATTCAAATCCACATAATCAATTATCAACCCTTTCTGAATTGATTTGGTATTTTTCATTCATTTACTGATTTGTTTTGAGAGAGCTAAATGACTGTGAAATTGAAAAGCACTACAAAATGAACTCTGAAAAGGTTGAAACTTGGCATGGTATCATCATTTCACCCACATGTCATGTGCAAACAAGTAGAGAGGGTCACTGCAAAAACTGGATACACTTCGTGTACAAAATGGATAATCTCTTTCGAGGTATCAGGATTTAGGACGAAAACTCATATGTTACAAATGCATTGCGTTTTTTTTGAACTTATTTGAACTCCAGACTTTTGTGTGTGTTCAAAATGCACCATTCAAATCCACATCATCAATTATCAACCCTTTCTGAATTCATTTGGTATTTTTCATTCATTTACTGATTTGTTTTGAGAGAGCTAAATGACCGTGAAATTGAAAAGCACTACAAAAAGAACTTTGAAAAGGTTGAAACTTGACATGGTATCATCATTTCACCCACATGGCATGTGCAAAAAAGTAGAGAGGGTCACGACAAAAACTGGATGCACTTCGTGTACAAAATGGACAATCTCTTTCAAGGTATCAGGGTTTAGGACGAAAACTCATATGTTACAAAG
>LR738711.1:493464130-493548619 GCA_902687465.1 Secale cereale | reverse complement strand
GTTACAAAGGCATTGCATTTTTTTAACTTATTTGAACTCCAGACTTTTTGTGTGTTAAAAATGCACAATTCAAATACACATCATTAATTATCAACCCTTTCTGAATTCATTTTGTATTTTTCATTCATTTACTGATTTGTTTTGAGAGAGCTAAATGACCGTGAAATTGAAAAGCACTACAAAATGAACTCTGAAAAGGTTGAAACTTGGCATGGTATCTTCATTTCACCCACATGGCATGTGCAAAAAAGTAGATAGGGTCACGGCAAAAACTGGATGCACTTCGTGTACAAAATGGACAATCTCTTTCGAGGTATCAGGGTTTCGGACGAAAACTCATATGTTACAAAGGCATTGCATTTTTTGAACTTATTTGAACTCCAGACTTTTTGTGTGTTCAAAATGCCCCATTCAAATCTACATCATCAATGTTAGATATATAAATTTTAGATATAGAAATGTTAGTTAGATATAAAATGAAATACCATATAAAAAATTGTTTGCGCGCTACCCAGTGGGCCTGCAAGGCCTTGGGCTTGAATTTGCAGGCCCATAACGGCCCATCGGACTCAGAGGGCAGCGCAGCAAAGTTAGGCCCAAAAGCCTGCATTAGAGAGGAGCTCGAAGGAGCAGCCGTGGCGGGGTTTATAAACCAGTGCGCCTACCCTTCGCTCGGCGAGGTGGGACTAAACTTGCCGCACAACACCTCTTCCAGCACACACCTTTAGTACCGGTTCGTGTCTCCAACCGGTAGTAAAGGCCGCCCTTTAGTACCGGTTGGAGCCACCAACCGGGACTAAAGCCTAAAGTTCCCGCCGCTTCGCCTGGCCAAAATTGGCCTATAGTACCGGTTGGTGGCTCCAACCGGTACTAAAGGCCTCTCCTATATAAACATCACTGGCCAAAAATTCAGTTTCTTCTCCCTCAATCGCTTGCTCTTCTCGCGACGCGTCGCCGCCGCCCGCGCGCGCGCCATCCACCGCGCCCGTCACCGCCCCCTGCTCGTCCTGCGTCGCCGCCGTCACCATCCCCATCGCCGTCGCCGCCCCCGTCGCCGTCGCCCCCGGCCCCGTCGCCGCCCCATCGATCGTCGACGCCGCCGCCGCCGATCGTCGCCGTGCTGTGAGCCCCATGCCGCCCCCGTACACACACATATTATAATTAGATTTTAGTTTTTTTAATTTTTTGTTATACAAATGTTAGATGAATTTAAAAAATGTTACTTAGTTATATAAATGTTAAATGAATTTTCTATTTTTATAGTTTTTTTATAGTTTTTTATAGTTTTAGTGATAGAATGTTGTTATTTAGTAAGAACTAGTTTATTTTTAGTAAGAACTAGTTTAATTTTAGTAAGAACTAGTTCATTTTTATTTATATTAAGTGCTTATTAGTTGAACTAGTTAGTTGAAATAATAGAGAACTAGTTGAATTAATAGACCTAGTTTATTCTTTTAGTTCAAGCAATATTCCCGCATCGACGTCGACGATGCCTATCCCGCATCCTCGTCGTCGAGACAGCGGAGGCTTGCTTGATCAGAGGGGTCATGTTCGGGACTGGGCTCCGCCGGGCTGGTACTTGGAGGTGCTTCCTTCCCGGGGGCGCAGCTTGGTGAGGAGCCTGCCCGTTGTTGACCGAACATTCTCTGGTGGCGGGGGCGTGGGCCAGTGACGGTGTGGAGGCTTGAGGACCCCGCAGAGGTTGTACGTCCCCGTGTCAGCGAGCAGGACGAGCTCGTCCGTCGCTACATGGTTGCGTTGGAGGGCAGGTTCAACAATACCTGACAGGTTCTTCAGGGATCTTACTGGAGCTATGATCCTGTGATGGTTCCTTCTCTTTGGGTGTCCACCGCCCGCGCCGATACCCGTCGTTCGCTAGGGTTTTAGCTGTATTAATTAGTGATGTTATATGTATGATACTATATTCGAGATGTATTACTGATAATATTTCGATGATGTATGGACGCAATAGATGATTTAATTAGTTTTGCCTATTAGGGGTTTTATTTGTATTAATTAATTGAACTAGTTGATTGAATTTATTGAACTAGTAAGTGTTCATCAACCTATGTTTCACCTATGAACATAGGAAATGCCCAGTGACGACGAAAACGATTTCGTTATTTGCGAACACTGCGAAGACCA
Organism: Secale cereale; assembly: GCA_902687465.1. Classification (NCBI taxonomy): domain Eukaryota; kingdom Viridiplantae; phylum Streptophyta; class Magnoliopsida; order Poales; family Poaceae; genus Secale; species Secale cereale. The sequence continues at coordinate 493,546,474 of LR738711.1, read as the reverse complement.
GCGCGTTCTGTGCGACAGAAATTTCCTAGTTGATGATAGGCGCTTCAGCATCAAGCTGGATGAGACCTTCGACGTGGATATAGTAAGTCACAAGTACAAGTATTTTTTGTAATTTTAAATTTTCACTATTTGCTTCAACTTATAATTTTAAATTTTCACTATTCTCTACTAGCGTATCCCCTGTCAGGCAAGAATTTTTGTCTTGGATGAGATAGGTTTCAGTCCTAACAAAACTATGGAGGTAAATAGAGTTTATTTGAAGACTAAGCATGGTTATACCTTCAACGTCAAATTATACAATGCAGACACGTACACCTATTTTGAATGCAAAACTTGGCAAGCACTATGCCAGGCTTATGCATTTGAGCCCGATATTCTTATCACCTTTGATATTCGTCCGAAAGATGATATTGAAGGTAATAGAGACATTTGGGTCGATGTGCAGACGTCTCCAGTTCTACCATTATGTGAGTTTCTCAACCATATTTATGTCTTCGATATTGTATTCATAAATAGCTTACAACTAATTTATATTGACAGCTTATTTCCATTCAAGCAAACATGTCCAACGCTTGGTAGACAGGACCGTCCATTGTCACGGGGTGATACGTCCATTTTGCATCATGCTTATATGTTGATATTTATTGCATTATGGGTTGTTATTACACATTATGTCACAATACTTATGCCTTTTCTCTCTTATTTTATAAGGTTTACATGAAGAGGGAGAAAGCCGGCACCTGGAATTTTGGGCTGGAAAAGGAGCAAACTCTGGAAACCTATTCTACACAACTCCAAAAGCACCGAAACTTCACATAACTACATATCAGAAAATATAAAAAATATCTGGCGAAAGAAGATCACAAGGGGGCCACCTGCTGTCCACGAGGGTGGGGGGCGCCCCCCTCTCTGGGCGCGCCCCCCTGTCTCGTGGGCCCCCCGATGCCCATCTTCTCCTACATGAGGTGTTTTGACCTAGAAAAAATAAGGAGGAGGCTTTCGGGACCAGACGCCACTGTCTCGAGGCGGAACCGAGGCGGAAACCAATTTAAGGCTCCGGCAGAGCTATTCTGTCGGGGATACTTCCCTCCGGGAGGGGGAAATCATCACCGTCGCCATCACCAACAACTCTTCCATCTTGGGGAGGGCTATCTTCATCAACATCTTCACTAGCACCATCTCCTCTCAAACCCTAGTTCATCTCTTGTATCCAACCTTTGTACCCAAACCTCAGATTGGTACCTGTGGGTTGCTAGTAGTGTTGATTACTCCTTGTAGTTGATGCTAGTTGGTTTATTTGGTGGAACATCATATGTTCAGATCCATTATGCACATTTATACCCCTCTGATCATGAACAATATTATGTCTTGTGAGTAGTTACTTTTGTTCCTGAGGACATGGGAGAAGTCTTGCTATTAGTAGTCATGTGAATTTGGTATTCGTTCGATATTTTGATGAGATGTATGTTGTCTCTCCTCTAGTGGTGTCATGTGAACGTCGACTACATGACACTTCACCATTATTTGGGCCTAGAGGAAGGCATTGGGAAGTAATAAGTAGAAGATGGGTTGCTAGAGTGACATAAGCTTAAACCCTAGTTTATGCGTTGCTTCGTAAGGGGCTGATTTGGATCCATATGTTTCATGCTATGGTTAGGTTTACCTTAATACTTCTTTTGTCGTTGCGGATGCTTGCATTAGAGGTTAATCATAAGTGGGAGGCTTGTCCAAGTAAGGACAGCACCCAAGCACCGGTTCACCCACATACCAAATTATCAAAGTACCGAACGCGAATCAGATGATCGTGATGAAAACTAGCTTGACGATAATTCCCATGTGTCCTCGGGAGCGCTTTCCTTCACATAAGAGTTTGTCCAGGCTTGTCCTTTGCTACAAAAAGGATTGGGCCACCTTGATTCACCTTATTTACTTTTACCTTTTGTTACTTGCTACCAATTACCATACCACAAAACTATCTGTTATCTATAATTTCAGTGCTTGCAGGAAATACCTTACTGAAAACTGCCTATCATTTCCTTCTGCTCCTTGTTGGGTTCGACACTCTTACTTATCGAAAGGACTACGATAGATCCCCGACACTTCTGGGTCATCAAGAATCTTTTCTGGCGCCGTTGCCAGGGAGTGAAGCACCTTTGGTAAGTGGAATTTGGTAAGGTAAAATTTATATAGTGTGCTGAAATTTATTGTCACTTGTTACTATGGCTCATAATCCTGTGAGGGGCTTGTTCGGGGTATCTTCACCGCGACCAGAAGAACAAAGAGTTGCTCCTCAACCTACTGCACCTACTGAAAGTGTTTGCTTTGAAATTCCTTCGGGTATGATAGAGAAACTGCTTGAAAATCCTTTTACAGGAGACGGAACACTGCATCCCGAGTTACGCCTAATCTATGTGAATGAAGTTTGTGGATTATTTAAGCTTGCAGGTATGCCTGAGGATGTTATCCAGAAGAATGTCTTCCCTTTATCTTTGAAGGGAGATGCATTGACATGGTTTAGGCTATGTGGTGATATTGGATCATGGAACTATAATCGTCGGAAGTTGGAATTTCATCAGAAGTTCTACCCTATGCACCAGGTTCATCGTGATCGTAATTATATTTATAATTTTTGGCCTCGCGAAGGAGAAAGCGTCGCTCAAGCTTGGGGGAGGCTGAAGTCCATGATATATTCATGCCCCAATCATGAGCTCTCAAGAGAAATGATCATTCAAAACTTTTATGCTCGGCTTTCTCTCAATAATCGCTCCATGCTCGATACTTCTTGTTCTGGTTGTTTTACGATGAAGACTGCTGAATTCAACCGGGATTTATTGGAAATAATTAAACGCAACTCTGAAGATTGGGATCTCGACGAAAGTAAGGAGTCAGGTATGACCCCTAAGTTTGATTGTGTTAAAGCTTTTATGGATACCAATGTTTTCCATGAGTTTAGCACTAAATATGGACTTCACTCTGAGATAGTAGCTTCTTTCTGTGAATCATTTGCTACTCATGTTGATCTCCCCAAGGAGAAGTGGTTTAAATACCATCCCCCTATTGAAGTAAAAGTAGTTGAACCTGTTAAAGTTGAAGAAAAGACTATCACTTATAATGTTGATCCTATTATTCCTACTGCTTATATTGAGAAACCACCTTTCCCTGCTAGGATAAAGGATCATGCTAAAGCTTCAACAGTAGTTCATAAGAGTAATACTAGAACACCTACACCCTCTGAGAAAATTAAAGTTGAACCTAGTGTTGCCTTGGTTAAAGATCTCTTGGTAGAAGATTTAGATGGACATGTTATTTACCTCCAAGAAGAGTCTGCTAGAATAGCCAAACCCAATGCTAGGAATAAATATAAACCAGTTGTAGGCTTGCCTGTCATCTCTGTTAAGATACGAGATCATTGCTATCATGGTTTATGTGAAGTAGGTGCTAGTGCGAGTATTGTCCCTCTTACCTTATATCGAGAAATTATGCATGATATTGCACCTGTTGAGTTAGAAGGGATTGATGTTACTATTAAGCTTGCTAATAGAGACACTATTTCACCAGTTGGGATTGTTAGAGATGTTGAGGTTTTGTGTGGGAAGGTTAAATACCCTGCTGATTTTCTTATTCTTAGTTCCCCACAAGATGGATTTTGTCCCATTATATTTGGTAGAACCTTATTGAATACTGTTAATGCTAAGATAGACTGCGTGAAAGTTATTGTTACTGTTGGGTTAGGGGATATGTCTCATGATTTTAACTTTGCTAAATTTCGTAGACAACCCCTTGATAAAGAACTACCTAGTAAGGATGAAATTATTGGTCTTGCTTCTATTGTTGTGCCTCCTAATGATCCCTTAGAACAATACTTGTTAGACCATGAAAATGATATGCATATGAATGAGAGAAGGGAAATAGATGAAATATTCTTTAATCAGGGACCCGTATTGAAAAACAATTTGCCTGTTGAAATCCTGGGGGATCCTCCTCCACCCAAGGGTGATCCCGTGTTTGAACTTAAACCTTTACCTGATAATCTTAAGTATGTTTACCTTGATGAAAAGAAGATATATCCTGTTATTATTAGTGCTAACCTTTCAGAGCAGGAAGATGAAAAATTATTGAAAAATCTGAAGAAGCACTGTGCTGCTATTGGATATACTCTGGATGATCTTAAGGGCATTAGTCCCACCTTATGCCAACACAAGATAAAATTGGAAGAAAATGCTAAACCGGTTATTGATCATCAGCAACGGTTAAATCCTAAGATGAAAGAAGTGGTAAGTAAGGAAATACTAAAGCTTCTAGAGGCAGATATTATCTATCCAGTTGCTGATAGCCAGTGGGTAAGTCCTGTCCATTGTGTCCCTAAGAAGGGAGGTATGACTGTCGTTCCTAATGATAAAGACGAATTGATCCCACAAAGAATAGTTACAAGTTATAGGATGGTAATTGATTTCCGTAAGTTAAATAAAGCTACTAAGAAAGATCATTACCCCTTGCCATTTATTGATCAAATGCTAGAAAGGTTATCCAAACATACTCATTTTTGCTTTCTAGATGGTTATTCTGGTTTCTCTCAAATACCTGTGTCAAAAAGGGATCAAGAAAATACCACTTTTACTTGTCCTTTCGGTACCGTTGCTTATAGACGTATGCCTTTTGGTTTATGTAATGCACCTGCTACCTTTCAAAGATACATGATGGGTATATTCTCTAACTTTTGTGAAAAGGTTGTCGAGGTGTTCATGTATGATTTCTCCATTTACGGAACTTCTTTTGATGATTTCTTAAGCAACCTTGATTGAGTTTTGTAGAGATGTGAAGGCACTAATCTTGTCTTGAATTGGGAGAAGTGCCACTTTATGGTTAATGAAGGCATTGTCTTGGGACATAAAATTTCTGAAAGAGGTATTGAAGTTGACAAAGCTAAAGTTGACGCTATTGAAAAGATGCCATGCCCTAAGGACATCAAAGGTATACAAAGTTTCCTTGGTCATGTCGGGTTTTATAGGAGGTTCATTAAGGACTTCTCCAAAATCTGCAGGCCTCTGACTAATCTCTTACAAAAAGATATTCCTTTTGTCTTTGATGATGATTGTCTAGAAGCATTTGAAATACTTAAGAAAACGTTGATCTCTGCACCTATTGTCCAGCCTCCTGACTAGAATTTAGCCTTTGAGATTATGTGCGATGCTAGTGATTATGTTGTAGGTGCTGTTCTAGGGCAAAGAATTGATAAAAAATTGAATGTTATCCAGTATGCTAGTAAAACTCTAGACAATGCCCAAAGAAATTATGCTACTACTGAGAAAGAATTTTTAGCAGTTGTATTTGCTTGTGATAAGTTTAGACCTTATATTGTTGATTCTAAAGTAACTATTCACACTGATCATGCTGCTATCAAATACCTTATGGAAAAGAAAGATGCTAAACCTAGACTTATTAGATGGGCTCTCTTGTTGCAAGAGTTTGACTTGCATATTATTGATAGAAAGGGAGCTGAGAACCCCGTTGCAGACAACTTGTCTAGGTTAGAGAATATACTTGATGACCCACAACCTATTGATGATAGCTTTCCTGATGAACAATTAGCTGTCATAAATACTTCTCGCATTTCTCCATGGTATGCTGATTATGCTAATTATATTGTTGCTAAGTTTATACCTCCTAGCTTCACATACCAGCAAAAGAAAAAGTTCTTCTATGATTTGAGACATTACTTCTGGGATGACCCACATCTTTATAAAGAAGGAGTAGATGGTATTATTAGACGTTGTGTACCTGAGCATGAACAGGAACCGATCCTATGCAAGTGCCACTCCGAAGCTTATGGAGGACACCATGCAGGAGATAGAACTGCACATAAGGTATTGCAATCCAGTTTTTATTGGCCTACTCTCTTCAAGCATGCCCGTAAGTTGTCTTATGTTGTGATGAATGTCAAAGAATTAGTAATATTAGTAGTCGTCAAGAAATGCATATGAATTATTCACTTGTTATTGAACCATTTGATGTTTGGGGCTTTGATTATATGGGACCGTTCCCTGCCTCTAATGGGTATACACATATTTTAGTTGCTGTTGATTACGTTACTAAGTGGGTAGAAGCTATTCCAACTAGTAGTGCTGATCATAACACCTCTATTAAGATGCTTAAAGAAGTTACTTTCCCAAGGTTTGGAGTCCCTAGATATCTAATGACTGATGGTGGTTCACACTTTATTCATGGTGCTTTCTGTAAGATGCTTGCAAAATATGATGTGAATCATAGAATTGCATCCCCTTATCACCCACAGACTAGTGGTCAAGTAGAACTAAGTAATAGAGAGTTGAAATTAATTTTGCAGAAGACAGTTAATAGGTCTAGGAAGAATTGGTCCAAGAAACTTGATGATGCATTATGGGCCTATAGAAATGCATACAAAAATCCTATGATTATGTCTCCATATAAGATGATATATGGAAAAGCTTGTCACTTACCTCTTGAGCTAGAACATAAGGCATATTGGGCTATTAAAGAGATCAATTACGATTTCAAACTTGCCGGTGAGAAGAGGTTATTTGACATTAGCTCCCTTGATGAATGGAGAACCCAGGCTTACGAGAATGCCAAGCTGTTTAAAGAAAAAGTTAAAAGATGGTATGACAAAAGGACACAAAAGAGTGAGTTTAACGCAGGTGATTATGTCTTGCTATACAACTCTCATTTAAGATTTTTTGCAGGAAAGCTTCTCTCTAAGTGGGAAGGACCTTACGTTATTGAGGAGGTCTATCATTCCGGTGCCATAAAAATCAACAACTTCGAAGGCACAAATCCAAAGGTGGTGAACGGTCAAAGAATCAAACATATATCTCAGGTAACCCTATAAATGTCGAAACCAACGTTATTGAAACCGTAACCTCGGAGGAATACATAAGGGATACTTTCCAGAACGATTCAGCCTCCGAAAAGGAAGAGGTATGTGGTACGATAAGTAAACCGACTCCAAAACAGCTCTAAAGGCAATTTTTCTTAGTTTTGGAATATTTAGAAAAATAGAAAAATAAGTAGCAGACCGGAAGAGACACGAGCCATCCACGAGGGTGGAGGGCGCGCCCCCCTGCCTCGTGGGCAGCTCGTATGCCTCTCGGATTCCAATTTCTTGTATGCGAATCCTTTTGGACGGTAAAAAATCATTATATATACTCCTGAAGGTTTTGACCTCTGTATCATGCAAAAATCCTCTGTTTTTGTTTCGAGCTGTTTCTGGTGTAGATAAGAGGAATATGTCGTCCCAGGATTCGGAGGGAGAAAGCTATGTGGCGGATTTCCTCGCGTACCCTAAAGTCTATGGGGACTAGGAGCATTATGGTAGGACGACGGAAGAAGAAGAAGACCATGATTCAAAGAGAAAGGATTGTACTAGCTCAGATGAAGACGAAGTCCCACTACCTCAACCTGGAGACATGCATGTGGAGTTCAAAAAGTCAAGCCTCCCCGACAGAGCAAACAAATCTAAGATCGAATATATCCCTTTTCACCTCTTGCAGGAAAATAAGCAAGCACTATGCAAGAAAATATTGAACCCTAAGCGGGAGATCAATGACCTAAGGGAGCAAAATTCTGCCCTTAAGCGCAAGCTAAGGAAGAAGCCATCGTCACCACCACCGAAGGAGACATAATCATATGGGTTTGGGCACTCCCCTTGGCAACCTCCAAGCTTGGGGGAGCGACCCCGGTATCGTATCACCATCACTCCTATCTTTACTGTTTTCTTAGTTCGATCCTTTTGGTAGTATCTTGATCTAGAAAAATAAAGTTAGCATGATCTAGTTGTGAGCTTTTGCTTTATGATCTTTACCCTTTGTAATCGAGTCCATGAGCTATATAATAAAGATTAGTGTTGAGTCAAGGGCTTGATTTCCTCACTTTGGTCATGATAAAAAGAAAGAAAACATAAAGAGTATCTAAGAGATCATATTGATCTTATGGGAAGTAATGACCTCACATATAAAGAGTATGATGAATAAAAGTTGTTGGGAGTTGACAAACATAGTTTTGGTCATTGTTGCAATTAATAGGAAGTAATAAAAGAAGAGAGGCTTCACATACAAATATACTATCTTGGACATCTTTTATGATTGTGAGCACTCATTAAAATATGACATGCTAAAGAGTTGATGTTAGACAAGGAAGACAACATAATGGGTTATGTTTTCTTACATCCGAAATAAAGTATATTGTCATGGATCATCCAACATGTTGAGCTTGCCTTTCCCCCTCATGCTAGCCAAAACTCCTCGCACTAAGTAGAGATACTACTTGTGCTTCCATACATCCTTAAACCTAGTTTTGCCATGAGAGTCTACCATACCTACCTATGGATTGAGAAAGATCCTTCCAAGTAAGTTGTCATGTTGCAAACTCGCTAAAATATGTATGATTTATCAGTATGGAGGAAATTAGCTTTATACGATCTTGTGATATGGAAGTAATAAAAGCGACAGACTGTATAATAAAGGTCCTTATCACAAGTGGCAATATAAAGTGACGTTCTTCTGTGCTAAGACTTTGTGCATCCAACCATAAAAACACGTGACAACCTCTCCTTCCCTCTGCGAAGGGCCTATCTATTATTCTTGCCTTATAAGAGTCAAGGTAAAAACATGTGACACGCGGGGACGGGCGGATCCGTCCGGATCCGATGGGCAGGGCCCGAATCCGGCCGGGGCGTGGTCGTCGGTGGGGACGGAGGGACCGGCCGGGCGGCGGCGAGCTGAAGCTTCGAGGCGGCGGCAGTTTCAGGTGGCAGCGATGAAGCTCCGCGGCGGCGCGAGGCGCCCGACAGCGGCGGGGGACGCCGGAGGCAAAGGAGGCGAGGGCGGAGCACAGAGCGCTGGCTGCGGTGGCGGTTCGGGGGCGGAGAGGCCCGGCGCGGCCCGAGGCGGGCCGGCCTCGGGCTCGCGGGCCCGGACGGCGGCGGGGAAGTGGGCGCGGGGTCTCGCCCAACGGGGAGCCGACACGTGGCGGTGGAGAGGGCTAGTCGGACATGTCCGGCCGGCGGGGAAGTGTCCGGCGGCGGCGGGGAGGAGAGGAGCTAGGGTTTCGCCCGAAAATGGAGGGTTGTGGACGTTTTTATAGGCACAAGGAGCTAGGAGACTCCAAATGGGGAGCAGTTTTTGGCCACGCGATCACAATCCGACGACCGAGATGATGGGAAGGGTTGTGCTGGGTTAGCGGGTTGTTGTGGAGGGGGTCTTGGGCCTCAAAGAAGAGGTTCTTTTAGCCCACTAGGTTAACCGTTGGAGTACCAAACAAACTCCAAACGCGACGAAACTTGAGAGGCGGCCTACACGTACCAAAACAACAACGCACGACAAGTCTCACGTCATTCCGGAAACGTTACACGGCCACACACGAAAGAAGGACTCGGGGATGCCACGGGCACGTGTGAGAGCACCGGAACTCGAAACGGACAACGGGAAGAGACGAGTGGGACCGGGTGCAAGTGACAACACAAATGCAATGCAATGCACGTGACAACATGACATGGATGAAATGCACACACGCACACGACAAAACGAAGAACCCGAAATGAAAGAAGAGCCCAGGATATTGATGAAGCCAAAGTTTATATATTGCCATATTGGGAAAGTGTTACATCTGGGGCATTACAAACTCTCCTCTACTACGAAAAGATCTCATCCCGAGATCTAGGACTGGAAGAAGGAAGGATACTCGGAACGAAGGTGATCTTCTCGTTCCCACGTAGCTTCTCGATCGGTATGGTGTGACCACTTAACTTTCAAGAACTTGATTGACTTGTTGCGGGTCTTGCGCTCGGTTTCTTCAAGAATAGCAACGGGGTGCTCACGGTAAGACAAGTCTTGTTGAAGATCAATCTCCTCGAACGGAATGGTGCGTTCAGGTGTCTTGAAGCACTTGCGGAGTTGAGATACGTGAAACACATCATGAACATTTGCAAAGTTGGAAGGGAGCTCAAGTTGATAGGCTAGATCGCCTCTTTTGCCAAGGATCTTGAAAGGGCCCACGTATCTCGGAGCAAGCTTTCCTTTGATACCGAATCTTTGGGTTCCTTTCATAGGAGAAACACGAAGATAAACATGATCCCCAATGTCGAAAGCCAAATCACGATGCTTGCCGTCATAGTAGCTCTTTTGACGTGACTGAGCGGCCTTGAGATTCTCACATATGACTTTGCACATTTCTTCGGCTTCTGAGATCAAGTCATTGCCAAGAAGTTGACGTTCACCAGTCTCGGACCAGTTGAGAGGGGTACGGCACTTTCTGCCATAGAGGATTTCAAACGGAGCTTTGCCGGCACTTGCTTGGAAACTGTTGTTGTAAGAGAACTCGGCAAACGAAAGGCAATCTTCCCACTTCATGCCAAAAGAGATGACACAAGCTCTGAGCATGTCTTCGAGGATCTGGTTCACTCTTTCGACTTGACCACTAGTCTGAGGGTGAAACGCAGTGTTGAAGCGGATCTTAGTGCCCATGGCTGACTGGAAGGAGTCCCAGAACTTGGATGTGAACAAACTTCCACGGTCTGAGGAGATAACTTGAGGAATGCCATGTAACGACACAATTCTGGAAGTGTACAATTCTGCCAGCTGAGCTGCATTGATGGATTCTTTGACTGGAAGGAAGTGAGCTACTTTGGTTAGCTTGTCAATCACAACAAAGATAGAATCGTTCCCCTTCTTGGACTTGGGAAACCTAGTGACAAAATCCATTTCAATGTGGTCGAATTTCCACTCGGGAATAGGAAGAGGTTGGAGGAGACCAGCTGGACGTTGATGATCTGCCTTCACTCTTCTGCAGACATCACATTCATTCACGAATTGGGCAATCTCCCTTTTCATGCGAGTCCACCAGTAAGATTGCTTGAGGTCTTGGTACATCTTGGAACTTCCAAGATGAATCGAGAGGAGGGAGTCATGTGCTTCGTTCATTATGAGCTTCCTGAGATCACCCTTGGGAACCACAAGTCTGTCCTCAAAGAACAATGTGTCCGTCTCATCAACGCGATAGCACTTGTATTTGGGAGTACCCTTTGCAATACCATGTTTAACTTTCTGCACCATAGCATCACTGAGTTGGGCCTCACGGACCTGATCTTCCAAGGTAGGAGAAACTTGAAGATTTGCAAGAAAGCCTTGTGGAACAACTTGGAGGTTGAGCTTCCTGAATGCTTCACAAAGCTCCGGCTGAAACGGCTTGATAAGGAGACTGTTGCAATATGCCTTTCTGCTCAAGGCATCTGCAATGACATTGGCCTTGCCAGGTGTGTATTCGATGCTTGGATCATACTCTTGGATCATTTCAACCCAACGAGTCTAGCGAAGGTTCAGGTTCGGCTGTGTGAAGATGTACTTCAAGCTCTTGTGATCAGTGAAGATGTCCACTTTTCTGCCCAACAGAAGGTGTCTCCACGTGATCAAGGCGTGTACGACTACTGCTAGCTCGAGATCACGTGTGGGGTAGTTCTTCTCATTTGGCTTCAATTGACGAGAAGTGTATGCCACAATTTTCTTGTCTTGCATTAGAACACCACCAAGTCCTTGAAGAGAAGCATCACAGAATACTTCGTAGGGCTTGGACTCATCCGGAGGAGTAAGGGCTGGAGCAGAGATGAGCTTTTCTTTGAGAGTTTTGAATGCCACATCACAATCCGGAGACCAGTTGTACTTGAAATTCTTCCACAACAAGTTGGAGAGAGGCTTGGCAATCTTGGAGAAGTTCTCAACGAACCTTCTGCAATAGCTAGCAAGACCAAGGAAGCTTCGGAGTTGCTTGACATTCTGAGAGGGTTCCCAGTTGACAATCGCTTCAACTTTCTCGGGGTTGACAGCAATACCATCAGCAAAGATGATATGGCCCAGATACAAGACCTTATTGAGCCAGAATTCGCACTTGGAGAACTTGGCATAGAACTTATGTTCACGGAGTCTGTCGAGAACCAAACGGAGGTGCTTGGCATGATCCTCTTCATTCTTGGAGTATACCAAGATGTCATCCAGATAGACAAGCACAAATTCGTTGGTGTTGGGGTTGAATATGTAGTGCATCATCCTTGAGAAGGCGGGTGGAGCATTAGCGAGGCCAAAAGACATGACTGTGTATTCATAGGAGCCGTAGCTTGTTCTGAATGCAGTCTTGTGAATATCTTCTTCACGGATACGAATCTGGTGATAACCCATCCGGAGATCGAGCTTTGAGAAAACTTTAGCTCCTTTGAGCTGCTCGAACAATTCATTGATGTTGGGGAGCGGATACTTGTTCTTTATTGTCTTCTTGTTCAATGGCCGGTAATCAACGCAAAGGCGCTCCGTGCCATCCTTCTTCTTGACAAATAAGACACCACAGCCCCAAGGAGAAGTGATAGGCCTGATTAGACCCATACGCTCTTGCTCATCGAGTTGTTTCTTTAGCTCCTTCAACTCATCAGGGGAAAGCTTGTATGGACGTCGGCATGCTGGCTCAGTACCGGGTTCGAGTTCAATGACGAATTCGACTTGACGATGTGGAGGCATGCCTAGAACTCTTCCGGGAAAACATCTTCACATTCATTGACCACCGGAATTTGAGAGATGGCATTAATCTCGCCCTTGTCATTGAGAGAGAATAGCCTGATTGTGTTATCTCGAGAGGCGAAGATAATCACGTCTTCGTTGGAATGAGTAAGCTTGACTTCCTTATTTGCACAATCATTGTGAGCATCATGCTATGAAAGCCAATCCATCCCAAGAATAAGATCAATGTCGGAGTTGCTGAGAACAACCGAAGAAGCCAGAAAGCGGCAATCACCCATATGAATAGATACATCCGGAACAACTGAGTTGGATCTCAACAAAGAACCCAGAGAAATAATGCCCAATGGTTTATCCAAATAAGATGATGAGAATTCATGCTTGGTAAAGAATGGCCTTGACATGAAACTGAGTGATGCACCAGAGTCAAACAATACTTTTGCAGGAATTGAGTTAACTGAGAGGTTACCAACTATCACATCTAAAGAATTCTCTGCTTGAGCTGCATTCATCAGATTCATTCTTGCTGTCCTGGGGTTGTGCTTGACAATAGCAGTACTGACAGGTCGAGGAGGCGGAAGGCGCCTTGGGTTGGGGCACTTGTTAGCATAGTGACCCTTCTGGCCACACTTGTTGCACACCACTTCTGAGAGAGGACGGTGATAAGGAGCACTTGACTTCGAAGCTTGAAAGTGATTCTTGGACTGATTGCTTGGGTTGGGTGGGTGGGAGAAACCACGGCCACCAGAATGCTTGTTGTTGTTGTTGGAGATCGGATCACTGGAGGAGGTGGAAGCCAAAACTTCTGTTGCTTTGTGACCACTTGGAAGAAGAGGAGGAGTGAACAGCGTCTCTGATCCTCTTTTTGGAAGCTTCCATCTTGAGCTGGGCTTCCTCTTGCTTAAGTGCCATGTTATAGAATTGATCAAATTCATAAGGCTCGAACAAGGTGAGAGCTAGTTGGAGTTCATCCTTCAGACCTCCACGGAACTGATAATTCTTGCTCTTGGCATCTGGGATGTCTTTCTTGGCATAGCGGGCAAGGTTCTGAAACTTGACATTATATTGGTAGACAGACATTGAGCCTTGCTTCAGGTTGCGGAATTGCTCACGCATATCTTCGATGACACTTGTTGGAATGTGGTGAGAACGAAAATCCTTGCAGAAGTCAGCCCACGAGATTTCACGCCCTTCTCTGGAGTCTTTGTACTGCTGCCACCAATCAGAGGCTTGGTCCTTGAGTTGGAAGGCGGCAAACTTCACATAGTCCTCAGGTCTCACGTTACTGCACTCGAAATGCTTCTTGATATCTGTTATCCAGTCTTCAGCATCTAGAGGGCCCACACAGTAACTGAATGCCTTTGGTTGGTTTGCCAGGAACTGGTTGAGTGTAGCAAAGTGAGGTTGGTTGAACAAATTGCCTTGGCCTTGGTTCCCATGAGCACCTTGATTTGCTTGATTTGCTTGAATGTTCTGCATCATTTGCATAAGCATCTAGGTGTTCTGGTTCGTCGCTTGCATAATTGCTCTCCAGGCCTCAGACGGAGGAGGAGGGGAAGGAGGACGAATAGGAACCTCTTCACCCTCTGTGTTAGCATTGGGAATCCTTTCAGGAGCCATCCTGAATGAGATGACAACTATTATCCATTGATTGAAAGAATATATAAGCTGAATCAACGGCTAGAAATTGCAACATAAGTCTTCACAAGAACATTCGAACAAGATCAACGAATGTAATCCACAGTTTAATGGTAACAACAATCTTCATGAGAAGCCACTTGGGAGAACAAAAGGTAAATAAAAACAACAAGGAGCAGATAGAAAAAATACAAGATAGAAGCTTCGTTCGACATATTCGTGCTGAAAGCTTATGGAACGTGTTACAAAAGGGTTTTGCAATCTCCGGATCGGCATAGCCAAGGACCCTTTAAGATGCAACTCCCGATCGAAACAACGCCCATAAAACTACTTCACTCAATGTAGAACCCCGAACTCCATATCATGCATTCGTTGGAAGAATGCCTATGAACTACTAGATGAACCCACCTATTAATTTCCGAAAGTTTCCAGTTATGCAATCAGGTGTTGGGGATACAGGGAAGCATCGCGCACTCAACTCTAATCCTACATCCAGCTGTATCCATCCTTCAACACATAACCAGTTATTTCTGGAAACCATTTACCTCGGACCTTCGAAATGCATCTACTATACAAGCTATGGCAATACTCCCGAACTACCTCCCCAGTACTGGGTGATGTCGGGGTTATCTTGCCACTAACCGTATAGGAGAGTTTTCGATGTCGGCCGTCTTAAGTATTCCAGAACTGATGCGATATATTTGTGACGACAACACCTCGGAGCTCAACTCCCTGGGACACTGCCACAACCCCTAAATGACAGGAGGCATCGAGAACAATGTTCTCGTCACAAAGACATCGTAACAATCCAAACAATACCCGCGTGATCCTAAAAAAATATTTTGGTGAATTTTGAGAGTAGAAGAGACAAGAGTAATCGTCAGGAGTCCTCACCAGAGTGAAAAGAGATGAGGAGCAAAAGAAATCCTACTCTCCGATATATATATAGGACTCAAAACATTTTCAAGTGTGTGCCTAGACTCAACCATCAACGATTCGATCAATCAATGGGGGCTTCTAGGTCGGAGAAGGCTCTGAATACCAACTTGTAATGCCCAGGATGGTATTATACCTCCTACGTGTCGAGGCACGACTTAAAGGTATAAGACCATTCTAGAATGATCTCAAGTTTGGTATCTTTGCACGACTCATGTAAAAATAGGGATGAAATTGCAAAAGGATAGTTGGCTTACACTCGCCACGTCACACAATACATTACATAAGCAAATCATCATCCAAATAACATCACAACCCGACTACGGGCGAAGATCCAAATGAGAGATACCAAATACATAAAGCCACAAGGTCCGAATCGCCCCTAGTAGAAACCAATACTGATCATCGGGATAGTGCACATAGTATCGACTACGCTCTTCATCGTACTCCCAGTACAACTCTGTGCCATCACCTGAGTAGTCCACCATAGTACCTGCATCTGGTGTTGTGTAGAATCTGTGAGCCACGAAGGACTCAGCAATCCCGTTCCCAGGTAGCAAAACTATCTAAGCCTTGGGTGTGGAACAAGGCTGAAGAAAGATAAAGGTTGCAGCTGCACTAGCACTAACTTACGTGTTTAGAGCGAGAAGAGAAGTGCCACAAGTGCCAAAGTGATCACGAAGTGATCCTATCTAAGCACGTAAATCATAACCCCACCGTCTTCACTTCCCGAACCCCTTACGGAAAATGAACGTCACGGTTACTCACGCTGGTAGTGTGTTCTGAACATGGTGTCAAGTTTTCTACAACCGGATATTAACAAATTCCCATCTGCCCCATAACCGCGGGCATGGCTTTCGAAAGTTCAAAACCCTGCGGGGGTGTCCCAACTTAGCCCATTACAAGCTCACGATCCGCGGAGTCGCAACTCCAAGGTGGGAAGGCCCGAGTATTCTCGGAATCCCGTGCTCAAGATATTCCGACTAAGGTAAAACTAATCCAGCAAGACATCCCGGCGTGCCGACACCCTAATAGTAGCCGCGCGTATCTAGTCTCAGGCCACGACCGGATGAGCGAAGCGTACAGGTACCAGATACCCCAAGTTGCCAAGGGGCGGACCCGCACAGTGCTCTAGTTTGGACCAACACTCATGTGGAGCACTAGCCCGGGGTTGTTAATTAAGATCACGGGATAGCTAGTCCCTATGCAAGTTTTTAGTTATTAGGCAAATGGAGTACCAAAGTCGGGCCTTGCTGGAAAAGGTTTAGCGCTAAGCGGGTTATCGAGGGGGTCCCATAACCCCAGCCGTGTTAGGAACACATAATCAAGGAACATAACACCGGTTTATACAGTTCCTAGGGTGGCATGAGTGGAACAAATCACCAAGCAAGAGGCTTAGCCTTCCACCCATTACCAATATATAGATGATTTAGTTTAAAAGTTTATATAGTGTGATATCCCAACAATAACTTCAACATGAAGCACGAATCTTCAAATCTTCTCCTGCAACTAGCAATGCTATAAGAAGGGCTGAGCGAAGCTTGCGTAGCCAAACAAAGGTTTGCTAGGTTGGGTGGTTAGACAGATTCATGGTTACAATAGGAGGCTGACAAACAAACATGGGCATCGAGGCAATGAACTAAAGAGTGAGACATCTAGCAATAGGCAAAGATAGTAATGATATCTGGGTCAGGTCATCTTGCCTGTAGAGTCGTCGATGGGATCGTAAGACGGCTCCTCGTACTCAACCTCGGTAGTAACCTCGTTCTCGTGCTCGGTCTCGGCTTCCGGCTCTACTCAACACAAGAACACAACGAGGCACGAGAATCAAACAAGGTGCAATGCACAATCAACACGATGCAAGTATGATGCACTTATGATGCAATACATGTCAAGGGATGAAGCACACAAGATCAACACAAGACAACAAGTTTAAATGAGGCCGGAATCCACATATAGCGAATCCGGTAAGTCCTCATATGCATATGTTGAAATTGGTCCAGATCTGAACAAACCTTAAGTTAAAGTTGTTAAACATCAAGTTAACATGCACCATGATGATCTACATGAAATTCCAGTCAAGTTTCATATAAAGTTTGTTTAATTCGGAGCTACGGTCTAGAAGATATGAGCAAAACAATACAAACATGGCAATGGTGCAAGATGCACCCAAACATCAAGCAAACACACTCCAAACATGTTAGAAACATGATATTATGATTCTACATGAAAAATCACACAAGTTTCATATAGGGCACGCTCAAAACGGAGCAACGGTTCAACACATACACTCGAAACAAGATTCGATGCAAAGCTGAAAATAACAACCACATAGCAACTTTGGAGCAAGAAATATATCCTCTACATCATTCAAACATGGTGACAAGAAGCATGGACATGAAGTAGACATATCCTACAGCAAACAACTCCATTGGAGCAACTCCATAGGAGGCGTGGATCAATAGCAACAAGCTACAACATTTTGATCATGCCGTTAAAAACCTGACAGTTATATTTTATTGCAACTTGGGAGCAAGAAATAAATAAGCTACAGCAACCCATATGAGCAAGTGAGGGCATGGATAGATAGACAACAACATGTACAACAAGGAATGATCAATGGCCACCCCAAAACTAGCATGGATTTGCCTAGGGCATCAAGCAAACATAGCATCAGGATATGACAGATTCCAGACTTAGTAGAATTTCACTAAGTGTTAAAACAGTAACATTGGCATGGCATGTTTGCAAGCATGTCTAAGTCACCTCAAGGCATATCATGGAAAATGGTTTGCACCACAGCAAAGACCACATGATGGAGATTCTAAAACATATTGGCATGTGACAAGGGGACAAACACATCAATAGCAACGAGCACTTCAAATCAGCATCTCATAACATGTTTCGTAACTTAACAGCCACATGCACTTTTGCAACAAAGATTAACATGGCAATATGAACCCTAACATGCATGCTACAGCAACCATCATGTAAAGCATCTCATAATGAACATTTTGACATCTCATTTGCTTCATTTGGATAAACATGCGCCAAGTTATCACATCTCAAACATGGCATGAAAATAACAGGTAGCAGCAGTTTATATCAAGTAGCACTCTTTTCACGAAGATTAAGACATCAAGATGAAGTCAAACAAGCATGGCACAATGGAACAAAGTGTAGAGCGTATTAACACTGTCATTTTGACATATCATACACTCAAAACGGACAAGTATGCACAAAGTTACAGCCACTAGAAGTATGCAACAAAATATTGCAGAAAAAGACTTGGCAGAAATTAGCACTAGGGAAAGAAAAAAAACAATGAGCGCAGGTTAACTGATCGACGCACTGAGCGGGGAAAAGGGGATCTGCTCACCCTGGGCTTCGGCCCAAGTAGAGAGGGGAGTAGGCCCACGCGGGGTAGGGTTCGCGCAGCCCACGGGGAAGAAGGCCCACGAGGCCTTCGCGTCGGCAGGCATCGTGCTCGACCTCCAGGAGACCGAGCAAGGCGGCGGCGCTGACCTCCGCTCCGGCGACGGCGAGGAGGCTTCCCGGCGGCGGGGACGGGCGGATCCGTCCGGATCCGGCGGGCAGGGCCCGGATCCGGCCAGGCGTGGTCGTCGGCGGGGACGAAGGGACCGGCCGGGTGGTGGCGAGCTGAAGCTTCGAGGCGGCGGCGGTTTCAGGCGGCGGCGATGAAGCTCCGCGGCGGAGCGAGGCGCCCGACGGCGGTGGGGGACGCTGGAGGCGAAACAGGCGAGGGCGGAGCGCAGAGCGCTGGCGGCGGTGGCGGTTCGGGGGCGGAGAGGCCCGGCGCGGCCCGGGGCGGGCCGGCCTCGGGCTCCCGGGCCCGGACGGCGGCGGGGAAGTGGGCGCGGGGGCTCGCCCAACGGGGAGCCGACACGTGGCGGCGGAGAGGGCTAGTCGGACTTGTCCGGCCGGCGGGGAAGTGTCCGGCGACTGCGGGGAGGAGAGGAGCTAGGGTTTTGCCCGAAATGGAGGGTTGTGGACGTTTTTATAGGCACAAGGAGCTAGGAGACTCCAAATGGGGAGCGGTTTTCGGCCACGCGATCACAATCCGACGACCGAGATGATGGGAAGGGTTGTGCTGGGTTAGCGGGCTGTTGTGGAGGGGGTCTTGGGCCTCAAAGAATAGGTTCTTTTAGCCCACTAGGTTAATCGTTGGAGTACCAAACGAACTCCAAACGCGACGAAACTTGAGAGGCGGCCTACACGTACCAAAACAACAACGCACGACAAGTCTCACGTCATTCTGGAAACGTTACACGGCCACACACGAAAGAAGGACCCGGGGATGCCACGGGCACGTGTCAGAGCACCGGAACTCGAAACGGACAACAGGAAGAGACGAGTGGGACCGGGTGCAAGTGACAACACAAATGCAATGCAATGCACATGACAACATGACATGGATGAAATGCACACACGCACATGACAAAACGAAGAACCCAAAATGAAAGAAGAGCCCAGAATGGAATTGATGAAGCCAAAGTTTATATATTGCCGTATTGGGAAAGTGTTACATCTGGGGCATTACAATGGTTGTCCTACACGACACTTGATACTCGTGTGTGACGCTTTCTATGGGCCTGCGAGGTCATCATCCAGCACTTTGACGAACAGCCGACAATGAGGTTAATTTGACCAGCAAGGTAGAATCTTTTTTGTTTGTGTTATGGTGGTATCTAGTACGCGTCGAAGAGGTGGGAGGGGACTAGCATATATACTATACGGACGCGTCCGTGAACATGTACACCTCACTCAGTGTCAGGACTTGTCAGTTTTCCGAGGCACGTGCCACATCAAAGTTGCAAAATTGGCTATTCAAACATCACGCAACACCTCTTTAGGACACATGCATGCACACGGTGGTTATCCTAGCTAGGACACTCACGTGTGACTCTTCCATCCGAGGGCCTACGAGGCCATCATCGATGCATGCATCACTTTGACCTACAGCGGAAGAACTTAATTAATTTCACCATCGAGGAGGATTCTTTATGGGTTGTATTACGGTAGGAGCATATAGTATGCGTCGAAGAGGGGGAAGGGGACCATCATATGTAGTACACTTCATGAACCTCGCTCTGTGTGGGGGGTATACGGTTTTTTGAAGCATGTGGCACATCAAAGTTATGCATTTTGGGTATTCAACATATGTTTGGCCCACATGTAAAGCTATGGTGGTTGTCCTCTCGCACCCACTTGAGCGGTTATCAGCGATATCGTTGCTTTACATCTGTGGGCCCGCTTGGTCCATCACTACTTTTTGGCTGACAACGAGAGGGGTTAATTTGATTAGGAGGGGATTATTTTTTTGCTTGTAATATGGTATATATATATATATATATAGGTCATGCTCAGGGATGACATGATACAGTTTGAGCACACACACATGCATGTGTATGCATGAATTCCTCCCATCAAGTCGAAGTGGCTATACAACGTCACGTCATGAACCGATCTCGCTCTGTGTGGGGACTATACGATTTTCGACGCACGTGCCACATCGATGTTGTGAAATGGTATTCAAACATGCATGCACACATCATCTCCATACATATGCATGTAGTGGTTGTCTTTGAATGGTACACTCCCTCGCGTGGTTATCCGCGACAAGCCTATATATTCGTGGGCCTGCGTGGACATCCATGATCACCTTGACCGCCAGCAAGATAGGTTACCATAGAGGATTCTTCCTCTTGTTCGTGTTATCGTAGTATAGGTCATGGTGAGATTCAACCTAATTAAGTTTGAGCGCACATACTATGCACAAATGCATGCATGAATCCCCGTCCCCGGCTTGAAGAGGGTGGTGTAACATACATATGCATCGTCAATCTAACCCTCACTCAGTGTGGGGATTTCTAGTTCGAAATCACGGTGCCACATCAAAGTTGTTCCTTTGTGTATTCAAAACACACCTCTCCATACATATGTTTGGGCCACACGCATGCAGTGGTTGTCTTCGGGGACTAGCTACTTGCGTCATTATTGGCGAGCTAGCCCATCTCCGGGGTCACATGGACGACCATCACTTTGACCAACAACAAGAGAGAGGTTTGTACGACCAAGGTGGATTATGCTTGGTCCGTTACGATCCATCTTGGTGGGATGCTTCTCTAGCCCGCCGACTGAAAGTGTGTGTGTGGGGGGGGGGGTGCTACTTCGCACTTTGCTAGGTGAACCTCGGTTGGGGGGCATGTATTCATAGCTTAGGATTCCCTTCATGCCGACACGAGGGGGCTGCTAGCTACTTCACACTTTGCTAGGTGAACCTCGGTTGGGGGGGCGTGCATTCATAGCTTAGGATTCCTATAACACCCCAAGTGTAATACTTCCTTATGGCAATATAAACATTTACCATTTGATCCTTGTCCTTTCCTTGGGGGTTCTTTTCAATTATGCCTTGTCATTGCATTGTCATGTTTTTCTTTCTTTAAGCATTCATGCATTTGTTTCATCACCATCTTTTGCATCATGGTCATCATATGACATTTCATTTGTCATTGTGTTTTTCTCATCCTTGGTAGGTCTAGTGAGCTTCCTTGCTCTTGCTAGAGTGAATTGATGCAAGATCATGCCATTCCATAAAACCCATTCAACTTGCACCACTTCCCCACCTTTCTTTCCCTTTCTTTAAATTTTGCAAGTGGCCTTAACCTCTTCTTTTAAATGTTCTTTTCCTCCCAACTTCTTTGGTACCTTGTCCTAAGCCACTGTGCAAAACCTCACCCCATTTGGAAATGTTTTGGTCAGGTTCAAAAATGACAGAAGTTTGAACCATATTCAAACTTGTTTTATTTTTCTACCTCTAAAAATGCCCAACTCAGTTTTATAAAATAGAGCATAATTCCAGGAGCTAGGGAATATTTTTATTTCCTCCAAATTCCTTTTCTTTTCACCTGGCTTTTCCCTTTTGTTTTCTACCTAAAGAAAATGGAAAAAGGAATAGCAGCAGCAGCAGCAGTGCAGCCCAGGCGCAGCCATAGCCACCTTGGCCTCAGCTAACGAGGCCGGCCCAGCTAACCAGCCCGCGCAGCAGCCCAGCTAGCCTGCCGCGATGTCCCTCTCCCCTTTTCTCACCCGCGCGCCCCCCTCTGCGTCGCCTCCACATGGACGACACGGGCCCGCATGTCAGCGACCGCGAGTGTGGCTGCACCCACCTTTCTTCCTCCCCGCATTCGCGCCATGGGGACCGCGAGCACGAGCGCGTCGCCGTCCGTCCCGTCGCCTCGGCACCCTTCTTAAGCCACCCTGTTGTCCACCAGCTCCCCCTAGGGTTCCTCTTCCTCCTCCCCACCGCTAGGAAAGCTTAGGGCCACCAGATCCGTCGCTCCACCACCGTCCCGAGCGCATGTGAGTGCACGGGTTTGTCGCCATCGTGCTCCCTAACCTACTCTGCCTCGCAAACGGTGCCCATCTTCTTCCTCGATGTTGACTACGTTCTCTACGACTGCTACATGGAGCTAAAGGCCACAACTACTTCCTCTTCTTCCTCGTCTTCGTCTCCGGCCGCCGCGGGTGTTCGATCGAGCTTGTCATCGACTCTGACCTCCTCGTGGCCAACCGAGCACACCACCGTGTTCGTGGTGAGCCTCTGCTCCTCCCCATGTCTTTTTCCCCTTCTTTTGCGCATTCTAGCCGCTAGTTCACCGAGCACCCGAGCCCATCGCCGTCGAACCTCGTCGCCGAGTGCCCCGACCTCCTTAGCACCGTGGATTGCACCCATCGTCTTTGCCTCGCCGCGTTGGTCCTGCTAGATGCCTCCGCCGCTCCGTTAGGCTCTGTTTAGGCCTCGCCACAGCTCATCGTCGCCGTTCTGTTTGCTACTCGCCGGCGTTACTGTAATGCTTGTTAGGTGCAGACACGCATGTCGTGGGTGCGGGATTCCTCCACGGACTCATCGCACGCCTCTGCCACCTGATTTGGTCGCCGGAGCAACTCCGACGAGCTTCTCCGACCGCCCCTGTTTCTCCCTCTGTTCTGCTTCGTCAGTTAAGTCAAGCAGTGTCGTTCCCCTTCTCTGTCAGTCGCCGCACTGTAGCCCAGTAGCTTGAGCCTCTCGCTTGCAACCCGCAGACCTGGGTTCGATTCCCCTCTAGTCCAGTTGATTCGGCCCCTTTTTTGCAATTTCTGCCTCGCTGACAGCCTGGCCCCACCTGGCAGCCTCTGCACGCACGTACCCACTTCCACACACGCAGCCGCCACATCAGCCCCCTGGACCCACTAGTTAGTGGCTATGGCTAGTCCAGGCCGGGTCTGTGTAGTTTCTTTTCTTTTCTGTTTTGATTTAAATTTTAGTTTTGCATTTTCTTTTGCATATTTCATATCTTTTCAAATATGCATCTGTTCAAAATACTTTTTATAATAAATCTGCTTACTTTTTTAGTGTATTTTATTAATATGCAGTTGTTACCATGTTAAAAACTTTTAATTGTTGTTTGAATTATTTTGTGTTTAAAGCATGTTCAAACTTGTTTAATTCACAACTAAATAACCATACCTCCAAATTTGACAAACTCTATGTGTATTTGGGGTGGAAAAATGTGTAGATTAAGATGGTGTTGTTACTTTGCATGTTTAACAACTCTAAAATATGGATACATCAGATCTGTCCTATATTTGTTTTTATGTTCATGGGAGTTTCCGGAATTGTTGTTTGTTCTTTACGGCCCATTTAAAATGCTAGCATGATATTATTGGTCCTAGTTGCACCTCTTGCCATGTTAAACAACTTTTAAAACTTGTTGGGTGTTTGGTTAGTTCAACTACATAACCTTTTATGTGACTATGCCTAATCTTGTTTTCTTTTGCATGTTGTGTCCCCTACATGTTTTGTGTTCTTGCATATTGTCTTGTCACATGTGCACTCATCATGTTCCTTGGAGATGCATCATATCCTGTCCATGCATATATGCATCATATCTTGCATCATGTGTTTGAGCATTGTATGATGATTGATTGTCGTTCCGGTGCTTGTATTGTTGTGTTGGTTAGAGCCCGGTGACGATTCGAAGTTTGAGGTTCTTATCGAGACTGAGTTTGAGGGGCAAGGTTACGATCCCTCCCTGGACTTAACAGGAAAGATGACCATTCCCTGATATCACCTCTATCTTTGCCTATGCTAGCTGTCTTGCTCTTTAACTATGCCTCGATACCTATTCCTGTTTTCAGCCTCCTATTGTTGCCATGAAACACTCTAACCGCCTTCCTAGCAAACCGTTGATTGGCTAAGTACGCATTTTCTCAGCCCCTATTATAGCATTGTTAGTTCCAGGTGAAGTTTCGAAGATTGCTCCACGTTTGGACTTGTTATTTGGATAACACAATATATATCTTATTTTAACTTAATGCACATATATATTGGTAATGGGTGGAAGGCTTGGCCTTCTGCTTGTTGTTTTGTTCTACTCATGCCACCTTAGGACTCGATAAACCGGTGTTGTGTTCCTTGATTTCGCGTTCCTAACATGGTTGCGGTTTATGGGCCCCCCTTGATAATTCGCTCTTCTTAAAGCTTTTCCAGCAGGACCCAACATTGGTTTTACATTTGCCTAACAACTAAGAACTAGCATAGGGAGTTGCAAACTCGAGTTCTTAATCAACAACCCGGGCCAGTGCTCCTCTTGAGTGTTGGTCCAAACTGGGGGTTATGCAAAGCCACCACGAGGAAACTCGAGGATTGGTTTTACCTGTAGGATCGCCCAGCCGGTCGTGCCCTTAGACGAGATACGCCAGGCTACTATCAGGGTGTCGGCAAGCCGGGAGGTCTTGCTGGATTAGTTTTACCTTTGTCGAAATATCTTGAGCACGGGATTCCGAGGATACTCGGGTCTTCCCACTTTGGAGTTGCAAATCCATAGATCGTGAGCTTGTGATGGGCTAAGTTGGGACACCCCTACAGGGTTTTGAACTTACCAAAGCCGTGCCCGCGGTTATGTGGCAGATGGGAATTTGTTACTATCCGGTTGTAGATAACTTGACACCATATCCTTAAGAATACACTACCTGTGTGAGTAACCATGATGGTCTCTTTCCTAAGGACTTCGGGAAGAGAAAACGGTGGGGTTATGTATGAATGTGAGTAGCTATGATCACTTCTTGATCAACTTGGCGACCGTTGGCACATGTTCTCATCTCGCTCTAAACTCGTAAGCTAGTTGCTTAGTGCTTGCTGCAAACTCTTTAATACCCTTCCACACCTATGGCTTTATTAGTTTTTATACCCGGGAATGGGATTGCTGAGTCCCTGTGGCTCACAGATTACAACACACACCAGATGCAGGTACCACTGAGAACAATGCAGGAGATGGATCCGAACTTCAGTGGGAGTTCGATGAAGAGCGTGGTCGTTACTATGTATCGTATCCCGACGATCAGTAGTGGTTCCTACTAGGAGTGATCCGGGCTTGTGCTTGTGGTATCTTTCTTATTTGGATTTCGTCCGTAGTTGGACCCTGTGTTATTTGGATGAATGTATGTTATTGTATTCATTGTGTGATGTGGCGAGTGTAAGGCAACTATCTTTTACACTTTCATCCCTGAACTTTTACATGTGTTGTGCAAAGATACCGCTTGCAATCATTCCAGAATGCGCTTATGTGTCTAAGTCGTGCCTCGACACGTGGGAGACATAGTTGCATCCTGGGTATTACAAGTTGGTATTCAGAACCTTCTCCGACCTAGGAGCCCCCCTGATTGATCGAACCGCTGACGGTTGAGTCTAGGCACACACACAAAATGTTTTGAGTATATATATATATCGAAGAGTAGGATTTCTTTTATTCCTCATCCCCTTCATCGCTCTAGTGAGGATTCTTAACGTTGTTTTATCTTCACTATTCTCAAATTTTCACCAAATTATTTTTAGGATCACGCGGGTATTGTTTGGATTCTTCCGATATCTTCATGACGAGAACATTGTTCTCGATGCCTCATGTCATTTAGGGGTTGTGACAGTGTCCCGGGGAGTTGAGCTCCGAGGTGTTGTCGTCACAAATGTATCGTAGCGGTTCTAGAATACCAGAGGCGGCCGACATCGAAAAATCTTCTATGCATGTCTGGTTGTGGGATAACCCCGACGTCACCCAGTACCGGGGAGATAGTTCAGGAGTATTTGCACAACTAGTATAGCGGATACGTTTCGAAGGTCCGAGGTAAACAGTTTCTGAAGGTGCCTGGTTATGTGTTGACGGATGGATACAGCTAGATGTAGGTTTAGAGTTGAGTGCGCGGTGCTTCCCCTGTATCCCCAACAACATATTGCATAACCGGAATGCTTCTGGAATTAATAGGTGGGTTTGAAGTTGGTTGTAGGAAATCTTCGAACGGGTGCATGGTACGAGGTTTGGGGTTCAACATCTAGTGAAGAGGTTTCATGGGCGCTATTCCAATTGGGAGTTGCATCTTAAAGGATCCTTGGCTATGCCGATCCAGGGATTGCATGACCCTTTGTAACACATGCCATGGGGCATTCAGCATGAACATGTGGGACGAAACCTCTATTATGTATTTGTTCCATCTGTACCTTGTTGTTGTATTCTATCATTTTGTTCTCCCAAGTGGTTTCTCGACAAGTTGTTGTACCATTAAGCTATGGAATTCATTCGTTCAATTTTTGTTTGGATGTTCATTGTGAAGACTATATGTTGCAAATATCTAGCCATTGATTCAACTTATCTATTATTTAATTCAATGGCTAACGGTTGTCATCATCTTCAGGATGGCACCTATGAAAGTTCCCAACCCAAACCAAGAGGGTGAACAAGAGCGTCCTCCTTCCCCTCTTCCTCCGTCTGAGGCATGTAGAGCGATTATGCAGGGAACCAATCAGAACACTTAGATGCTCATGCAAATGATGCAGAGTTTCCAAGCCAATCAATCAAATCAAGGCAATCAAGGGAACCAAGGCCAAGGAAATCTCTTCAATCAACCTCACTTTGCGACTCTGAACCAATGCCTGGCAAATCAGCCCAAGTCTTTCAGTTACTGTGTGGACCCGCTAGATGCTGAAGATTGGATCACAGACATCAAAAAGCATTTCCAGTGCATTAACGTCAGACCTGAGGATTATGTCAAGTTTGCCACTTTCCAACTGCTACTTCTCGAGCTTGCGTTGTATTCCCTCAAAGAGGAAATGGTGATGCACCACAATAGTGTAAGTATTCCCCTCAGTTTTTGAGAACCAAGGTATCAATCCAATAGGAGACCACGTGCGAGTCCATCGCACCTGCACAAACAAATAAGAACTTCGCAGCCAACACGATAAGGGGTTGTCAATCCCTTTACGGTCACTTACGAAAGTGAGATCTGATAGAGATATAGTTTGATATTTTTGGTTATAAGAACAAAAAGTAAAAGCGGAAAAGTAAAGTAGATTGTAGATTGATATGTCGAGAATAGAACTGGGGGCCATAGTGTTGTCTAGTGGCTTCTCTCATGATAGCGATATTCTACGACGGGTAAACAAATTACTATCGAGCAATTGATAGAAAAGCGAATAATTATGAGATTATCTAGGCATGATCATTATATATAGGCATCACGTCCGGGACAAGTAGACCGAAACGATTCTGCATCTACTACTATTACTCCACACATCGACCGCTATCCAGGATGCATCTAGTGTATTGAGTTCATAAGAACAGAGTAACACCTTAAGCAAGATGACATGATGTAGAGGGATAAACTAAAACTTAGTGATATAAACCCCATCTTTTTATCCTCGATGGCAACAATACAATACATGCCTTGCTGCCCCTACTATCACTAGGAAAGGACACCGCAAGATTGAACCCAAAGCCAAGCACTTCTCCCATTGCAAGAACTATAGATCTAGTAGGCCAAACCAAACCAATAATTCGAAGAGACTTGGAAGGATATTATAATCATACATAAAGAGTTCAGAGGAGAACCAAATATTTCTCATAGATAATCTTGATCATAAACCCACAATTCATTGGATCTCGACAAACACACTGCAAAAAGAGATTACATCGAATAGATCTCCTCGAAGAGAACTTTGTATTGAGATCCAATGAGAGAGAAGAAGCCATCTAGATACTAGCTATGGACCAGAAGGTCTGTGGTAAACTACTCACAACTCATGGTGAGGCGATGATGATGATGTAGAAGCACTCCCAGGTAGATTACCCCTCCGGCGTAGCTCCGAAACAGGCTCCAAGATGGGATCTCATGGGAACAGAAGGTTACGGCGGTGGAACTAGGGTTTTCTCTCTTCTGATGGATTCGGGGTACGTAGGTATATATAGGAGGAAGGAGGGCACCGGGGGCCAAACGTGGGGCCCACGAGGCAGGGGGCACACCCTATTGGGGGGCGGCGCGCCCCCACCCTTGCGGGCGCCACGTGTGCCCTACTCCGTGGTTCTCAAGTCTCCCGTGCGTGATTTTCTCCAAAAATATCTCTCCCGAAGGTTTCACTCCGTTTGATATTCCTTTTCTGTAAAACCCTGAAACAGGCAAAAAACAACAATCTGGACTGGGCCTTTGGGTTAGTAGGTTAGTCCCAAAAATAATATAAAAGTGTATAACAAAGCCCATTAGACATCCAAAACATCATAAATAATAGCATGGAACAATAAAAAATTATAGATACATTGGAGACGTATCAAGCATCCCCAAGCTTAATTCCTGCTCGTCCTCGAGTAGGTAAATGATAAAAACAGAATTTTTGATGTGGAATGCTAACCAATATAGTTTTTCAATGTAATACTCTTAATTGTGGCATGAATGTTCAGATCTGAAAGATTCAAGACAGAAGTCTATATTGACATAAGAAATAATAATACTTCAAGCATACTAACAAATCAATCATGACTTCTCAAAATACTATGGCTAAAGAAAGTTATCCCTACAAAATCATATAGTGTGGCTATGCTCCCTCTTCATCACACAAAATATTCATATCATGCACAACCCCGATTTCAGCCAAGCACTTGTTTTCATACTCTATCCTTTCAAACCTTTCAACTTTCACGCAATACATGAGCGTGAGCCATGGACATAGCACTATGTGGAATAGAGAGGTGGTTGTGGAGAAGACAAAAAGGAGGGAGATAGTCTCACATCAACTAGGCGTATCAACGGGCTATGGAGATGCCCATCAATAGTTATCAATGTGAGTGAGTAGGGATTGCCATGCAACGGATGCACTAGAGCTAAAAATGTATGAAAGCTCAACAAATGAAACTAGTGGGTGTGCATCCAACTTGCTTGCTCATGAAGACCTAGGGCATTTGAGGAAGCCCATCATTGGAATATACAAGCCAAGTTCTATAATGAAAATTCCCACTAGTATATGAAAGTGACTAAACATGAGGCACTCTATCATGAAGAACATGGTGCTACTTTGAAGCACAAGTGTGGAAAAAGATAGTAGCAATTGTCCCTTTTTCTTTTATTTTTCCCCTTTTTTCTTCTTTTTGGGGCCTTTTTTTCTTTGGCCTTTCTTTTCATTCCTTTTTTTGGACGGGCTTTATTGATTTAGCCTTTCCTCACATGGGACAATGCTCTAATAATGATGACCATCACACTTTCATTACAACTCAATATTACAACTCGATACTAGAACAAAGTATGACTCTATATGAATGCCTCCGGCGGTGTACCGGGATGTGCCATGAATCAAGAGTGACATGTATGAAAAATTATGCATGGTGGCTTTGCCACAAATACGATGTCAACTACATGATCATGCATGGCAATATGACAATATGAAGCGTGTCATATGAACGGAACAGTGGAAAGTTGCATGGCAATATATCTCGGAATGGCTATGGAAATGCCATGATAGGTAGGTATGGTGGATGTTTTGAGGAATATATATGGTGGATGTTTTGAGAAAGGATATATAGTGCGTGTATGGTACCGGAGAAAGTTGCGCGATACAAGAGAGGCTAGCAATGGTGGAAGGGTGAGAGTGCGTATGATCCATGGACTCAACATTAGTCATAAAGAACTCATATAATTATTGCAAAAATCTACGAGTCATCAAAACAAAGCAATCAACGCATGCTCCTAGGGGGGGAGGTTGGCAGGAGTTATCCATCGCGCGCCCCCGACCTCCACACAAAGGTTGACAATTTACAAATACCTCATGCTCTAACTTCGTCACATAGAGGTTCACCATACATGCATGCTATGGGAATCACTAACTTTAACACAAGAATTTATCAATTTCATAATAACTCCACTAGCATGACTCTAATATCACTATCCTCATATCTCAAAACAATTATCAAGCATCCAACTTCTCATCATATTCAATGCACTTAGTGTGAAAGTTTTTACTACATTGATATTGGATGTCTATCATGTGAAGACTAGTTTTATAGCCTAAGAACATTACCATGCTTTTTTAATAGACACTCAAAAGGATAAAAGTGAAGCATGAGAGTTCAACAATTTCTGCAAAATATAATCACCATCGTGCTCTAAAAGGTATAACTGAAGCACTAGAGCAAAAACTATTCAACTCAAAAGATATAAGTGAAGCACATAGAGTGTTCTAACAATTCCTAGGCAATATTTAACTCTCTCAAATAGGTGTGTACAACAAGGATAATTGTGGAAAACTAACAAGCAAAGACTCAAATGATACAAGACGCTCCAAGTAAAAGACATATCATGTGGTGAATAAAAATATAGCTCCGAGTATAGTTACCGATGGATGAAGACGAAAGAGGGGATGCCTTCCCGGCGCATCCCCAAGCTTAGGCTTTTGGTTGTCCTTGAATTTTACCTTGGGGTGCCTTGGGCATCCCCAATCTTAGGCTCTTGCCACTCTTTGTTCCATAGTCCATCTAAGCAATACCCAAAACTTGAAAACTTCACAACACAAAACTTAGACAAAAATCTCATGAGCTCCGTTAGTACAAGAAAGAAAACCACTACTCAAAGGTACTGCAATGAATTCATTCTTTGTTTATATTGGTGTTAAACCTACTGTATTCCAACTTCTATATGATTCATACTTCCAAATACTACTCATAGATGCATTGAAATAAGCAAACAACACACGAAAAACAGAATCTGTCAAAAACAGAACACTCTGTAGTAATATGCAGTTTTCGCAATCTTCTGTAACTCCAAAAATTCAAACTAAATTGTTAAACGTGAGGAATTTGTCTATTAATCATCTGCAAAAGAAATCAACTAAATAGCACGTTTCAGTAAAATCTGGTGACCATTCTAGTGAGCGCTAACGATTCTGTTTTTCACAGCAAGATCACATAAACTTCACACAAGTCTTCCCAAAGGTTCTACTTGGCACAAACACTAATTAAAACACAAAACCACATCTAAACATAAGCTAGATGAAATATTTATTCCTAAACAGAAGCAAAAACAAAAAATATAAAATTGTTTTGCCTCCCAACAAGCGCTATCGTTTTACGCCCCTAGCTAGGCACGATATATCAATGATGCTCACATGAAAGACAAGAATTCAAGCACAAAGAGAGCATCATAAAACATGTGAAAAACACATCTAAGTCTAACATACTTCCTATGCATAGGCACTTTATAGGAAAATAGATTAGAAAGACAAGCAAGATCTAGCATATGCAAAGAAGAAGAAAGAAACAATAGCAATCTCAACATAACGAGAGGTAAATTAGTAACATGAAAATTCCTACAACCATATTTTCCTCTCTCATAATAATTGCATGTAGGATCATAAGAAAATACAACAATATAGCTATCACATAACATATTCTCAACATTATCCACATGCATACGAAGTTGACATTCTTCCAAAATAGTGGGAGTAACATTAACTAAAGTCATGACCTCTCCAAACCCACTCTTATCAAAAAATTCATAAGATTGAACATTCTCCAAATATGCAGGATCTAAAGTTGACACTCTTTCTAACCCATTTTCAATATTATTGCAAACATTATTATCAATCTCATATATATCATGGGGATTAAATAAATTTTCAAGATCATAAGAAACATCACCCCAATCATGATCATTGCAACAAGTAGTGGGCATAGCAAAATAAGCATCCCCAAGCTTAGGGTTTTGCATATCATTAGCACAATTGACATCAATAGAATTTATAGTAACATCATTGCACTCATGCTTTTTACTCAAGGAGCTATCGTGAATCACTTTATAATTTTCTTTCAATACTTCATCATAATTTTCAGACTCATAAATTTCAAGCAAAACCTCATAAAGATAATCTAATCACGCAACTCACTACAATAGGTTCAACATAATTGGATCTCTTAAAGAAATTAGCAAGTGCATTAGTATCCATACTTTAGCAAGCGAAGATGCAAGCTAATTGAGGGCACATAGCAACACAAGCAAACAGAAAGGCGAACGGAAAAACACACGGAAAAAGAAGGGCTAATAAAATGGCAAGGGTGAAGTGGGGGAGAGGAAAACGAGAGGCAAAAAATGTAATGCGAAGGATAAGGGTTTGTTATAGGTACTTGGTATATGACTTTTGCGTAAGCCTCCCTGGCAACGACGCCAGAAATTCTTCTTGCAACTTCTCGAGCTTGCGTTGTATTCCCTCGAAGAGGAAAGGGTGATGCAGCACAGTAGCACAAGTATTTCCCTCAGTTTTTGAGAACCAAGGTATCAATCCAGTAGGAGACCACGCGCGAGTCCCTCGCACCTGCACAAACAAATAAGAACTTCGCAACCAATGCGATAAGGGTTGTCAATCCCTTTACGGTCACTTACGAAAGTGAGATCTGATAGAGATGATAATTTGATATTTTTGGTATTTTTGCTTATAAGAACAGAAAGTAAAAGCGGAAAAGTAAAGTAGATTGTAGATTGATATGTTGAGAATAGACCCGGGGCCATATTGTTCTCTAGTGGCTTCTCTCATGATAGCGATATTCTACGACGGGTAAACAAATTACTGTCGAGCAATTGATAGAAAAGGGAATAATTATGATATTATCTAGGCATGATCATTATATATAGGCATCACGTCCGAGACAAGTAGACCGAAATGATTCTGCATCTACTACTATTACTCCACACATCGACCGCTATCCATCATGCATCTAGTGTATTGAGTTCATAAGACCAGAGTAACGCCTTAAGTAAGATGACATGATGTAGAGGGATAAACTCAAACTTAGTGATATAAACCGCATCTTTTTATCCTCGATGGCAACAATATAATACGTGCCTTGCTGCCCCTACTATCACTGGGAAAGGACACCAAAAGATTGAACCCAAAGACATGCACTTCTCCCATTGCAAGAACTATAGATCTAGTAGGCCAAACCAAAGCAATAATTCGAAGAGACTTGGAAGGATATTATAATCATACATAAAGAGTTCAGAGGAGAACCAAATATTTTTCATAGATAATCTTGATCATAAACCCACAATTCATCGGATCTCGACAAACACACCGCAAAAA
This sequence comes from Secale cereale, assembly GCA_902687465.1. Lineage (NCBI taxonomy): Eukaryota > Viridiplantae > Streptophyta > Magnoliopsida > Poales > Poaceae > Secale > Secale cereale. The sequence goes on along the minus strand of LR738711.1, from coordinate 493,512,925 downwards.
GAGATTACATCGAATAGATCTCCTCGAAGACCGAGGAGAACTTTGTATTGAGATCCAAAGAGAGAGAAGAAGCCATCTAGATACTAGCAATGGACCCGAAGGTCTGTGGTAAACTAATCACAACTCATGGTGAGGCGATGATAATGATGTAGAAGCACTCCGTGGTAGATCACCCCTCCGGCGGAGCTCCGGAACAGGCCCCAAGATGGGATCTCACGGGAACAGAAGGTTACGGTGGTGGAACTAGGGCTTTCTCTCTTCTGATGGTTTTGGGGTACGTAGGTATATATAGGAGGAAGGAGGGCACCGGGGGCCAAACGTGGGGCCCACGAGGCAGGGGGCGCGCCCTATAGGGGGGGCGCCCTATAGGGGGGTTGCCCCCCACCCTCGTGGGCGCCACGTGTGCCCTACTCCGTGGTTCTCAAGTCTCCCGTGCGTGATTTTCTCCAAAAATATCTCTCCCGAAGGTTTCATTCCGTTTGGACTCCGTTTGATATTCCTTTTCTGTAAAACCTTGAAACACGCAAAAAACAGCAATCTGGACTAGGCCTTTGGGTTAGTAGGTTAGTCCCAAAAAATAATATAAAAGTGTGTAACAAAGCCCATTAGACATCCAAAACATCATAAATAATAGCATGGAACAATAAAAAATTATAGATACATTGGAGACGTATTACCAACTAAAAGATCAAGCTGCAGATTGGTGGCAACAGCACAAAGACTCCAGAGGTGGCCGTGACATCTTGTGGACTGACTTCTGCCGCGATTTCCGTTCTCATCACATTCCAACCAGTGTTATTGAAGGCATGCGTGAGAAATTCCGCAACCTGAAGCAAGGCACCATGTCTGTCTAACAATACAATATCAAGTTCCAAAATCTTGCCCGTTATGCGAAGCAAGATATCCCTAATGCCAAGAGCAAAATCTACCAGTTCCGAGGTGGTCTGAAAGATGAACTCCAACTTGCTCTCACTTTGTTCGAGCCAGATGAATTTGACCAATTCTACAACATGGCTCTCAAGCAAGAGGCAGCTCAGCTCAAGTGTGAAGCTTCCAAAAAGAGGATAAGAGATGCTGTTCAATCCTCCTCTTCCTCTCAAGTGGTTGCCAAGCAGCAGAAGTACTGGCTACCGCCTCCTCCAATGCTCCGTCCTCCAAGCAACAACAAGCACTCAGGTGGTCGTGGATTCTCCCACCCAACCCAAGCAACCAGTCCAAGTCTCAGTTCCAAGCTCCAAGACTAAGTGCTCCTCCTTCCCGTCTAGTTTCAGAGGTCACTTGCTACAAATGTGGTCTGAAGGGTCACTATTCCAACAAGTGCACCAACCAGAGGCGCCTTTCGCCTCCTCCACCTGTCAGCAATGCTATTGTTAAGCACAATCCAAAGTCAGCAAGAGTGAACCTGATGAATGGAGCTCAAGCAGAGAATTCTTCTGATGTGATAATGGGTAACCTCTCAGTTAACTCAATACCTACTAAAGTCTTGTTTGATTTGGGTGCATCATGCTCTTTCATATCTCACCCATTTGCATCGAAGCACAATTTTAAAAGCGAAGCTTTTCCAAGGCAGTTATCAATTATGTATCCGGGGAAACTAATGCATTCTAGCATGTTTGCTCCGAACATATCTATTCATATGGGTGATTGCTCAATTCATGAACGAGTGTGATGTCTGCAGAAGAGTGAAGGTAGAGCATCAACGTCCAGCCGGACTCCTTCAACCTCTACCTATTCCCGAGTGGAAATTCGATCACATTGAGATGAATTTTGTCACCGGTTTTCCCAAGTCCAAGCGAGGAAATGATGCTATCTTTGTGGTGATTGACAAGCTCACTAAAGTGGCTCATTTTCTTCCAGTCAAAGAATCCATCAGTGCAGCTCAACTGGCAGAGCTGTACACCTCCAGAATTGTCTCTTTGCATTGACATCCCTCAAGTAATATCCTCAGATCGTGGAAGCTTGTTCACTTCCAAGTTTTGAGATTCCTTTCAGTCAGCTATGGGTACCTGCATGTGCACAAGGGTGCTTCCTTCATTATTTTGAGCCCATCTGAGGAGATCCTGCATGTGCACAAGGGTGCTTTACCAACTCAATCCATTCCAAGGGTGCTTTTCCATTTTTTGAGTTAACAATCCTACATGTGCACAAGGGTGCTTTACCAACTCAATCCATTCATTATTTTGAGCCCATCTTCAACATTCGTATTTATGTCCAGTGTGGTACTTTGCAAAGCAAGTACCACCTAGACTCCTCCTTTTGAGCTGAAAATTTGTGAAGACGGTCTTCTTAGTAACTGATCATCCTCAACCAAAACTCACGCCCATTAGCCATGTGCATTTCCCGTACCGCTAATCAAACACTTGGCTGCTAATTCATGTTAGAGCATCGATCGGTCTCCTCGTGAGAATCTTATGTTGTAATTTTCTTCCTAGCACCTACCTGGGGAGTGCCCAACCCACTAGACATGCCTAGGCCGCCCAGAACACATGGCAACGCCACAGTCACGCGGTGACCACACGGCGGGCATGCGAGTTTACGCGCTCTAGAGTTGGGGCCCTCGACCACCGCCCAAACCTCGACGTATCGCCACCAAACCATGTATGTATGATTAAATAGGTACTTATGTAACTAGAAATGATTTTTGGAAAAAATAAATAGCAAACTATGAGGCAGCTGCAGTTCAAATTTGACCCGCTTCCAACTGAATCGGCGAAAATTTGTCTTTTTCATGAGAGGTGGATCAAATCTTTTTACACCCAACCATTTTGTCAATTGTGCATTAAATATGTCCTAGTATTTTAGAAAATTGATTTGTCCCAATTTTGCAACAATTATTTGGGAGGTCCTTCACAAAAAAACCTCCTTTTGGGCACTCGAAAAATGGAAAATGATTTTTTTGTCCAAAGAAAATGAAAACTTCCTTAGGCAATATTGTTTGCCATTCCAAGATGCACCCTTGTGCACAATATGAGATCATTTGAACAAACTATGCCATGAATGTGGCCATAGGATTGATCATTTGGCTTCAAAGCCATGAATCTTCACACATGATAGCTCATTTCTGAGAACAATTTTTTAAAAGAATTGTCGTATTACAAGTTTATTATTTTTCCTGGTAACTTGGTCACATATAATGACACAATGCGAAGGTTTTCCAATTTTTTGATTTTTTTTGAATTTTTTATGCCCGTTTCAAAATGCGGTCAAAATGGCGAGAATGACCGTTCCTAGCTAGTGGTTGAATCTTGGAATTTTTTTGGTGTTTCTATGATTAAATAGATACTTATGTACCTACAAATGATTTTTGGAAGAAATAAATAGCAAACTATGAGGCAGCTGCAGTTCAAATTTGACCCGCTTCCAACTGAATCGACGAAAATTTGTCTTTTTCACGAGAGGTGGATCAAAACTTTTTACACCCAACCATTTGGTCAATTGTGCATTAAATATGTCCTATTATTTTATAAAAATGATTTGGTCCAATTTTGCAACAATTATTTGGGAGGTCCTTCACAAAAAAAACCTCCTTTTGGGCACTCGAAAAATGGAAAATGATTTTTTCGTCCAAAGAAAGTGAAAAGTCCCTTTGGCAACATTGTTTGCCATTGCAGGATGCACCCTTGTGCACAATATGATATCATTTGAACAAACTCCATGAATGTGGCCATAGGATTGATCATTTGGCTTGAAAGCCATGAATCTTCACGCATGATAGCTCATTTCTGATTACATTTTTTAAAAGAATTGCCGTATTACAAGTTTATCATCTTTCCTGGTAACTTTGTCACATATAATGACACAATGCGGAGGTTTTCCAATTTTTTGATTTTTTTTGAATTTTTTATGCCCGTTTCAACATGCGGTCAAAACGGCGGGAATGACCGTTCATAGCTAGTGGTTGAATCTTGGAATTTTTTTGGTGTTTCTCTGATTAAATAGATACTTATGTACTTAGAAATGATTTTTGAAAAAAACAAAGAGGAAACTACGAGGTAGCTGCAGTTCAAATTTGACCCGCTTCCTGCTGAATCGGCGGAAGTTTGTCTTTTTCACGAGAGGTGGATAAAAACTTTTGGCACCCAACCATTTGGTCAATAGTGCGTTAAATATGGCCTAATATTTTAGAAAAATGATTTGGTCCAATTTTGCAATAAATATTTGGTTGGTCCTTCACAAAAAAAACCATTTTGAGCACCCGAAAAATGGAAAATTGAGTTTTCGTCCAAAATAAATGAAAACTTCCTTACGAAACATTGTTTGTCATTCCAATATGCACCCTTGTTCACAATATAAGATCATTTGAACAAACTATGCCATGAATGTGGCCATAAGATTGAGCATTTGGGTTGAAAGCCATGAATCTTCACACATGATAGCTCATTTCTGATAACACTTTTTTAAAATAATTGCCGTATTACAAGTTTATTATTTTTCCTAGTAACTTAGTCACATATAATGACACAATGCGAAGGTTTTCCATTTTTTTGAATTTTTTATACCCGTTTCAAAATGCGGTCAAAACGGCGGGAATGACCGTTCATAGCTAGTGGTTGAATCTTGGATTTTTTTGGTGTTTCTCTGATTAAATAGATACTTAAGTATCTAGAAATGATTTTTGAAAAAAATAAAGAGGAAACTACGAGGTCGCTGCAGTTCAAATTTGACACGCTTCCTGCTGAATCGGCGGAAGTTTGTCTTTTTCACGAGAGGTGTATAAAAGCTTTTGACACCCAACCATTTGGTCAATTGTGCATTAAATATGGCCTAATAATTTAGAAAAATGATTTGGTCCAATTTTGCAACAAAAATTTGGTAGGCCCTTCACAATTAAGGGCCAGTTCTTTTGCTGGCTTCTAGAATAAGCTGAAATAAGCTGCCCCCTACCCAGCTTATCCTAGAAGCTCAAACAAATTTATTTTTTTAGAAGCCTACTAGTCAAGTCTTAATTAGTAGCCTTCTAAAAAAATAAATTTGGTTGGGCTTCTAGAATAAGCTGGGTAGGGGGCAGCTTATTCTAGAAGCCGAAATAAGCTACCAAAAGAACTTGCCCTAAACCCATTTTGGGCACTCGAAAAATGGAAAATTGAGTTTTCGTCCAAAGAAAATGAAACTTCCTTAGGCAACATTGTTTGGCATTCCAAGATGCGCTCTTGTGCACAATATGAGATCAATATTTGATTTTTTTTCACGTGAAAAGTAGAAGAAAAACAAAAATAAAAACACAATTATATGTGCTCTATTCCTATTGCTGGAATTCGTTGTCACACGGATCGATGACATGGCGCCCATCCATCCATCCATCTCTCCATACCACATCCATCCATCCATTTATGTACAGAAAAAAATGAAAAAGAAAACCCCACCTGCATCCACCTACCCAAACCCTACCCAGATCTCATCGATCCCCTCCTCCCATCACACCCCTCCTACCCCCATCTCCTCGCCGCCTCCACCGACGGCGCTCCCCTTGATCCCTCCCACCACCGTCTCCCTCCTTCAGATCGAGCTCACCCTCCCCTCTCCCTCCCACCTCTCGAAGCTCCCGCGTCCCACCGCCGCTCACCGTGCTCCTCTGCAGCTTCTGCGACGACGCAGCCGTCGCTGACTAGCGCGCCGCCGCAGCCGGCCATGGCGGCGAGTACACGTACTACTCGTACTAGAGCCCCTACTACTCCCGCATATCGGCGTCGGCGGCGCCCGCTCCTGCTCCGACCACCGCCGCCACACTAGCAGTAGCAGAGTAGAGAGTCGTCGTGGTCACCGCCGGAGACATGTCGAAGCTGCAGCTGCCGGCGGACGACAGCATGGCGTTGCGCGTCACGCACTCCAACCTCGCCTCCTTCGCCTCCGACCTCCGCGTCTCCCAGCAGGTACCACCGCGCCACCAACCCAACCCATCTCGCTTCCCTTGGATCTTGGATCTCATCTGTAATGGCGGCCGGGCTGGGTGGGTTCGCTCTGCTCGCAGACCATGGTGGAGGCGCTCAAGGAGAAGCTGTGGAAGAAGACGAGCACAGCCGTGGGCGCCATGCGGCTGGAGCTCCGGGACGAGGCCGGCGCAAGGGTTGCCGACCTCGACCACGACGCCGCGCCCCTCGCCGCCTACTCCCCCTACGACGGGTCCGTCCGTCCCCCACCTGCATCTCCTCTTGCTATCTTTCTACTGCTGCTGTTGGTCTGATGGTGGTCTGCTCTGAAGGTACCGCGTGCACATCATCGACCTCGACCCCTTGTCGGTGACCTCCGGCGGGTAGCTAGAGGACACCTCACTCGTCGAGAAGTACACCATATCGGACGAAGCCTACGTCAAGCTCGGCAGTAAGCTCAGGACACATTCTGTCTTCAGTTTACAAGATTGTGATGCTGGATGTAGTGACTGTGATCTACTGGTACACGTGCTACTGCCCGTAGTGCTTGTGGTTTTGTTTTGCTCTACCAACTGTGGATTGATTTCCTGGTCACTACTAAGTAGGTGATGCTACTGTTTAAGTTTCTATACCATTGTTTATACTGCTGTTATTCTGTCGGTGTTATGCATATAGGTATGGGAGATGTTATCCTAGAATTATGCACTGCTTGAGCTCATATAACTCCATTAGCTAATGTGGTTTATTCGCACTGCTAGAACCAATGCGAATGGCTTGATCCGTGTTGTTTGATACCAAGTATTTGTTGCTAATTAGATGATGACAGGTAGTGACTGGCTGGTAGAGAAATTGGTAGTACATTTTTTTAGAGGAAAAAAAGGAAGAAGAGTGATCCAATCAGAAACAGAGAACGATAGTACTGTGTCATTTAAGAAGCTGGAGTTGTTGCCTATATGACTGGTTGATGTTTTAAACTGAACCTGGATTCAATTTCCCCCATCTCGCTAGGTCCTGCTTGCCGCCTTTGGAAAGCTTTTTTTGCTGGTACAATTCTAAACAAGGTTCCAAAAGGCGTTAGTCGTAAATTCCTGGTTTTTCCTCTTTCGAGCACCTATATTGCCTATGCACACGACTTTGCATGCTTAAGTTCATGGTTGGTACTGCTTAGGTTAGGTGTTCCGCTATCGCCTAGTGGTGAGACATGCTTAAATGCATGTCGACCAGTGCTTACGGTTAGGTGTTATGCCATCACTCTGCGCCTAGGCATGCTTAAGCGCATGCCTAGCAGCCTTTTTTATCATTGATTCTGAATAATCAATATGTCATTGAACTATCGGTTAAAATTACAAATCTTATAGTATCTGGCCATTTGGTTTGAACTTCCAGGTTTTCTATTTTCGTTCCAGCTAATGTACCTCAAGTTTATTTGTCGATGAGATGCCTGAGTCTTGGTAGTTCTGGAATCCCTATTAGCTGAAACATGAGCATTAAAAAGTTTCATATCTATGATCAGTTTGTTCACAGACCCTCGTCTTGGTAGAATTTCTCTTGCTGGCAGATGCTTATTTCTTTAGGTTTTGTTTCATGTTTGTTTAGATGATGCTCATGATGTCAATGTTGTCATTTTTTGTCTCAGGGTCCGGTCGTTCTGATCTCCTACTTCAACAACGACTACCATGTCTTGGAAGTTGCTTAGAGCTGGAGGAGTGGATGCATGCACAAGTGGATCCCTACTCACCGACGCCAACCTCATCCATATCATCGTTGACGCCATCATTAACTGGTACTAGCCTATCTATTCCCTTCCCTTCCTCCATGAAATAGATGTTGTTAGTTGAATGGATGAGAGTGGCAGTAGGATAGTGTTTTTCTTCACACGCTGTGGTGGGATTATTCCACTATTTGCTTGATGTTGTACCATTGTACCTACAGGTTATTAGTATTGTTGATCCTGACCATGAGCTTGAATGGTTTAATTAGTAGTAGAAGAGCATCAGTTTAATCTATAGCAGTGAGGTCACTGATTTGTTTTCTATGGCATGGTACAAATATGATTGGAATGGTAGCCACTTAACATGTTAGAATGTACTCATTGTTTGGGTTGATTACTGGTCTGTATCAGGGGTACAAGTTTGTTACTTTCTATCTAGGTTTTCCTGCTGTTCTTTCCTATTGTTATTTATCGTCAGGTATCTTAGTCTAGATATAACTCTGCAGTTTTCTTGAATCTGCACTTCCTTCCAAAAGTATATGCAAAGTGTGTGTGTATCCAGTGAGCAAATCTATAGGAATTACTGAGTATACTATCTGCTTTCTTTTAGTGGCTATTTTCTACCCAGTTCTCTTTTGACATATAGTTTGTTCTCTTTGAATGTGCAGATAGTATGCTGCGCTGGTGAAGTTTTTTCGTTGCTGGGATCATTTGAACCTGGATGTCATGTGTTGTGTGAGCTGAGCCATATGACATATTGTAAACTTTTTATTGTTGTTCTTTATGTATGATGTCATGAGATGTACGTTTGAAATGCTGTTTTGACAGCAAAATTGGTTTCGTGTGTACATGCCGCTTTGACAGCAAAATTATGAAAATTTCACAACAATATATATGAGTTAAATATCTATTTCCCAATTTTCTATGCTTAATGTTGTACTGCGCCTAAAAAGGCTACAATCAACTGATGATGTTGGTGTGGAATTGTTTATTTTATTTTAAATAGCGAAAATAATAATTCTGCCAAAAAGTTATAAAAAACAAAATGAAAGGCTAGCAAATAACGAAATGAAATGGCCAACAAAAAAAAGAAATTTACAAGAAAAAGTAAAGGGCCCCCAAAAGAAAAGGCTTGTAAAAGTGGGCTTGGCCCATTTAGTTGACCATAAAAAAACCTAAATTTGTTGGAATTAGTGGGCTCGGCCCATGTAGAACAGCCAATTGGACCGGGCTGATTCTTGTGCCACATCAGCTAGCCACGCTGGATGCCTACGTGGTCTGGGGAGGCTGCTAGTGACCAAAACACGATAGTAGGCATATTTTGGTCATAAACGTCTATGACCTTCTCACAGAAAAGGTCGCTATAGTCAGTTTATGACGGCCAGCTTTTGACCTTATATTTTTGGTCACAAAAAGGTCACAAATGGAAATTTGTTACCATTCAGTGACCAATAGTGGTGGTCACAAGTTGACATATTTCTTGTAGTTATTCTCCCACCCAACCCAAGCAACCAGTCCAAGTCTCAGTTCCAAGCTCCAAGACCAAGTGCTCCTCCTCCCCGTCCAGTTTCAGAGGTCACTTGCTACAAATGTGGTCTGAAGGGTCACCATTCCAACAAGTGCACCAACCAGAGGCGCCTTTCGCCTCCTCCACGTGTCAACAATGCTATTGTAAAGCACAATCCAAAGTCAGCAAGAGTGAACCTGGTGAATGCAGCTCAAGCAGAGAATTCTTCTGATGTGATAATGGGTAACCTCTCAGTTAACTCAATACCTGCTAAAGTCTTGTTTGATTTGGGTGCATCATGCTCTTTCATATCTCACCCATTTGCATCGAAGCACAATTTTGAAAGCGAAGCTTTTCCAAGGCAGTTATCAATTATGTATCCGGGGAAACTAATGCATTCTAGCATGTTTGCTCCGGACATATCTATTCATATGGGTGATTACAGTTTTCTGGTTTCCCCGGTTGTTATCGGTAACTCCGACATTGATCTTATTCTCGGGTTGGACTGGCTCTCAAAGCATGATGCCCTTATTGATTGTGCAAACAAGGAGGTCAATCTAACTCATCCTTCTGAAGACGTGATTATCTTCGCAGCTCGAGATAACACAATCAGGCTATTCTCTCTCAATGACAAGAGCGAGATTAATGCCATTTCCCAGATTCCGGTGGTTTGTGAATATGAGGATGTATTCCCTGAAGAGCTTCCAGGCATGCCTCCCAACCGTCCAGTCGAATTCGTCATTGAACTTGAACCCGGTACCGAGCCAGCCTGTCGGCGTCCGTACAAGCTTTCTCCTAAAGAGTTGAAGGAGCTGAAGAAACAACTCAATAAGAAAGAATGTATGGGTCTAATCAGGCCAAGTACTTCTCCTTGGGGCTGTGGTGTTCTTTTTGTCAAGGAAAAGGATGGCATGGAACGATTGTGCATCGATTACTGGCCATTGAACAAGAAGACAATAAAGAATAAGTACCTGCTCCCCAATATCAATGAATTGTTCGAGCAACTCAAAGGAGCAAAGGTTTTCTCGAAGCTTGATCTCCGGATGGGTTACCGTCAGATTCGTATCCGTGAAGAGGATACTCCCAAGACCACATTCAGAACGAGTTATGGCTCATATGAATACACGGTCATGTCTTTCAGGCTTGCAAATGCTCCACCCACTTTCTCTCGGATGATGCACTTCGTATTCAACCCCTACACCAATGAATCTATGCTCGTCTACCTCGATGATATCTTGGTATTCTCCAAGAATAAATAAGACCATGCCAAGCACCTCCGTTTGGTCCTTGATAGGCTTTGTGAGCACCGGTTCTATGCGAAGTTCTCCAAATGTGAATTCTGGCTTGATAAAGTCCTCTATCTTGGCCATATTATCTCTGCCGAGGGCATTTCTGTTAACCCCGAGAAGGTTGAAGCTATTGTCAACCGGGAACCTCCTGCGAATGTCAAACAACCTCGAAGTTTCCTCGGTCTCGCAAGCTATTGCAGAAGGTCCGTTGAGAACTTCTCCAAGATTGCCAAGCCTCTTTCCAACCTGTTGCAGAAGAATGTCAAGTACCCGTGGACTCCTGATTGTGATGTGGCATTCAAGACACTCAAAGAGAAGCTCATTTCTGCTCCAGTTCTTACTCTTCCAGATGAGTCCAAGCCTTATGAAGTCTTTTGTGATGCTTCATTGCAAGGTCTTGGTGGTGTTCTCATGCAAGACAAGAAGATCATTGCATACACTTCACGTCAGCTTAAACCAAATGAGAAGAATTACCCCACACATGATCTAGAGCTACCAGCTATTGTTCATGCCTTGATCACGTGGAGACACCTTCTGTTGGGCAGAAAAGTGGACATCTTCACTGATCACAAGAGCCTGAAGTACATCTTCACCCAGCCAAACCTTAACCTTCGCCAGACTCGTTGGGTTGAAATGATTCAAGAGTACGATCCAAGCATTGAGTATACTCTTGGCAAGGCCAATGTCATTGCAGATGCCTTGAGCAGAAAGGCTTATTGCAACAGTCTCCTTCTCAAACCGTTCCAACCTGAAATTTGTGAATCATTCAGGAAGCTCAACCTCCAATTTGTTCCGCAAGGATTTCTTGCCAACCTTCAAGTTGCTCCTACCTTGGAAGATCAAATCCGTGAAGCCCAACTCAGTGATGCTATGGTGCAGAAGTGAAACATGGTATTGCGAAGGGTACTCCCAAGTACAAGTGCTATTGCATTGATGACAGAGACACTTTGTTCTTTGAGGACAGAATTGTGGTTCCCAAAGGTCATCTCAGAAAGCTCATACTGAACGAAGCACATGACTCACTCCTCTCGATACATCCAGGAAGCTCCATGATGTACCATGACCTCAAGCAATCCTATTGGTGGACTCGCATGAAAAGAGAGATTGCTCAATTCATGAACGAGTGTGATGTCTGCAGAAGAGTGAACGCAGAGCATCAACGTTCAGTCGGACTCCTTCAACCTCTACCTATTCCCGAGTGGAAATTCGATCACATTGAGATGGATTTCGTCACCGGTTTTCCCAAGTCCAAGCGAGGAAATGATGCTATCTTTGTGGTGATTGACAAGCTCACTAAAATGGCTCATTTTCTTCCAGTCAAAGAATCCATCAACGCAGCTCAACTGGCAGAGCTGTACACCTCCAGAATTCTCTCTTTGCATGGCATCCCTCAAGTAATCTCCTCAGATCGTGGAAGCTTGTTCACTTCCAAGTTCCGGGATTCCTTTCAGTCGGCTATGGGTACCAAGATTCGCTTCAGCACAGCTTTTCACCCTCAGACTAGTGGCCAAGTCGAAAGAGTGAACCAAATTCATGAAGATATGCTCAGAGCTTGTGTAATCTCCTTCGGTATGAAATGGGAAGATTACCTTCCATTTGCCGAATTCTCCTACAACAACAGCTTCCAAGCAAGTGTAGGCAAAGCTCCGTTTGAAATTCTCTATGGCAGAAAGTGCCGTACCCCTCTCAACTGGTCCGAGACTGGTGAACATCAACTCGTTGGCAATGATTTGATCTCAGAGGCCGAAGAAATGTGCAAAGTCATACGTGAGAATCTCAAAGCCGCGCAATCGTGCCAAAAGAGCTACTATGATGGCATGCATCATGACTTGGCTTTCGACATTGGAGATCATGTCTATCTCCGTGTTTCTCCCATGAAGGGCACTCAGAGATGCCGTATCAAGGGCAAGCTTGCTCCAAGATACGTGGGCCCTTTCAAGATTCTTGGCAAGAGAGGCGATCTAGCCTACCAACTCGAGCTTCCCTCCAACTTTGCAAATGTGCACGATGTGTTTCACGTGTCACAACTCCGCAAGTGCTTCAAGACGCCAGAACGTACCATTCCTTTCGAAGAGATTGATCTTCAGCAAGACTTGTCATATCGTGAGCACCCCGTTGCTATTCTTGATGAAACTGAGCGCAAGACCCGCAAAAAGTCCATCAAATTCTTGAAAGTGAAGTGGTCACACCATACCGACCGAGAAGCTACATGGGAACGAGAGGATCATCTTTGTTCCGAGTATCCCACTTTCTTTCAGTCCTAGATCTCGGGACGAGATCTTTTTGTAGTGGAGGAGAGTTTGTAACACCCCAAGTGTAATACTTCCTTATGGCAATTAAACATTTACCATTTGATCCTTGTCCTTTACTTGGGGATTCTTTTCAATTATGCCTTGTCATTGCATTGACATTGCATTGTCATGATTTTCTTTCTTTAAGCATTCATGGATTTGTTTCATCACCATCTTTTGCATCATGGTCATCATATGGCATTTCATTTGTCATTGTGTTTTTCTCATCCTTGGTAGGTCTAGTGAGCTTCCTTGCTCTTCCTAGAGTGATTTTATGCAAGATCATGCCATTCCATAAACCCCTTTCAACTTGAACCACTTCCCCACCTTTCTTTCCCTTTCTTTAAATTTTGCAAGTGGCCTTAACCTCTTCTTTTAAATGTTCATCTCCTCCCAACTTCTTTGGTACCTTGTCCTAAGCCACTGTGCAAAACCTCACCCCATTTGGAAATGTTTTGGTCAGGTTCAAAAATGATAGAAGTTTGAACCATATTCAAACTTGTTTTATTTTTCTACCTCTAAAAATGCCCAACTCATTTTTATAAAATAGGGCATAATTCCAGGAGCTAGGGAATATTTTTATTTCCTCCAAATTCCTTTTATTTTGACCTGGGCTTTTACCTTTTGTTTTCTGCCTGAAGAAAATGGAAAAGGAATAGCAGCAGCAGCAGTGCAGCCCAGGCGCAGCCAGACCCACCTGGGCCTCAGCTAACCAGGTCGGCCCAGCTAACTAGCCCACGCAGCAGCCCAGCTAGCTAGCAGCGACGTCCCATCCCCTTTTCTCACCCACGCACCCACGCGCCCCCCTCTGCATCGCCTCCACGTGGACGAGACGGGCCCGCATGTCAGCGACTGCGAATGCGCCCGCACCCACCTTTCTTCCTCATCGCGTTCGCGCCATGGGGACCGCAAGCACGACCGCGTCGCCGTCCGTCCCATCACCTCGGCCCCCCTCTTAAGCCACTTCTGGTGTCCACCAGCTCCCCCTAGGGTTCCTCTTCCTCCTCCCCGCTGCCAGGCGAGCTTAGGGCCACCAGATCCGTCGCTCCACCACTGTCCCGAGAGCATCTGAGCGCACGGGCTCATCGCCGGCGTGCTCCCTGACCTCCTCTGCCTCGCAAACGGTGCCCCTCTTCTTCCTCGATGTCGACTATGTCCTCTATGTCTGCTACATGGAGCCGAAGGCCACGGCTGCTTCCTCTTCTTCCTCTTCTTCGTCTCTGGCCGCCGCAAGTGTTCGATCGAGCTCGTCGTCGACTCCGACCTCCTCTAGGCCAACCGAGTACACCACCGTGTTCGTGGTGAGCCTCTGCTCCTCCCCATGTCTTTTCCCCCTTCTTTTGTGCATTCTAGCCGCTAGTTCACCGAGCACCCGAGCCCATCGCCGTCAGACCTCGTCGCCGACGAGTGCCCCGACCTCCTTAGCACCGTGGATTGCGCATATCGTCTTTGCCTTGCCGTGTAGGTCCTGCTAGATGCCTCTGCCACTCCGTTAGGCTCTGTTTAGGCCTCGCCGCAGCTCGTCGCCGCCATTCTGTTTGCTACTCACCGGCGTCGCTGTAGTTCTTGTTAGGTGCAGCCACGCATGTTGCGGGTGCGGGATTCCTCCACGGACTCATCGCACGCCTCCGCCGCCCGATTTGGTCGTCGGAGTAGCTCCGACGAGCTTCTCCGACCGCCCCTGTTTCTCCCTCTGTTTTGCTTCGTCAGTTAAGTTAAGCAGTGTCGTTCCCCTTCTCTATCAGTCGCCGCACCGTAGCCCAGTGGCTTGAGCCTCTCGCTTGCATCCCGCAAACCTGGGTTCGATTCCCCTCCAAGTCAGTTGATTCGGCCCCTTTTTGCATTTTCTGCCTCGCTGACAGCTTGGCCCCACCTGGCAGCCTCTGCACGCACGTACCCACTTCCACACACGCAACCGCCACATCAGCCCCCCTGGTCCCACTAGTCAGTGGCTATGGCTAGTCCAAGCCGGGTCTGTGTAGTTTCTTTTCTTTTCTGTTTTGATTTAAATTTCAGTTTCGCATTTTCTTTTGCATATTTCATATCTTTTGAGATATGCATCTGTTCAAAATACTTTTTATATGAAAACTGCTTAGTTTTTAGTGTAGATCATTAATATGCAGTTTGTTGCCATGTTAAAAACTTTTAAAGTGTTGTATGAATTATTTTGTGTTTAAAGCATGTTCAAACTTGTTTAATTCACAACTAAATAACAGTAGCTCCAAATTTGACAAACTTCATATGTATTTGGGGTGGAAAAATTTGTAGATTAAGATGGTGTTGTTACTTTGCATGTTTAACAACTCTAAAATATGGATACATCATATTTGTCTTATATTTGTTTCTATGTTCATGGGAGTTTTCAGAATTGTTGTTTGTTCTTTCCGGCCCATTTAAAATGCTAGCATGATATTGTTGGTCCTAGTTGCACCCCTTGCCATGTTAAACAACTTTTAAAACTTGTTGGGTGTTTGTTTAGTTCAACTACATAACCTTTTATGTGACTATGCCTGATCTTGTTTTCTTTTGCATGTTATGTCCCCTACGTGTTTTGTGTTCTTGCATATTGTCTTGTGACATGTGCACTCATCATGTTCGTTGGAGATGCATCATATCCTGTCCATGCATATATGCATCATGTTTTTGAGCATTGCATGATGATTGATTGTCGTTCCGGTGTTTGTATTGTTGTGTTGGTTAGAGCCCGGTGACGATTCGGAGTTCGAGGTTCCTATCGAGACTGAGTTTGAGGAGCAAGGTTACGATCCCTCCGTGGACTTAACATGCAAGATGACCATTCCCCGATATCACCTCTATCTTTGCCTATGCTAGTTGTCTCGCTCTTTAGCTATGCCTCGATGCCTATTCCTGTTTGTCAGCCTCCTATTGTTCCCATGAAACACTCTAACCGCCTTCCTAGCAAACCGTTAATTGGCTAAGTACGCTTTCGCTCAGCCCCTCTTATAGCATTGTTAGTTGCAGGTGAAGTTTCGAAGATTGCTCCACGTTTGGACTTCTTTTTGGGATAACGCAATATATATCTTATTTTAACTTAATGCACATATATATTGGTAATGGGTGGAAGGCTTGGCCTTCTGCTTGGTGTTTTGTTCCACTCATGCCACCTTAGGACTCGATAAACCGGTGTTATGCTCCTTGATTTTGTGTTCCTAACATGGCTAGGGTTTATGGGCCCCCCTTGATAATTCGCTCTGCTTAAAGCTTTTCCAGCAGGACCCAACATTGGTTTTACATTTGCCTAACAACTAAAAACATGCATAAGGAGTTGCAAACCCGAGTTCTTAATCAACAACCCAGGCCAGTGCTCCTCTTGAGTGTTGGTCCAAACTGGGGGTTATTCGGGGCCACCACGAGGAAACTTGAGGATTGGTTTTACCTGTAGGATCGCCCATCCGGCCGTGGCCTGAGACGAGATACGCGCGGCTACTATCAAGGTGTCGGCATGCCAGGAGGTCTTGCTGTATTAGTTTTACCTTTGTCGAAATATCTTGAGCACGGGATTCTGAGGATACTCGGGTCTTCCCACTTTGGACTTGCGACTCCGCAGATCGTGAGCTTGTGATGGGCTAAGTTGGGACACCCCTGCAGGGTTTTGAATTTTCGAAAGTCGTGCCCGCGGTTATGTGGCAGATGGGAATTTGTTAATATCCCGTTGTAGATAACTTGAAACTATATCCTTCAGAATACACTACGTGTGTCAGTAACCGTGATGGTCTCTTTCCGAAGGACTTCGGGAAGTGAACCCGGTGGGGTTATGTATGAACGTGAGTAGCTAGGATCACTTCTTGATCAACTTGGTGACCGTTGGCACATGTTCTCATCTCGCTCTAAACTCGTAAGCTAGTTGCTTAGTGCTTGCTACAAACTCTTTAATACCCTTCCGCACCTATGGCTTTGTTAGTTTTGATACCCGGGAATGGGATTGCTGAGTCCCTGTGGCTCACAGATTACAACACACACCAGATGCAGGTACCACTGAGAACAATGCAGGAGATGGATCAGAACTTTAGTGGGAGTTCGTCGAAGAGCGTGGTCGTTACTATGTATCGTATCCCGACGATCAGTAGTGGTTCCTAGTAGGAGTGATCCGGGCTTGTGCTTGTGGTATCTTTCTCGTTTGGATTTCGTCAATAGTTGGACCATTTGTTATTTGGATGAATGTATGTTATCGTATTCATTGTGTGACATGGCGAGTGTAAGCCAACTATCTTTTACACTTTCATCCCTGAACTTTTGCATGAGTTGTGCAAAGATACCGCTTGCGATCATTCCAGAATGCGCTTATGTCTCTAAGTCGTGCCTCGACACGTGGGAGACATAGTCGCATCCTGGGCATTACAATTCCCTTTGTGCCGACTTGAGGGGGGGGGGCAAGCAATGCCGTGCGCTTTGCGAGATAGGTACCACATCGTAGTTGCATTTGGTTTTTGAACATCAAACCACCCTTTTCATACATAAACTTGGTCCACATGCAAGCGTCACTACTAAGGGAAAGCCTAGCAGTAGCGCAGGTTTTAGCTGTATCAGTAGCGCGGGCAACCGCGCTACTGATACGGCGCTACAGCTATCCTGTATCAGTAGCACGGCTCAGCCCACGCTTCTGCTATACATGGGTAGCAGTAGCGTGCTTTGTAGAAACGCGCTTCTGATAATAGCTGCAGTGCCTTTAGCCACACTTCTGCTAATCTAACTAGTAGTAGCGTGCTTTCTGTCCAGCGCTACTAGTATAGTGTTTTTCATTTTTAGCGTACTTATACGCCGTTATATTTTTTTGGTATAGTACCAATTAAGAGCTTGTGAGGAAGAAACATGGATTAGATTCATTTGGATGAATCAAAAGTTGAATTAGGACGACGGTCCTACTAATTCAACTTTTGGTCACTTTTGATCCATCCACATGAATCTAATCCATGTTCCTTCCACCAACACTGGCTAATAACAAATCATCATGATAATCATGATCAACATCATCATCATATTAATATAAAAACTCTTGCATCATATCGTCACCAAAAACACTAGCTCATAATCATCATAGTCATTACCACCAACACTATTTCACCATCATAGTCATAGTGTAGCTATCTAATCACTACCAACACTAGCTAATAATAATCATCATAGTCATTACCACCAACACTAGCCATTTAATCATCATAGTCATAGTGTAGCTAATCACTCCTGCTGCTCTCTCTCAGGTAAATAGCATAGGACACGTATTGATGCAACAGGGAATTGATGTGGACCCGGATAAAGTTAAGGCTGTACTTGGCTGGAAGTCACCAGCCAGTGTAACGGACATACGAAGTTTCCTCGGTATGGCTGGATATTACAGAAGGTTTATTGAAGGATTTTCCACCATAGCCAAACCAATGACACAGTTACTCAAGAAGGATAAGAAATTCGTATGGACTGAAGCATGTGAGAAAACCTTCCAGGAACTCAAAAAGAAATTAACAACAGCCCCCGTATTGATTGTACCAGACATACACAAGAGTTTCGAAGTATATTGCGACGAATCCCGGAAAGGCCTCGGATGCGTACTAATGCAAGAAGGCAAAGTAGTCGCCTACGCTTCCCGGCAACTGCGGAAACATGAAGAAAATTATCCTACTCACGATTTGAAGTTGGCAGCAGTAATTCATGCACTAAAGGAGTGGAGGCACTTTTTGCTTGGGAATCGCTGTGAAATATATACGGACCATAAGAGCCTCAGATATATCTTCACGCAACTAGAACTCAATTTACGACAACGACGCTGGCTGGAACTGGTAAAAGATTATGACGTTGGAATCCAC
Source organism: Secale cereale (assembly GCA_902687465.1). Classification (NCBI taxonomy): domain Eukaryota; kingdom Viridiplantae; phylum Streptophyta; class Magnoliopsida; order Poales; family Poaceae; genus Secale; species Secale cereale. Next base: position 493,494,441 of record LR738711.1, on the reverse strand, counting down.
TATCACCCAGGAAAGGCAAACGTGGTAGCAGATGCTCTCAGCCGTAACCCCATCCCAAACAGTGGCAGCCTACAGAACCTGAGATCCAAGTTTCAGCAAGAATTCGCCAGACTCAACCTAATGATGGTCACTGAAGGCGAAGTGTCAAATCTGAAAATACGACCTACACTAATAGAACAAATAAAGAAGGCTCAGCATGGACACCCCAACATCGAAGGTATAAAAAGAAAAGTAAGTCAGGGCAAGGCCTCAGAATTCACCATAGACAGTGAGGGAATATTATGGTTCAAAGACAGACTTTGCGTACCAAATAGCAACGACCTTAAACAGCAAATTCTAGCAGAAAGCCACACCGCACTATACTCCATCCACCCTGGAGGGACAAAAATGTACAAGGACATTTAGGAAAGATTTTGGTGGCACAGCATGAAGAGGGATATAGCCACATATATTGCATGCTGCGATTCATGTCAACGCATTAAAGCCGAGCACCAAAAACCTGCAGGACTCCTCCAGCCAAACAAGATACCAGAATGGAAATGGGATGATATTGGGATGGACTTTATTGTTGGACTACCACGGTCACAGCATGGAAATGATGCCATATGGGTCATCACAGATAGACTGACCAAGGTAGCACACTTCATGCCAGTCAAGACAACCCACAACACCCAAAAGCTTGCCAAGCTTTACCTCACCCGTATAGTATGCCTACATGGAGTTCCAAAGACTATAATATCGGACAGAGGCACTCAGTTCGTCTCAAAATATTGGGACCAGTTGCAACAAGCCCTCGGAACGCAACTAACGTTCAGTACAGCTTATCACCCCTAGACTGGAGGACAAACGGAATGAGTAAATCAAATACTTGAAGACATGCTAAGGGCATGTGTCCTCACATATGGGACCAGTTGGGAGGCAAGCTTACCATATGCCGAGTTTGCATATAACAATAGTTACCAAGCGAGCCTGCAGATGGCACCATTCGAAGCCTTGTACGGACAAAGATGCCGTACTCCATTAAACTGGTTGGAAACGGGGGACAGTCGCATATTCGGCCCAGATATGTTGAAAGAAGGTGAGGAAAGAGTAAAAATAATAAGGGATCAACTCAAAACAGCCCAAAGCCGACAGAAGAGCTATTACGATCAAAAGCATCGGGAAATAAGTTTTGAGCCCGGTGAAGACGTATACTTACGTGTATCTCCTATGAGAGGACTGCAATGATTCAAGGTCAAAGGGAAACTAGCACCCCGATTCATCAGACCCTTTTGTATAATTGCACAGAGAGGCACAATAGCTTACCAGCTGGACCTTCCCAAGAAACTGTCAGACGTCCGCGACGTGTTCCATGTCTCCCAACTACGGAAGTGTGTAAGCAACCCAGAGAAGCACGTGTCACATGAAAATCTTGACGTGCAACCAGATCTCACCTATCGGGAACACCCACTAAAGATTTTGGAGGAGTATGAAAGGAGAACCCGTCAGAAGACTATTAAATTTCTCAAGGTTCAGTGGAGTAATCACACAGAGGATGAGGCAACGTGGGAAAGGGAAGATTTCCTTCGGACAGAACACCCACACCTATTTGAGGATCAGCTGAAATCTCGGGGACAAGATTTTTCCTAAGGGGGTAGGTGTTGTAACACTCCAAATTTTTGGGTTTGGTTTTTCTTCCAAAAACTTTTGGTCTTTTGGTAGGGGGTTATTTGGTCTTCTCTTGAAGCCCTTCTAAAATCTCTTCTGGCCAAAGTTTGTGTGTTTTTCTCAGGCTTGGTTTTTGGTCTAGAAAGATTCTTCTTGTGTTAGCTCAACACAAGTTGTCTTCTTAGGGATTTGCTTGATTCTTTTCCCTTCATGATTTAAACTTCTTAGGTTTAACCTTGGGCTTATCTTCCTCTCCAACCTCCATCTTGCCATGACCCCAAAAAAATATTTCTCTCCAAGACCTCCTCTACACCTTAAGACAAGTCTCTCATCAATTCCAGTGGGTTTCAACCTTATTGGAATTTTTTTCTCTATTTATTTTGCTCCAAATCCTATTTCTGTCATTTATAGTGGACCTTGGTGATTTACAAAGGAACCACCATATCCATCTTGTTATTTGATTCCAAAGTAACTTCCCTAGATAGTCCTTAGTACCCACAACCTAGATCCATCTTGTTTCACTGGTCCACAGTTCAAAATTTTCAAATTTCACCTACTGCAAGTTTGGATCAGATTTGCAAAATTTGGTGAAATTCGTATTTATCTTCTTCCAAAAATTCTGTGAAAATTCAGGTAGCCTCTAAATACATCAAGAGGCCACTCCACCAAATATCAGCCCCAGAAACATTTCCCACATGCCAGAATCATTTCATCGAACACCTGGCTTGCACTGATCTGTCAGGTTCAGAAAACTGCTAACTGAAGATTCACTATCGACAGTGCAGTTCGTCAGTTCGTCATAGCCGCAGCGTCAATCTCGCCAGTACCTGCCTTGGATCGATGCTCACTGCACCTCCTGCTTATCCAACATGCCGCACGCTTGCTTGGCTGCTTCTGGGCGTCGGTGGCGCCCTGGCCCGACCACGCCGGCGACTTCCACGGCAACAGAACTGCCCGTGGCGGCTGGCAGAAGGCATCCTGCAGCTCGACGCCGTTTGGCGGCGCCCAAGTCCCCCCAGCGCTCCGCGTGGCCTTCTCCACCGCCAGCGCACGCCTGCAGCACCGTCGCCGTGGCTTGGCGCGCACAGAGCACGTTCCCTGCCGCCAACGTGCCGCATGGCCGTTCCGTCAAGGGCAGCCCGTAATCACTCCTCCCCTGCTGAGTTAGGCACGGGAATGGAACCAGTGCACCTCCTAGTCGATACTCAAGACCCTAAACCCGCCGTCCAGCCACTATATCGCCATAATCGCTCGCCGGAATTTTCCCGTTCACGGCAACCTCCTCGGGGCGGCTATATAAAGCGCCCCCGAGCTCGTTCTCGAGCCCACACACCTCCACCATCCCCCGAGACCGCGCCCAGCCTCTGGAAGAGCCTCGAGAGGCCCTTCTTCCTCAGCTCCGGCCAACTCCGTCCGCCTCGGGCTCCAGCAGCATTCTCTCCGGTGAGAACTCCTCCGCCGCCCTAGACTCGAGCGTAGCACCCTGGCACCCACCTAAACCTAATCCCCACTCCAATTTGACCCCAGGAGCTCTGTCCGACGAGACCCACGACCACCCGAGCCGCCATCCGTCGGAGACAAGGTCGCCGTCGACGTGGGACTCGCCGACGCTCAACTCCACCACCAATCGATGCGGAAGAACACCAGGAAGCTGTACATACCACTCCCCTCCCCTAACTCGCCGTCGATCAGCGCCGGCGACCACCGCAACATCTGGCGCCGGCGCGACTCTGTTTCAGAGTTTAAACCCGACGAGTGGGACCCCTCGTCAGCCTCTCATCTTTCCCACGAATCATTTTTTTGGAAAGCGCCTTCGGGCAAAGTACGTCTTCGTCTTCAGTTGGCGTACTGCGTACCGGTTTGCTTTTCTGTTTTCTATTCTAGCCCCTGGAAATTTTCTGTTTCATTACAGAAGAGTCCCTGGACAGAAACTCTAATATCTTTTTAACTAAAGATGATTTTGAGTTGATTCTTTTTCTGTCCTCTTTAGTTTTCTGTCTAGTTTTTTGTCATATTTATGTGAAATTTGTTGGAGCAACTTTATTTGCACGCGCGGTATTTATGTTAGTATTCGTTTTTTTGATCACGTAGATACCGAAGGACGTGACGGAGCCGCGAACCTCACCGAGTTAGACTCCGACTACTCCGAACTAGGCAAGCATGTTTGAACCTTTGATATGATGGATGTGTTGCATGTTTGCTCGAGTAGTTCTCTTCATAAGCATGGTTATATAAGCATTTGTGTATGGTTATATTTCATGCAAGCAAGTTTAGTGTGAGCCCGTATGAAAATGGTTGAACCACCCCTATCATGTGGTGACATGATGGGTGGAGTACTGGTATTGGTGGAGCATGCCAGTAGTTGGTTAACTTAGTATCCGCGTGGATCGAATCATGATCCCGCTCATCTCCTTTTTGGTACTATCATATGCCATCTGTTGTGATTACGGTCTAGTCAGTTGCAAACCACTTTCCGAGTACACACCAAGTAGAGGTGCCGGGATGAGGGTTCCATGGCCCTGGATTAAAGCCCGTCATCCGGTCAGGGGGCATGGGTGTTTCTGGTTGGGACCGAGAGGGGGGCACCTATTAGAGCGCGCATATATAAATTTGATCCCATGCTATTTGAGGTTGTAGCCTCCCCGTCTTAAAGTTTTTCGTGAATGTTGTCGCGGGTGATTCCGGACAGCAGGACATGAAATGGGTGTGTACTGGTCAGTTGGGTTTCTGCTAAAACACCGTAGATGGAACTAGTCCCTATGACTAGTAGAATACGTTGGCTACGATTTAAATGGTACAAGCTCTGCAGAGTTAAATCCTTCGAGTAGCCATGTTTATGGCCCAGGGTCAATCATTGTGTCAATCCGGTGACCGTCTCTAGTAAATTCTTGATAGTAACAAGAGTAGTGTTTCTGTCAAGTTCATTTGGTAGATGAACTAACCAATTATCTCTGTACTGATTTACTTCCTGAAGTATTTCACCGTTACGTTCTTGTTATTTATAAGCCCTTTATGTGATGTCGCTCAGACATCCGACTGTGGCATTCCTGTTATTTATAAGCCCTTTATGTGATGTCGCTCAGACGTCCGACTGCGGCATTCTTTTTGTTTATAAGCCCTTTATGTCATGTCGCTCAGACGTCTGACTGTGGCATTCTTGTTATTTATAAGCCCTTTATGCGATGTCGCTCAGACGCCCGACTCAGCCATTCTTGTCATTTATTTTCTTTATAAGCCCTTTATGTGGTGTCGCTCCGACACCTGACTGTGGCATGTTTTCATTTGTTTATTCCTCACGAGGCGTCACACAGACACTCGTTTGGTTTCCTTTTATTTATCTTATGGATTTCAGGAGGATTACCACCCGACTTCTATTTTTGCATACAGCTCAGAAATATTATTATCCAGTTGCATTTTGCTAGAATACTCATATGCACCATGTTGGCATTTATTATATCTTAAGTCCGAACTGTCTTGCGAGTACATTCAAAGTACTCACCTGGCTTGTTGATTTGGCCAGATGTGGACGAAGGCAATCTCATGGATGAAGAGTTCGATAGCGAGTCCGACGTCTAGTGGAGTCCCAGTCAGTCTCTTGCGATCCTGGAGTTGATCACTGTTATATAACCGCTTCCGCCACCCACCAAATAAATTCATCGGGTCTCACTCCGACACTCGATGAACTGTAAGATATTGGAGTCACGTCACCGACTACACTGTGACATATCCACAAACTTTTTATTATGGGTTAGTAGTATGCCACCCTGCCATTGTGTCATATCCACCTTTATGTACTATATTGGCGTACTTGTAACAAATTGTTGAGCCACCTCAGCTCAACCTTGTATAATTATTCAGTACTCTGGAATTCTGTATCAAGGAATTGTCTATTGGCAAGAAGTATTCTTCCTTGCTGGTTCAAATAAAGGTCGGTCTCTTGGTAAGTGTTTTACTGAAAAACCGATCCTGACAACCTTGGTACCAGAGCCAGGCTGACTGTAGGAAGCCACTAGGTGCGCTCGCTAATCGGTTATTAGCGTAATAATAGCTATTCAGCACTTTTACATCTGTAGCAATTTTTTGTTGGTCATCATAAATTTATGACTTGACTATTCGGAATTTTTGTCTACTTTTGTAGATGGCCAGCAACGACTGTGATGCACAAGTGTTCGCCAACATTCTTGAGGGGTTTGTCAAGCTCCTCTTCGCCATCACCAAGGTCGCGATTGGGCCATCAACCCGTCCAGAGTTTACACTCTACCGTCACAAGCTCAACGACAACGTTTCAATGCACCAGGCCGTGGTGCACTTCAAAGGAGGGCATTCTGAAGCGCGCCGCCTCCAATTTGTGGGCAGAGCCATGCCTACGGAGAGGCATGCCATGCAAATGGCTGCCCGTGAGGCGATAGCTCGTCTCCGGGACATCCTTCCTTCAATGAAGGCTCGTCGCTACCGTTACCTCCCATGCCATGTGCCCTACACGTGCCACTATGCATTTGCTTGCGCAAATGTGGAACGTGATGAAGCCATCGAATCAATGGTTGAGTACCTCAAGGCACTTGAGGCAGCCTTTGATAATCTTGTGGACGACTTGGTGGCTACTCGTATGGAATTGGTCCAGAAAGGCTCCGCCAACAGGAGGGAGCTACTCCATACTGCGCCACCAATGACGTTTGTCTCATCTGCCGCATCCTATGCACCTTCCATCTTAGCCACCGCTCGCCGTCTGCCTACCACTGAGGAGTTTGACCAGGTCATTGCTCCTACCCCAGTCAGAGCTGCACCGCCTGCTGCACCTGCATCAACACCTCGTACCCATACTCCGCGCCTGGAGCCTATTAGTGAGGAGGAAGTTGAGTCTCCAGCACCACTGGGCCTTACCCTCGGCAGGCCAAGGGAAATCTTCAACATCTCCGACTAAGTGCGCCTGTCCGCAAAGCGTTGTAGGATATGTGTGTTATGTAAAATAGGTTGATAGGAAGTAGTCTGTTTGCGCATCATGTAGGATCTTGGAGAAGTGCACTAGCATAAATAACATGTCAGGAATGTGTACGCACATCCTGAGTGATGTATGTATAATTAGAACCCGAGTGTAAGATATGTACTAAGCGGTCCTTCTCCGTGCACATTCAAGCAGTTTTTTTAAATCTCTTTGGAGCTCGTGTTTTGTTGCTTTTGAAAATCTTGGTTTTATTTTGCTGCCCGGTTCTTCTCATGATTTCTGCAATAATACCCCAGAGTAAGAAATGACTCATCCCTGGACGCGCTCCATGCCAAGTCCGCCAGAGGAAAATTATGGCACACAGACAGATAACAATTTCACACAGGGGCAGTCAAGTCAGCAGGGCAGCGAAACATCATTTTCTCAAGTATGCCGTCTTTATGAGCAAAGTCAGCAACAACACCAGGAAATGATGAACCATGTCATTAACATGGGAAATCACCATGAGCCATACCAGCAGCACTCAAAATTATCTGAATTTCAGAAGACACGTCCAACAACATTTTCGCACACAAACAGACCTCTAGAGGCCGATGATTGGCTTCGAGATATTGAAAGGAAATTAATTGTGGCACAGTGCTCAGACCGTGAATAGGTACTTTACGCACCACATTATCTTATTGGAGCAGCCGCGTCATGGTGGGAAAATTTTCTGCTTATGCACCCCGACATAAATAATATCACCTGGGAAGATTTCAAGGAAGGCTTTCATGGGGCACACATCCCTAAGAGCATTATGAAGATCAAGAAAAGAGAATTTGACGACCTCAAGCAAAGGGGCATGACAGTACCTGAGTACAACAGTCAGTTTACGCAATTATCCCGTTATGCCAACGAAGAACGTATGACTGAAAATAAGAAGATGGAAAAAATTCCTGGACGGACTGGCACTAGCACTTAAATGCGAGTTGGTCGTACGCACTTTTCCAGATTTCAAGACGCTGGTGGACAAAGCTATTACGTTGGAGAATGAACGTCACTGTCTGGAAGACATTCTCAAGAGAAAAAGGGATCAGACCAACCACCCTCGCAACAACAGGAATAAGGTAAATTTCCAGAAAAACGCGGTGAACAAACCCATGACAAATGACACACGCCCAAGCAGGAATTTTCATGCAAGTGCCAAGGATTTCACCTATCGCCCAGGTGTTACTTGCTATGCATGTGGAGAAGAGGGACACTATGCTAAACAGTGTCCAAAGCCAAGAAACTCAGCACCGAAGCCAAATAGCAACGAAAACAATTCCGCGCCCAAGCGTAATAACTTCAACGCCAATAACAATCACAGGAAAGGCCACCTGAACCATGTGACCAAGGAGCAAGCACAGGATGCCCCGGATATCGTACTCGGTATGTTCCCTGTCAACATAATACCTGCCACGGTTTTGTTTGATTCTGGAGCTTCTCATTCGTTCATTTCGAAGAGTTTTGCTTTGCAACATGGTTTTTCGATGCTTCCCTTGGGAAAATCAATGACCATCAAGTCCCCCGGAAGTAAGCAGATCACTCAGAATTACTACCAAGGTTTGACCATTGAAATTGAAGGGTTAAAGTTTCACGCAAACCTCATCATGTTAGGAAACAAGGGACTCGATGTTATCCTGGGTATGGACTGGCTAACCACCAACAAAGGATTTATCGATTGCTTCAACTGGACTGTGATTCTTACTCATCATCATAGAAAGACAATAAGAGTCGCAGCTCAAGAAAGACCAGTATCGCGGCATCCAAAATTAAACAAGGTAGACACTTCTGAATTAAGTAAAGTTCCCGTTGTGTGTGAATTCCCGGACGTATTTCCCGAAGAACTACCAGGCATGCCACCAGACAAAGAAATAGAATTCATTATTGAGACCACCCCCATATACAAGAAGCCGTACAGAATGGCACCATCCGAGTTGGTTGAACTAAAAAAAGCAAATAAAGGAATTGCTGGACAAAGGATTTATACGGGCCAGCTCCTCACCTTGGGGTTCGTCGGTTTTATTTGCCAAAAAGAAGGATGTGACTATGAGGTTGTGTATAGACTACAGAGTGCACAACATGGTCACTATCAAGAACAAATATCCGATGCCACAGATAAATGATTTATTTGACCAGCTCGCGCAAGCCAAGGTTTTCTCAAAAGTCGATTTAAGGTCAGGATACCATCAATTAAAAGTACGTATAGAAGATATCCCTAAAACAGCATTCACCTCCAGATATGGACTATATGAATTTACAGTAATGCCGTTTGGACTGACCAACGCCCCCGCATATTTCATCCACCTAATGAACAAAGTGTTTATGAAATTCATGGACAAATTTGTGGTGGTATTTATTGATGATATCTTGGTATATTCATGGACACCAGAAAAACATGCTGTACACCTCCGCATTGTATTGGGAGAATTAAGGAAACACCAACTCTATGCCAAATTCAGCAAATATGAATTTTGGTTAAGGCAAGTGGGTTTCCTAGGACACGTATTGACGCAAGAGGGAATTGCTATGGACCCGGATAAAGTTAAGGTTGTACTTGGCTGGAAGTCACCAGCCAGTGTAACGGACATACGAAGTTTCCTCGATATGGCTGGATATTACAGAAGGTTTATTGAAGGATTTTCCACCATAGCCAAACCAATGACACAGTTACACAAGAAGGATAAGAAATTCGTACGGACCGAAGCATGTGAGAAAAGCTTCCAGGAACTCAAAAAGAAATTAACAACAGCCCCCGTATTGATTGTACCAGACATACACAAGAGTTTTGAAGTATATTGCGATGCATCCCGGAAAGGCCTCGGATGCGTACTAATGCAAGAAGGCAAAGTAGTCGCCTACGCTCCCCGGCAACTGCGGAAACATGAAGAAAGTTATCCTACTCACAATTTGGAGTTGGCAGCAGTAATTCATGCACTAAAGGAGTGGAGGCACTTTTTGCTTGGGGATCGCTGTGAAATATATACGGACCATAAGAGCCTCAGATATATCTTCATGCAACCAGAACTCAATTTACGACAATGACGCTGGCTGGAACTGGTAAAAGATTATGACGTTGGAATCCACTATCACCCAGGAAAGGCAAACGTGGTAGCAGATGCTCTCAGCCGTAACCCCAGCCCAAACAGCGGCAGCCTACAGAACCTGAGATCCGAGTTTCAGCAAGAATTCGCCAGACTCAACCTAATGATGGTCACTGAAGGCAAAGTGTCAAATCTGGAAATACGACCTACACTAATAGAACAAATAAAGAAGGCTCAGCATGGACACCCCATCATCGAAGGTATAAAAAGAAAAGTAAGTCAGGGCAAGGCCTCATAATTCACCATAGATAGTGAGGAATATTATGGTTCAGAGACACACTTTGCGTACCAAATAGCAATGACCTTAAACAACAAATTCTAGCAGAAAGCCACACCGCTCCATACTCCATCCACCCTGGAGGGACAAAAATGTACAAGGACATTCAGGAAAGATTTTGGTGGCACGGCATGAAGAGGGATATAGCCACATATATTGCATGCTGTGATTCATGTCAACGCATTAAAGCCGAGCACCAAAAACCCGTAGGACTCCTGCAGCCAAACAAGATACCAGAATGGAAATGGGACGATATTGGGATGGACTTTTTTTTTGGACTACCACGGTCACAGCATGGAAATGATGCCATATGGGTCATCACAGATAGACTGACCAAGGTAGCACACTTCATGCCAGTCAAGACAACCCACAACACCCAAAAGCTTGCCAAGCTTTACCTCACCCGTATAGTATGCCTACATGGAGTTCCAAAGACTATAATATCGGACAGAGGCACTCAGTTCGTCTCAAAATTTTGGGACCAGTTGCAACAAGCCCTCGGAACGCAACTAACGTTCAGTATAGCTTATCACCCCCAGACTGGAGGACAAACGGAACGAGTAAATCAAATACTTGAAGACATGCTAAGGGCATGTGTCCTCACATATGGGACCAGTTGGGAGGCAAGCTTACCATATGCCGAGTTTGCATATAACAATAGTTACCAAGCGAGCCTGCAGATGGCACCATTCGAAGCCTTGTACGGACGAAGATGCCGTACTCCATTAAACTGGTTGGAAACGGGGGACAGTCGCATATTCGGCCTAGATATGTTGAAAGAAGCTAAGGAAAGAGTAAAAATAATAAGGGATCGACTCAAAACAGCCCAAAGCCGACAGAAGAGCTATTACGATCAAAAGCATCGGGAAATAAGTTTTGAGCCCGGTGAAGACGTATACTTACGTGTATCTCCTATGAGAGACGTATACTTACGTGTATCTCCTATGAGAGGACTGCAATGATTCAAGGTCAAAGGGAAACTAGCACCCCGGTTCATCGGACCCTTTCGTATAATTGCACGGAGAGGCACAGTAGCTTACCAGCTGGACCTTCCCAAGGAACTGTCAGACGTCCACGACGTGTTCCACGTCTCCCAACTACGGAAGTGTGTAAGCAACCCAGAGAAGCACGTGTCACATGAAAATCTTGACGTGCAACCAGATCTCACCTATCGGGAACACCCAGTAAAGATTTCGGAGGAGTCTGAAAGGAGAACCCGTTAGAAGACTATTAAATTTCTCAAGGTTCAGTGGAGTAATCACACAGAGGATGAGGCAACGTGGGAAAGGGAAGATTTTCTTCGGACAGAACACCCACACCTATTTGAGGATGAGCTGAAATCTCGGGGACGAGATTTTTCCTAAGGGGGTAGGTGTTGTAACACTCCAAATTTTTGGGTTTGGTTTTTCTTCCAAAAACTTTTGATCTTTTGGAAGGGGGTTATTTGGTCTTCTCTTGAAGCCCTTCTAAAATCTCTTCTGGCCAAAGTTTGTGTGTTTTTCTCAGGCTTGGTTTTTGGTCTTGAAAGATTCTTTTTGTGTTAGCTCAACACAAGTTGTCTTCTTAGGGATTTGCTTGATTCTTTTCCCTTCATGATTTAAACTTCTTAGGTTTAACCTTGGGCTTATCTTCCTCTCCAACCTCCATCTTGCCATGACCCCAACAAAATATTTCTCTCCAAGACCTCCTCTACACCAAGACAAGTCTCTCATCAATTCCAGTGGGTTTCAACCTTATTGGAATTTTTTCTCTATTTATTTTGCTCCAAATCCTATTTCTGTCATTTATAGTGGACCTTGGTGATTTACAAAGGAACCACCATATCCATCTTGTTATTTGATTCCAAACTAACTTCCCTAGATAGTCCTTAGTACCCACAACCTAGATCCATCTTGTTTCACTGGTCCACAGTTCAAAATTTTCAAATTTCACCTACTGCAAGTTTGGACCAGATTTGCAAAATTTGGTGAAATTCATATTTATCTTCTTCCAAAAATTCTGTGAAAATTCAGGCAGCCTCTAGATACATCAAGAGGCCACTCCACCAAATATCAGCCCCAGAAACATTTCCCACATGCCAGAATCATTTCATCGAACACCTGGCTTGCACTGATCTGTCAGGTTCACAAAACTGTTAATTGAAGATTCACTGTCGACAATGCAGTTCGTCAGTTCGTCAGAGCCGCAGCATCAATCTCGCCAGTACCTGCCTTGGATCGATGCTCACTGCACCTCCTGCTTATCCAACACGCCGCACGCTTTCTTGGCTGCTTCTGGCCGTCGGTGGCGCCCTGGCCCGACCACGCCAGCGACTTCCACGACAACAGAACCGCCCGTGGCGGCTGGCAGAAGGCATCCTGCAGCTCGACGCCGTTTGGCGCCGCCCAAGTCCCCCAGCGCTCCGCGTGGCCTTCTCCACCGCCAACGCACGCCTGCAGCCCCGTCGCAGTGGCCTGGCGTGCACAGAGCGCATTCCCTGCCGCCGACGTGCCGCACGGCCGTTCCATCGAGGGCAGCCCGTAATCACTCCTCCCCTGCTGAGTTAGGCACGGGAATGGAACCAATGCACCTCCTAGTCGATGCTCAAGACTCTAAACCCGCCGTCCAGCCACTACATCGCCGTAATCGCTCGCCGGAATTTTCCCGTTCACGGCAACCACCTCGGGCCGGCTATATAAAGCGCCCTCGAGCTCGTTCTCGAGCCCGCACACCTCCACCATCCCCCGAGACCGCGCCCAGCCTCTGGAAGAGCCTCGAGAGGCCCTTCTTCCTCAGCTTCGGCCAACTCCGTCCGCCTCGGGCTCCAGCAGTGTTCTCTCCGGTGAGAACTCCTCCGCCGCCCTGAACTCGAGCGTAGCACCCTGGCTCCCACCTAAACCTAACCCCCACTCCAATTTGACCCCAGGAGCTCTCTCCGACGAGACCCACGACCACCCGAGCCGCCATCCGCCGGAGACAGGGTCGCCGTCGACGTGGGACGCGCCGACGCTCAACTCCACCACCAATCGACGCGGAAGAACACCAGGAAGCTGTATGTACCACTCCCCTCCCCTAACTCGCCGTGGATCGGCGCCGGCGACCACCGCAGCATCTGGCGCCGGCGCGACTCTGTTTCAGAGTTTAAACCCGACGAGTGGGACCCCTCGTCAGCCTCTCATCTTTCCCACGAATCATTTTTCTGGAAAGCGCCTTCGGGCAAAGTACGTCTTCGTCTTTAGTTGGCGTACTGCGTACCGGTTCGCTTTTCTATTTTCTATTCTAGCCCCTGGAAATTTTCTGTTTCATTACAGATGAGTCCCTGGACAGAAACTCTAATATCTTTTTAACTAAAGATGATTTTGAGTTGATTCTTTTTCTGTCCTCTTTAGTTTTCTGTCTAGTTTTTTGTCATATTTATGTGAATTTTTTTGGAGCAACTTTATTTGCACGCGTGGTATTTCTGTTAGTATCCGTTTTTTTGATCACGTAGATACCGCAAGACGTGACGGAGCCGCGGACCTCACCGAGTTGGACTCCCACTACTCCGAACCAGGCAAGCATGTTTGAAACTTTGATATGATGGATGTGTTGCATGTTTTCTCGAGTAGTTCTCTTCATAAGCATGGTTATATAAGCATTTGTGTATGGTTATATTTCATGCAAGCAAGTTTCGGGTGAGCCCCGTATGAAAATGGTTGAACCACCCCTATCATGTGGTGACATGATGGGTGTAGTACTGGTATTGTTGGAGCATGCCAGTAGTTCGTTAACTTAGTATCCGCATGGATCGAGTCATGATCCCGCTCATCTCCTTTTTGGTACTATCATATGCCATCTGTTGTGATTACGGTCTAGTCAGTTGCAAACCACTTTCCGAGTACACACCAAGTAGAGGGGCCGGGATGAGGGTTCCATGGCCCTGGATTAAAGCCCGTCATCCGGTCAGGGGGACCAGGTGTTTCTGGTTGGGACCGAGAGGGGGGCACCCCTTAGAGCGCGCATATATAAATTTGATCCCATGCTATTAGAGGTTGTAGCCTCCCCGTCTTAAAGTTTTTCGTGAATGTTGTCGCGGGTGATTCTGGACAGTAGGACGTGAAATGGGTGTGGACTGGTCAGTTGGGTTTCTGCTAGAACACCGTAGACGGAACTAGTCCCTGTGACTAGTAGAATCCGTTGGCTATGATTTAAATGGTACAAGCTCTGCAGAGTTAAATCCTTTGAGTAGCCATGTTTATGGCCTAGGGTCAATCATTGTGTCAATCCGGTGACCATCTCTAGTAAATTCATGATAGTAACAAGAGTAGTGTTTCTGTCAAGTTCATTTGGTAGATGAACTAACCAATTATCTCTATACTGATTTACTTCCTGAAGTATTTCACCGTTACGTTCTTGTTATTTATAAGCCCTTTATGTGATGTCGCTCAGACGTCCGACTGTGGCATTCCTGTTATTTATAAGCCCTTTATGTGATGTCGCTCAGACGTCCGACTGCGGCATTCTTGTTCTTTATAAGCCCTTTATGTGATGTCGCTCAAACGTCCGACTGTGGCATTCTTGTTATTTATAAGCCCTTTATGCGATGTCGCTCAGACGTCCGACTGAGGCATTCTTGTCATTTATTTTCTTTATAAGCCCTTTATGTGGTGTCGCTCCGACGCCCGACTGTGGCATGTTTTCATTTGTTTATTCCTCACGAGGCGTCACACAGACACTCGTTTGGTTTCCTTTTATTTATCTTATGGATTTTGGGAGGATTACCGCCCGACTTCTATTTTTGCGTACAGCTCAGAAATATTATTATCCAGTTGCATTTTGCTAGAATACTCATATGCACCATGTTGGCATTAATTATATCTTAAATCCGAACTGTCTTGCGAGTACATTCAAAGTACTAACCTGGCTTGTTGATTTGGCCAGATGTGGACGAAAGCGATCTCATGGATGAAGAGTTAGATAGCGAGTCCGACGTCTAGTGGAGTCTCAGTCAGTCTCTTGCGATCCTAGAGTTGATCACTGTTATATAACCGCTTCCGCCACCCACCAAATAAATTCATTGGGTCTCACTCCAACACTCGATGAACTGTAAGATATTGGAGTCACGTCACCCACTACACTGTGACATATCCACCAACTTTTTATTACGAGTTAGTAGTATGCCACCCTGCCATTGTGTCATATCCGCCTTTATGTACTATATTGGCGTACTTGTAATAAATTGTTGAGCCACCTCAGCTCAACCTTGTATAATTATTCAGTATTCTGGAATTCTGTATCAAGGAATTGTCTATTGGCAAGAAGTATTCTTCCTTGCTGGTTCTAATAAAGGTCGGTCTCTCGGTAAGTGTTTTACTGAAAAACCGGTCCTGACTATAATTTTTGATTGTTCCATGCTATTATATTATCTGTTTTGGATGTTTAATGGGCTTTATTATGCACTTTTATATTATTTTTGGGACTAACCTACTAACCCAAGGCCCAGTGCAAATTGCTATTTTTTTGCCTATTTCAGTGTTTCGCAGAAAAAGAATATCAAACGGAGTCCAAATGGAATGAAACCTCCGCGAGGATCGCTTTTAGAACAAACGCAACCCAGAAGATTTGGAGTACTTGCCAGGGAAGCCACGAGGCGGCCACGAGGTAGGAGGGAGCGCCCAGGTGGGTAGGCACGCCTCCACCCTTGTGGGCCCCTCATAGCTCCACTGACATACTTCTTCGTCCTATATATACTCATATACCCTGATAACATCCGAGAGCACCACGAAACCCTATTTCCACCGCTGCAACCTTCTGTGCCCGTAAGATCCCATCTTGGGGCCTTTTCCGGAGCTCCGCCGGAGGGGGAATCGATCATGGAGGGCTTCTACATCAACACCATAGCCTCTCGGATGAGTTGTGAGTAGTTTACCACAAACCTTCGGGTCCATATTTATTAGCTAGGTGGCTTCTTCTCTCTTTTTGGATCTCAATACAAAGTTCTCCTCGATCTTCTTGGAGATCTATTCGATGTAATACTTTTTGCGGTGTGTTTGTCGAGATCCAATGAATTATGGGTTTATGATCAAGATTATTTATGAACAATATTTGGTTCTTCTCTGAATTCTTATATGCATGATTTAAATAACTTTGCAAGTCTCTTTGAATTATCAGTTTGGTTTGGCCTACTAGATTGATCTTTCTTGCAATGGGAGAAGTGCTAAGCTTTGGGTTCAATCTTGTGGTGTCCTTTCCCAGTGACAGCAGGGGCAACAAGGCACGTATTGTATTGTTGCCATCGAGGATAAAAAGATGGGGTTCATATCATATTGCATGAGTTTTTCCCTCTACATCATGTCATGTTGCTTAAGGCGTTACTCTGTTCTTATGAACTTAATACTCTAGATGCATGCTGGATAGCGGTCGATGTGTGGAGTAATAGTAGTAGATGCAGAATCGTTTCGGTGTACTTGTCACGGACATGATGCATATATACATGATCATGCCTAGATATTATCATAACTATGCGCTCTTCTATCAATTGCTCGACAGTAATTTGTTCACCCACTGTAGAATTTGCTATCTTGAGAGAAGCCACTAGTTATTTTCCATTCGCCTCTCGTTTTCCACTACCCCACTTCACCTTTGCCATTTTATTCGCCCTTCTTTCGTTCGCCTCTTTCGCTTGCTTCTTGTTAGCTTGTGTGTTGGATTGCTTGTTCGTCACTATGGCCCAAGACAATACTAAATTGTGTGACTTTTACAATACCAACAATAATGATTTTATTAGCACTCCGATTGCTCCTATTACCAATGCTGAATCTTGTGAAATCAATGCTGCTCTGTTAAACCTTGTTATGAAAGATCAATTTTCCGGCCGTCGTGGTGGAGATGCCGCTAACCATCCAAACAACTTTGTTGATTTGTGCGATATGCAAAAGAAGAGAGATGTGGATAATGATATTGTTAAATTGAAGCTATTTCCGTTTTCGCTTAGAGATCATGCTAAAACTTGGTTCTCTTCTTTGCCTAAAAATAGTATTGATTCGTGGAATAAGTGCAAAGATGCCTTTATCTCTAAGTATTTTCCTCCCGCTAAGATTATCTCTCTTAGAAACGATATTATGAATATTAAGCAACTTGATCATGAGCATGTTGCACAAGCTTGGGAGAGGATGAAATTAATGATACGTAATTGCCCTACACATGGTTTGAACTTATGGATGATTATACAATTTTTTTATGCTGGATTGAATTTTGCTTCTAGAAATCTTTTAGATTCGGCCGCGGAAGGCACTTTTATGGAAATCACTTTAGGAGAAGCTACTAAACTCCTAGATAATATTATGGTTAATTACTCTCAATGGCACACCGAAAGATCCACTAGTAAAAAAGTCCATGCGATTGAAGAGATTAATGTTTGGAGTGGAAAGATGGATGAACTTATGAAATTGTTTGCTAATAAGAGTGTTTCTTATGATCCTAATGATATGCCTTTGTCCATGTTGATTGAGAGTAATAATGAATCTATGGATGTGAATTTTGTTGGTAGGAATAATTTTGGTAACAATGCTTATAGAGGAAACTTTAATTCTAGGCCGTTCCCTAGTAACTCGTCTAATGCCGTTCCCTAGTAATTCTTCTAATAATTATGGTAATTCCTACAACAACTCTTATAGAAATTTTAATAAGATGCCCTCTGATTTTGAGACTAGTGTAAAAGAGTTTATGAATTCGCAAAAGAATTTCAATGCCTTACTTGAAGAGAAATTGCTTAAGATTGATGAGTTGGCTAGGAACGTGGGTAGAATTTCTCTTGATGTTGATTTTTTGAAACATAGATCTATTCCACCTAAGCATGATATCAATGAGTCTCTCAAAGCCATGAGAATTTCCATTGATGAGTGAAAAGAAAGAACCGCTAGATTGCGTGCTAAAAGAGATTGCTTCGTGAAAGCGTGTTCTTCTTGTTTCCATGATAATAAAGATGAAGATCTAAAAGTAATTGATGTGTCTCCTATTAAATCCTTGTTTTCTAATATGAATCTTGATAAAGATGGGACTGGAGATGAGTCAACTTTAGTTAAGCGGCGTCCCAATGATTTAGAGTTTTAGATCTTGACGCAAAAAAAGGTTAAAAGTGGGATTGAAGAGGTCAAAACTTTACATAGTAATGAACCCACTATCTTGGATTTCAAGGAATTTAATTATGATAATTGGTCTTTGGTAGATTGTATTTCCTTGTTGCAATCTGTGATAAATTCTCCTCATGCTTATAGTCAAAATAAATCTTTTACCAAACACATTGTTGATGCATTAATGCAAACTTATGAATAGAAACTTGAATTAGAAGTTTCTATCCCTAGAAAACTTTATGATGAGTGGGAACCTACTATTAAAATTAAGATTAAAGATCATGAATTCTATGCTTTGTGTGATTTGGGTGCTAGTGTTTCCACAATTCCAAAAACTTTGTTGATATGTTAGGTTTCCATGAACTTGATGATTGTTCTTTAAATTGCATCTTGGAGATTCTACCATTAAGAAACCTATGGAATGATTAATGATGTTCTTATTGTTGCAAATAGGAATTATGTGCCCATAGATTTCATCGTTCTTGATATAGATTGCAATCCCGCATGTCCTATTATTCTTGGTAGACCTTTCCTTAGAACGATTGGTGCAATTATTGATATGAAAGAAGGAAATATTTGATTCCAATTTCTGTTAAGGAAAGGCATGGAACACTTTCCTAGAAAGAAAATAAAATTACCTTATGAATCTATTATGAGAGCCACTTATGGATTGCCTACCAAAGATGGCAATACCTAGATCTATTCTTGTATCGTGCCTAGCTAGGGGCGTTAAACAACAGCGCTTGTTGGGAGGCAACCCAAATTTATTTTCTTTGCTTTTACTTCTGTTTATTAATATATAATTTATCTAGCTTCTGGTTATATGTGGTTTTGTCTTTTAATTAGTGTTTGTGCCAAGTAGAACCTTTGGGAAGACTTGGGTGAAGTCTTTGCGATCTTGCTGTAAAAAACAGAAACTTTTGCGCTCACGAGATTAGCTACCATTTTACTGGAGAGTTCTTTTAGGTTGATTCTTTTTCCAGACGATTAATAGACAAATTCCTCATGTCTACCAATTTATTTCAGAATTTGTAGAGTTACATAAGTATTCGAAAGTTACATATTGCTACAGACTGTTCTGTTTTCGATAGATTCTGTTTTCCGTGTGTTGTTTGCTTATTTTGATGAATCTATGAGTAGTATCGGGGGGTATGAACCATAGCGAAGTTTGAATACAGTAGGTTTAACACCAATATAAATAAAGAATGAGTTCATTACAGTACCTTAAAGTGGTGGTATGTTTTCTTATACTACTAGAGCTCATGAGATTTTCTGTTAAGTTTTGTGTTGTGAAGTTTTCAAGTTTTTGGGTAAGGATTTGATGGACTATGGAACAAAGAGTGGCAAGAGCCTAAGCTTGGGGATGCCCAAGGCACCCCAAGGTAACATTCAAGATCAACCAAAAGCCTAAGCTTGGGGATGCCCCGGGAAGGCATCCCCTATTTCGTCTTCGTCTATCGGTAACTTTACTTGAGACTTTATTTTTATTCACCACATGATACATGTTTAGCTTGGAGCATCTTGTATGATTTGAGTCTTTGCTTTTTAGTTTACCACAATCATCCTTGCTGTACACACCTTTTGGGAGACACACACATGAATCGGAATTTATTAGAATACTCTATGTGCTTCACTTATATCTTTTGAGCTAGATAGTTTTGCTCTAGTGCTTCACTTATATCTTTTTAGACCACGTGAGTGGTTTTATTTATAGAAATTATTGATCTCTCATGCTTCACTTATATTATTTTGAGAGTCCTTTAGAACAGCATGGTAATTTGATTTGGTTATAAAATTAGTCCTAATATGATAGGCATCCAAGATGGGTATAATACAAACTTTCATATAAAGTGCATTGAATAGTATGAGAAGTTTGATACTTGATGATTGTTTTGAGATATGAGGATGGTGATATTAGAGTCATGCTAGTAGAGTAGTTGTGAATTTGATAAATACTTGTGTTGAGGTTTGCAAGTCCCGTAGCATGCACGTATGGTAACCGTTGTGTGACAAATTTGAAGCATGAGGTATTTCTTTGATTGTCATCCTTTGTGTGGAGGTCGGGATCGCGCGATGGTTAAATCCTACCGACCCTTCCCCTAGGAGCATGCATGTAGTACTTTGTTTTGATGACTTGTAGATTTTTTCAATAAGTATGTGAGTTCTTTATGACTAATATTGAGTCCATGGATTATACACACTCTCACCATTCCACCATTACTAGCCTCTCTTGTACCGCACAACTTTCGCCGCTACCATACACCCACCATATACCTTCCTCAAAACAGCCACCATACCTACATATCATGGCATTTCCATGGCCATTCCAAGATATATTGCCATGCAACTTTCCACCGTTCCGTTTATTGTGACATGCTTCATGATTGTCATATCGCCATGCATGATCATGTTGTATACATCGTATTTGTGGCAAGGCCACCATGCATAATTTTTCATACATGTCACTCTTGATTCATTTCACATCCCGGTACACCACCGGAGGCATTCATATAGAGTCATATTTTGTTCTAGTACCGAGTTGTAATCCTTGAGTTGTAAATAAATAGAAGTGTGATGATCATCATTATTAGAGCATTGTCCCGGAATAAAATGGCCAAAAAAAGGGGAAGCAAAAAAAAAGGCCACAGAAAAAAGGAAGGCCCAAAAAAAAGAAAAGAAAAAGGGACAATGCTACTATCTTTTTTCCACACTTGTGCTTCAAAGTAGCACCATGATCTTCATGATAGAGAGTCTCTTGTTTTGTCACTTTCATATACTAGTGGGATTTTTTTAATAGACCTTGGCTTGTATATTCCAACGATAGGCTTCCTCAAATGCCCAGTGCCTTCGTGAGCTAGGAAGTTGGATGCACACCCACTTAGTTTCTTTTGTTGAGCTTTCACACATTTATAGCTCTTGTGCATCCGTTGCATGGCAATCCCTACTCACTCACATTGATATCTATTGATGGGCACCTCCATAGCCCATTGATACGCCTAGTTGATGTGAGACCATCTTCCTCCTTTTTTCTTCTCCACAACCACCAATCTATTCCACCTATAGTGCTATATCCATGGCTCACGCTCATGTATTGCGTGAAAGTTGAAAAACTTTGAAAAAATTGAAGTATGAAACAATTGCTTGGCAGAAACCGGGGTTGTGCATGATTTGGGTATTTTGTCCAACGAAGATGGAGCATAGCCCAACTATATGATTTTGTAGGGATGAACTTTCTTTGGCCATGTTATTTTGGGAAGACATAATTGCTTTGTTAGTATGCTTGAAGTATTATTATTCTTATGTCAACATTAAACTTTTGTCTTGAATTTTTTTCGGATCTGAACATTCATGCCACAATAAAGAAAATTACATTAAGAATTATGTTGGGTAGCATTTCACATCAAAATTCGGTTTTTATCATTTACCTACTCGAGGACGAGCATGAATTAAGCTGGGGGATGCTTGATACGTCTCCAACGTATCTATAATATTTGATTGTTCCATGCTATTATATTATCTGTTTTGGATGTTTAATGGGCTTTATCATGCACTTTTATATTATTTTTGGGACTACCCTACTAACCCAAGGCTCGGTGCAAATTGCTGTTTTTTTGCCTATTTCAGTGTTTCGCAGAAAAGGAATATCAAACGGAGTCCAAATGGAATGAAACCTTCGCGAGGATCGTTTTTTGGAACAAACGCCGCCCAGAAGACTTGGAGTACACGCCAGGGAAGCCACGAGGCGGCCACGAGGTAGGAGGGCGTGGCCAGGGGGGTAGGCTCGCCCCCACCCTCGTGGGCCCCTTGTAGCTCCACCGACATGCTTCTTCATCCTATATATACTCATATACACTGAAAACATCCGAGAGCACCACGAAACCCTATTTCCCCCGTCGCTACCTTCTATACCCGTAAAATCCCATCTTCGGGCCTTTTCAGGAGCTCCACCAGAGGGGGAATCGATCACGGAGGGCTTCTACATCAACACCATAGCCTCTCCGATGAGTTGTGAGTAGTTTACCAAAGACCTTCGGGTCCATAGTTATTAGCTAGATGGCTTCTTCTCTCTGTTTGTATCTCAATACAAAGTTCTCCTCGATATTCTTGGAGATCTATTCAATGTAATACTTTTTGCGGTGTGTTTGTCGAGATCCGACGAATTGTGGGTTTATGATCAATATTATCTATGAACAATATTTGGTTCTTCTCCGAATTCTTATATGCATGATTGAAATATCTTTGCAAGTCTCTTCGAATTATGAGTTTGGTTTGGCCTGCTAGATTGATCTTTCTTGCAATGGGAGAAGTGCTTAGGTTTGGGTTCAATCGTGCGGTGTCCTTTCATAGTGACATTAGGGGCAGCAAGGCACGTGTTGTATTGTTGCCATCGAGGATAAAAAGATGGGGTTTATATTATATTGCATGAGTTTATCCCTCTACATCATGTCATCTTGCTTAAGGTGTCACTCTGTTCTTATGAACTTAATACTCTAGATGCATGCTAGATAGCGGTCGATGTGTGGAGTAATAGTAGTAGATGCATAATCGTTTTGGTCTACTTGTCACAGACATGATGCCTATGTACATGATCATGCCTATATATTCTCATAACTATGCGCTCTTCTATCAATTGCTCGACAGTAATTTGTTCATGCATCGTAGAATTTGCTATCTTGAGAGAAGCCACTAGTGAAACCTATGGCCCCCGGGTCTATATTCTATCATATTAATCTTCCATCAACTAGCTATCTTTTATTTTGCAATCTTTACTTTTCAATCTATACAACAAAAATACCAAAAATATTTATCTTATTATCTCTATCAGATCTCACTTTTGCAAGTGGCCGTGAAGTGATTGACAACCCCTTTACCGCGTTGGTTGCAAGGTTCTTATTTGTTTGTGCAGGTGTGAGGGATTTGAGTGCAGTCTCCTACTGGATTGATACCTTGGTTCTCAAAAAACGAGGGAAATACTTACGCTACTTTGCTGCATCACTGTTTTCTCTTTAAGCGAAAGCCAACGCATGCTCAAGAGGTAGCACTAACCATTGCAATGCGACCTTGATGCTCGATCCATTGAGGCACAACTATCATCGGGAGTCCTTATTGAAGAACATCGTAGTAACATACTTAGCAATGAAGTCTAGCTTAAAAAATAATGTTTGCAAAAGATGCACTCAGGACAACTAGTAAAAACCTTACCATCTTTCCTAAATAGATGTGATAGTAGTTCAATACGCATGTTAGTGGTCGCACATTTTGAGTACTAATATTTTTTTTAGTACAGGAAAATAATTTGTCTTGACAGTATCAAGATCCTCAAGCCATGAATCATAATGACTTATCTCCTCGCAATTTAGTTCAGCCCCGGGATAGTAGTAGGTCATGTCTACCAAGCGTCGGACATGTTTGCTTGAATGGAAATAAGCTGTCAATAGAAATTAGTTGTCAACTATTTTTGAATAAAAAATATCGAAGACATAAATATTGGTTGAGAAACTCACATAATGGTAGAACTGGAGGCATCTGCACATCGACCCAGATGTCGATATTACCTTCAATATCATCATCTTCCGGACGAATATCAAAGGTGATAAGGCTCAAATGCATAAGCCTTGCATAGTGCTCTCCAATTTTTGCATTCAAAATATGTGTATGTGTCTGCATTGTATAATTTTGTGTCGAAAGTATAATCATGCTCAGTCCTCAAGTGAGCTCTCTTTACCTCCATAGTTTCCATAGGACTGAAACCAATCTTATCCAAGAAAAAAATTCATGCATGGCATGGGATATGCTAGTAGAATAGTAAAAAATTAAAATTATTAGTTGTAGCAAATGAAGCATAAGTGATGCTTAATAATGAAAAAAGACTTGTCATCGTGACTTATTATATCTATTTCAAAGGTCTCATCCAGCTTGACGCTGATGTGCCTAACATCAACTAGGAAATTTCTGTCACACAGGTCGTGCTTGTCTTCGTAGTATTCACACATACCAAAATCCTTTTTGTCGTCAGACATTTCCTATGTTCATAGTTGAAACATTAATTGAAAATCTTATAATTAATCCGAACATTTCATTTGGTTCAGAAGCATAACTAAATACCCTAGTTCTACTCACGTATTCAACTAAATGAACACACATATCGCTATTAATCAGCCTGAAATGTCATTTAATTATCTTTCTAGAACGAGGCCACTCGATATTTCCTACATATTATAGCACATGTCATGCCAAAATTCACGGAAAAATCCGGCATGACCTTTGCTAGAAAAGGACATATCGAGCGCCTGAAATTTGCTGGAACGGAAATGAAGTAACACTCCGGCAAAACATAGGGCACTCAAAGGTGTAAGCTGCAAACATGACCGGCCACTTGGGCAATTACATATCCTATTTGAGAAACACAAGATATGCATATTTTTATCTACATCATATTGACATGGAGATTTGGTTGGTCTCACCTCGAGGTCGGAGGGGGTCAATGACGGGGAGGACGGCGGGGACGATGCAGGGGCTCCTTGATTTATGCAAAAACAAAAACCCGATCAACTAATCAAATGCATACACCTTGCATAGTGGGGTCCAATTTGAGTATTCAAAATAGGAGTATTTCTCCAATTGGAGCATTCAATAAGAAAAACCAAATCGTAAAATATATAAGTATTCAAATTTGCATGCATTCAATAAGAAAAACTAAATCATCTCTTGCATCCGTACATCATTGTATATTATCACTAATATATCTCGAATAGTATTATACATATAACATCACTAATACAACTAAAAACCTACCGTACGATGGGTATCTGCGCGGGCAGTGGACACCGAAAGAGAAGGAACCATCACAGGATCATAGCTCCAGTGAGATCCCTGAAGAACCTGCCAGGTGTTGGAGAACCTGCCCTCCAACGCAACCATGTAGCGACGGACGTGCTCGTCCTCCTCGCTGACACAGTGACGTACCACCTCCGCGGGGTCCTCAAGCCTCTGCACCGTCACTGGCCCACGGGACCGCCACCAAAGAAGGTTCGGGTCAACGGCGAGCTGGCTCCTCACCAATCTTCGCCTACGGTAGGTAGCACCTCCCAGTACCAGCCCGGTGGAGCCCAGTCCCGGACATGGCCCCTCTGATCAAGTAGGTGTCCTCCACCGAGTTGACGACAAGGATGCGGGATAGGCATCGTCCTAGTCGATGATGGAATAATTTCTTTAACTAAAAAATTAACAACTAAACATAAACTTTCTTACTAAAAATAAACTAGTTCTATTAATTCAACTAAGCACTTACTATAAATAAAAATAAACTAGTTCTTACTAAAAAAATAACCTAGTTCAACTAGTTCTTTTAATTGTCTTACTAAATATACACTAGTTATATTAATTCAACTAGTTCTTACTGAACATAAACTAGTTCAACTAGTTCTATTAATTTTCTTACTAATTCTATTAAACACTACTGCACTAGTTCTTAAGCATCTACAAGTACTAACTAATTAGATGAACCCTACCTAGGAACTACTGCCCTAATTAGCATCTAATTTGATGAACCCTAACTAATTTGACGCACTCTAAAATTTGATGAGCACTAGGAACCCTAGCTAGGCAGAGGTAGGCGAGGAGGAGGAGGTGTAGGCGTGCTCACCTCGGGTGCAGGCGGAGTTAGGGAGCGACCGAGGGAGGGGCAGGCGACGTCGAGGTCGGGGTCGGGACTCGGACGTGTGGCGGAGGGCGGCGATGTAGGGCTGCGTCGAGGTCGGGGTCGGGGGCGGGGGCGGCGTCGAGGTCGAGGTCGGGGTCAGGGGTGTGCGGAGGACGACGGGAGAGCGCGCGACGGCCGACATCGATGCAGGGCGACGACGACGGTGAGAGAAGATGAGTTTGATTTGGTGGAAGTGGCCTTGGGGAAGAAGAGGGGCACGGTTAAGTCAAAAATAGCAGTAGCGCGTTCCACGAAAAGCGCTAATGATAAATTAGCTATAGCTAACTTAGCTATAGTGCTGGATGAGAAAACGCACTGCTACTAAGTTAGCTATATCGCTTGTCCTGAAAACACGCTGCTGCTACGCCTTTCTCCTTTATTTTCCTTTTTCATTTGTTTTCCTTCACATTTTCTTTTTTCCTTCCCTATTTTCTATTTCTTTCATTTTCATTTACTTTTCTATATGTTTTCCATTTTATTTTCCTTTCATTAGCAGTAGCGCTTTCTGCGTGAAACACACTGCTACAACAACCTTAGCAGCAGCGCGCTTTGCTTAAGCTCGCTACTACTAATGTTAGCTTGGGGAGAACTGAAGGGGAATTATAGTTGTAGCGCTTCCTCCCTCAGACGCGCTGCTGCTATAAACTTAGCTGCAGCGCGCTTCCCAGCCACGCACTAGTAGTAAGTAGTAGTAGCGCTTGTTTTTGTCCTGCGCTACTGGTAAGATTATGTGTATAAGGTTTTCCCTAGTTGTGCGTGTTCGTGTTCTAACCCTCTCGCGCGTCATTTTTTGCCAAATTTATGAACATTAGAGAAGTGAGATGACGCAACAGACACGGTTCACTCAGACTAACCGTGCGCCACGCTGGCGCCCCTGTCACGCACACATTTGCAAAGTACATTGGGCTCCACGAGGCTTCCCCTCTCAAAAATATCTACCCGCATGCAGATTTTATCTATTTGATAACACACAGTTATTGTGTTTCCATCGTGTGTGATGTTTCTTGTTCCCAATCCCGCCTGCATCCCTCGAAAATATCCGCCCTCCTCGAGGGTTTTTCTATTTCATAACACACAGTTGTTATCTCCGGACCGTGTGCGATGCACCATCATGAAAAATATCAATAGCCCCGGCATTTCACTCCCGCGTTTGACTCCCACATAGTACAATTTTCAGTACCCGCGTCATTTCCTCAAACTCCCCCCTCCACACACACACACATACACACACACACCAAAACCTGCTCGGGCGCGCACACACACAGACACACCCCCTCCCTGGCTCAAAACCCTAGCAAGGTCCCCGCCGCCGCCGTCGTCGCAAGGCCTTCATTGTCAACATTTGCCGTTTTGCCCGTGTAGCTTACCATCGATCTCCATACCCACGCCGCCCTGAGTTTCTTAGATGACGCCTGCCAAATTCCCCATTTCCCACAGATTCCGATCCCCGTCCCATCCCCCACTCCAGAGCGTCGTAGCATAAGCCCGGCTACGCTTCCCATGGAGCTCGAGGAGCGACTGGCCCAAAAGAGGTGTATCGCGGTCTCTTCGCACGATGTCGCCGAGGAAGCTGATGACCATTACTGGCAGCAGGCACTCAATCAGCGGGCTACAGTATGCGGGTATGTCGCGGCCACTAGCTATGACATCGAGGTCGTCGACAACGACGGCCTAAGGCGGGCTATGTCATAGGCTAAGTGGCCCATCCCGACCCCTCGAGTTCAACCGCCGTCGATCTCATCCATGGCCCCGCCCTTGATCTCCTCCGGCTTGCTATCAAGAATTCGTCATCCTACAGCGCCATCGAGCCCCTTTTTATCATTTTTGAAGGACACGTTCTGCGACGCTTGCTTGGGATCCACAGCTTCCAAGTCAGACCTCATCGACGGCAACCACGAGGAGGGGACCCTATAGCCGTGCTCTTCCAAGGGGAAGGAGCCCATCTGCGACAACATGGAGCGCATCCAGGGTCCGTGCTCCTCCCACGAGAATGAGCCCATCTGTGACAAGTGAGGAAATCCATGATTTGTTTTGTCGTGCCTCTTCACAGGGGGAAACCCATGATTTGATTTGTCGAGTCCGTTTTGTAGTGTAATGAGAACATGTCCAGTTTTAATTGCTATATTTGGTTGTTTGCATTATGCCTTGTTTATTTCAGTTGTTCACAATGTGATGCTCTATATGTGCAATTATTTACTATGCACTATATTTCGTCAATCTGGTTTTAAACATACCGATAGGAATGCCTATATTTGCTTGTTGTTAAGCCTGTTATAGCTAGCATATGCCTCTTTTAATGTTTTTTGATTGTTCGGTTGGAATGCTATCTTTGGGTTTTCGTAGTATGCCTTGTTTATTCCGGTTATTCACAACGTGATGTTCTATATGTGCAAGTATGAACTATGTGATTCAATTTCATCAGTACCAGTTTCAACAATACCACTATGAATGACTACATTTGGTTGTTGCATCTTGTAGTTAACATGCCTTTCCATTTTCATTTAACAATAACTAGTGTACTTAGACCGTCACGGTACCAGTTTGAATGACTATGTTTGCTTGTTGTTAAACGTTAGGCCTATTGCAGTTAACACACCGTTCCACTTGTTTTTCTTTACTAGCATGCTTAAACCTGCACACTGAAGCTATCTTTTGGAGATTATTTTGTTTGCCATGGATAATTTTTGTTGATGTTTAGCCTGTTGTGCTTAACATGGCTTTCGATGTACCTACACAGGACAATTTTGGGAACGACTATTGTTTTCCATCGAGGTTAGTTTCATCCCATGGCTTATATACACTCACTGTTCAGGATATCAGTAGCTGGTACCATATAGGCCGGCAGCTGATAAGGGACTAATAGGTCAATCAGACTTGTAACTGAATACTCCCTCCGTGTGAAAATACTTGTGTGAGGAATGGATGTATAAAGATGTATTTTAGTTCTAGATACATTCATTTGTATCCATTTCTACGACAAGTATTTCCGGACGGAGGGAGTATATCTGTAACCCATTTATGTTAGGTTAATTAGGGCCAGATGTAATATATTTGAGGCTGCATAGAAACATGCAATGTACTTAATGTCTAAATATTCAATCCTAGGCTACATAGAAACAAGGAAGTGTGTTACCTTAATGTTTTGATGATGTCTAGATATACCTAGATCAGCAGCAACAACAACAACACAACCCTGTTTGGATACTCAACTTAGCTAGAGGTTAGAGTTAGTTTCTAGCTCATGACTAAACTTGAACTAACTCCATCCAAAGAGGTGCTTGGATGACAGGGTTAGATTGACAATAAATGCACTAGGAGAACTAGCTCAAATTAGCACCTCTTGGGTTGGATGGTTTTTTGGGTGGGTTAGATGCAACTAGCTCAAACTAGCCATCATGTTTGGATATACTTTAGGGCTATTTGATCCCGAACTAGCTCCAACTAACTCTAACCCATGGATACACCAGTAGTTAATCAGCCGATAATTTGTAAGAATGCAATAATTTCCTTCCGGCCCATAATATAAGATGTTAATTCATCTAATATGTGAGTATATTGGATGTTATAAGATATTATAAAAGAGTGTTGCACTACATCATTGTGCAATTGCTGTTTAGCTTCTTATATTAACTTGGTGCTTTTAGGTACATATGTCATTGGTAAAGATCCGCGATTCGACCCTTTATGCGTATGGGGAAATGAGATATTGAGGAACCAGCATCAAGTGAGGACGTTGATAAAGATTGTTAGTAAAATGGGTCAAAAGATGGCAATTAAACTATTTGTTTACACTTTATCCAAGACAACAGCGAACTACAGGATGGTAAGTAAGAACTCTACAACCTTCTTTTTACTGCCCATAATGACTTGTGTTAGATGGCAAATTGACAATGTCTGAATATTTTTCCTTTGCAGTGGTTCCCAAAGCAGTTTACTCAAGATTACCTCTCAAACTACATGATTGGCGAGCATGCAAAGGTTAAAGTATTTCTACCAGAAGACGATGATTATATAGAAGTTTTCATGAACACCATGAAGGATGGGCGGTTGGCCATCACAAGGGGTTGGACAAGAGCCGTGCGAGCCTTCTACATGGAGGAGGGCACAATATTGGCATTTCGCTTCACCTTGTTCAGCAAACAGAATGTATTTTGCCTCTTTCTTTAACGTCTTTAATAGTACAAGTATACAACTGTGGTTCATTGATACATCTCCAACATATCTGTAATTTTTGATTATTCCATGCTATTCTATTATCTGTTTGGGATGTTTTTATATTTATTAATATGCTATTTTATAGTATTTTTCTGGCTAACCTATTAACCTAGAGCCCATTGCCAGTTTCTGTTTTTCCTTGTTTTTGAGTTTCGCAGAGAAGGAATATCAAACGGAGTCCAAATGGAACGAAACTTTACGAGGATTTTTCTTGGACGAGAAGACATCTAGATGACTTGGAGTGCACATTAGGGGAGCCACAAGCTGGCCACAAGGACAGAGGGCGCGCCCGGGGGGGGGGGGGGGGGGGGGG
>LR738711.1:493393846-493464045 GCA_902687465.1 Secale cereale | reverse complement strand
GGGGGGGGGTAGGGCGCGCCCCCACCCTTGTGGGCCCCCCTGTTGCTCCATCGACCTATATCTTTCGCCTATATATTAACATATATTCCAGAAACCCTAGAGGAGGCATCGAAACCACTTTTCCACCATCGTAACTTTATTTATCCACGAGATCTCATCTGGAGGCCTTTTCCGGTACTCTGCCGGAGGGGGATTCGACCAGGGAGGGCATCTACATCAACACCATTGCCCTTCCGATGAAGCGTGGGTAGTTTACCACAGACCTACGGGTCCATAGCTAGTAGCTAGATGGTTTTTCTCTCTCTTTGATTCTCAATACCATGTTCTCCTCAGTACTCTTGGACATCTATCCGATGTGATCATATTTTGCAGTGTGTTTGCCAAGATCCGATGATTTATGGATTTATGATCAACTTATCTATGCATATTATTTGACTCTTCTCTGAATTCTTATATGCATGATTTGATATCTTAGTAATTCTCTTGGAAAGATTGGTTTGGTTTGGCTACCTAGATTGATTTTTCTTGCAATGGGAGAAGTGCTTTGCTTTGGGTTCAATCTTGCGGTGCTCAATCCCAGTGACAGAAGGGGACATGACACGTATTGTATTGTTGCCATCGAGGATAACAAGATGTGGTTTTCATCATATTGCTTGAGTTAATTCCGCTACATCATGTCATCTTACTTAATGCGTTACTCTGTTCTTTATGAACTTAATACTCTAGATGGATAATCATTTCGATCGATGTGTGGAGTAATAGTAGTAGATGCAGGCAGGAGTTGGTCTACTTGACACGGATGTCATGCCTATATTTATGATCATTGCCTTATATATCGTCATAATTATGCCCTCTTCTATCAATTGCTTGGCAGTAATTTGTTTACCCACCGTGATAATTGCTATCTTGAGAGAAGCCTCTAGTGAAACCTATGGCCCCCGGGTCTATTTTCCATCTTATAAGTTTCCTATCTACTATTTTGCAATCTTTTACTTTTCAATCTATAAACCAAAAATACCAAAAATATTTACTTTATAGTTTATCTGTCTCTATCAGATCTCACTTTTGCAAATAACCGTGAAGGGATGGACAACCCCTTTATTGCGTTGGGTGCAAGTTGTTTGATTGTTTGTGCAGGTATTTGGCGATTTGCGCGTTGTCTCCTACTGGATTGATACCTTGGTTCTCAAACTGAGGGAAATACTTACTCTCCTTTGCTGCATCACCCTTTCGTCTTGAAGGGAAAAACCAACGCAAGCTCAAGAGGTAGTAGGAAGAATCTCCGGCGTCGTTGTAGGGGAGATCAACTCGCCAATCTTCGGTGTCGTTGATATCTACGTCAAGTCAAGACATAGGAAGTTACCTTCATAAAACTCTCACGTCTTGCATTTACATTATTTGCCATTCACCTCTCATTTTGCTCTCCCCCACTTCTAAACCAATTTTTGGAAAGATCTACCTTTCTTCACCATTTTCCGTTCGTCTTCCTCGCTTGCATGTTTGTTAGATTGGTTTTCCGCCATGTCCGAATTTGAGGAATTTTTAGTTGGAAAATATGGTAGTAACGATGGAGGAAGCCTTGACGATTTTGCTAATAATCATGAAGAACCTACCATTTTAAATACTAAAAAACTCAGCATAGGTAGCGGCAACATTGTTGGGAAAGGGGTTATTCAAGATTTTTTTACTTGTGTTGGATCACTCCCTACGTTAGGAGGATCTATTATTCATAAAAGTAATAGCCTCGCGGATGCTATCTCTCTGCTTATAGTTGAACTCGAAAGACAATTTATTCATATGCATCCATGCATACAAAGGATTTTCCTAGAGTTTTCTAATATTGAGCATTCTTCTATCAAACGCTTCGCTACTATATTTCTAGCCCATGAGTTCAGATTTATTATGAAAGAAGCTAGTGAAATTTTTGAACATTATAAAGTAGATGGTGGTCGTCCTTCCATAGAAAGTATTCTCTTTAATCAAGAAGACATAATGCGTTTGCGATCTCTTGATCATGTTGCTTATAATGAAAATTTGAGAAAGAAGGTCCCTACCGAAGTTATGATTGATATGATTTCTGAACTTAATGATGATTTTTCTATACAAAACAACGGGTTGGGATTCTGTCTAGGAAATAAGCTCATGACTTTTTGTTACAAGAATGCTTGTAATGATGAGTTAGTCATACAATATGAAGGACCGCAGGAGGAACCAATTCCTCCCGAGATCGGTCTTGGGGATTCTTATCCTATTAAATTTAACACTTTTGATTATTTTTGCTTACCTCAAAGAAAACTTGCTACTGAATGAAGGGAACATAAGATAATTTTTCGAGCCATATCATTATTACGACAATACCTAGATATATTCGTGTTTTATGCTTAGCTAAGGGCGTTAAACAATAGCGCTTGTTGGGAGGTAACCCAATTTTATTTTTGCTTTTTGCTTTTTAGTTCAGTTTTTCAATTTTCATACATTATTACGTCTGTAGTAATTGTCTTTTGGTATTTTGATTAGTGTTTGAGCCAAGTAAGACCTTTGGGATGGCTTACGGTGATTGTTGATTTCATTTTGCTGAAAACAGAATCTTTTGCGCCAAA
This sequence comes from Secale cereale, assembly GCA_902687465.1. Classification (NCBI taxonomy): domain Eukaryota; kingdom Viridiplantae; phylum Streptophyta; class Magnoliopsida; order Poales; family Poaceae; genus Secale; species Secale cereale. The sequence goes on along the minus strand of LR738711.1, from coordinate 493,461,445 downwards.
TGCAGAAAATTCAAAAATTCGCTGGAATGTGAAAACCTTATGAAATTTTTACACAAAATTTAGATACAAATTCCCCATTTCATACTAATTTATTCAGAAGTGTTAGAGTTACAGAAGTATGCGTAGTTTTCTGATTGCTACGGACTTTTATGTTTTTGACAAATTATGTTTTCTATGTGTTGTTTGCTTATTTTGATGAATCTATGGCTATTATCGGGGGGTATGAACCATGGAAAAGTTGGAATACATTAGATATTGCACAAATATAAAATAAGAATAAGATAACAATAGTACATTGAGTGGTTATTTTCTTTGTTCTACTAACGGAGCTCATGAGATTTCTGTTGAGTTTTGTGTTCTGAAGATTTCATGTTTTGGGTAAGGATTTGATGGATTATGGAATAAGGAGTGGCAAGAGCCTCGGCTTGGGGATGCCCAAGGCACCCCAAGGTAAAATTCAAGGACAACCAAGAGCTTAAGCTTGGGGATGCCCCGGGAAGGCATCCTCTCTTTCGTCTTCGTCTATCGGTAACTTTACTTAAGGCTATATTTTTAATCACCATATGATATGTGTTTTGCTTGGAGCGTCTTGTATGATATGAGTCTTTTCTTTTTAGTTTGCCATAATCATCCTTGCTGTACACACATTTTGAGAGGGACACCATTTAATCGTGATTTATTAGAAAACTTTATGTGCTTCACTTGTATCTTTTGAGCTAGGCAATTTTGCTCTAGTGCTTCACTTATATCTTTTTAGAGCACGACGATGGTTTTGTTTTATAGAAATTGTTGAACTCTCTTGCTTCACTTATATTATTTGGGAGTCTTTAAAAACAGCTTGGTAATTTTCTTGGTTATGAATTTAGTCCTAATATGATAGGCATCCAAAGGAGATGTAATAAAAACTTTCATATATAGAGCATTGAATACTATGAAAAGTTTGACTCCTTATAGTTATTTTGAGATGTTAAGATGGTAAGATTAGAGTCATGCTAGTGGTAGTTTGTGAAGTTAAATAAATAATTTTGTTCAGGTTTGTGATTCCTGTAGCATGCATGTATGGTCTCCTAACTATGTAACCAAATTGGAGCTCATTGTATCTTGATTGTTTATCTTTGCGTGAAGGTCGGGGGCGCGCAATAGTTAAGTCCTACCAACCTCCCCCCTAGGGGCATCCGTCGTAGTACTTCGCTTTGAGGGCTAATATTTTTTTTTCACAATAATTATGTGAGTTCTTTATGACTAATGTTGAGTCCATGGATCATACGCACTCTCAGCCTTCCACCTTTCTAGCCACTCTAGTGTCGCACAACTTTCGCCGGTGCATCGAACCACCTTATATCCTTCCTCAAAACAGCCACGATACCTACCTATTATGGCATTTCCATAGCCATTCCGAGATATATTGCCATGTAACTCCACAGTTCCATTTATTATGTCACGCATCATCATTGTCATATTGCTTTGCATGATCATGTAGTTGACATAGTATTTGTGGCAAAGCCACCGTTCATACTTTTATACATGTGACTCTAGATCATTGCACATCCCGATACACCGCACGAGGCATTCATATAGAGTCATATTTTTGTTCTAGTATCGAGTTGTAAGTAAATAAAAGTGTGATGATCATCATTATTAGAACATTGTCCCATGTAAGATTATAAATAAAATAGGCCAATGAAGCCCAAATAGATAAAAGAGGCCAAAGAAGCCCACCAAAAAAAGAGCCCAAAGAGCCCAAAATAAAAAAAATGAGAGAAAAAAAGAGAAGGGACAATGTTACTATCCTTTTCCAAACTTGTGCTTCAAAGTAGCTCCATGTTCTTCATGATAGAGAGTCTCCTATGTTTTCACTTTCATATACTAGTGTGAATTTTTCATTATAGAACTTGGATTGTATATTCCAACGATGGGCTTCCTCAAATGGGCTAGGTCTTCATGAGCAAGCAAGTTGATGCACACCCACTAGTTTTATTTTGAGCTTTCATACACTTATAGCTCTAGTGCATCCGTTACATGGCAATCCCTACTCACTCACGTTGATATCAATTGATGGACATCTCCATATTCCATTGATTTGCCTAGTTGAAGTGAGACTTTCTCCCTCCTTTTGTCTATCAACACCTTCTATTCCACCCATAGTGCTATGTCCATGGCTCACGCTCATGTATTGTAAGTGCATCTAGTGCCACCCCTAGTGGTTTTGGAGTATTGACGACAAACCTGGTTGAGGGACTAATGTGTTTGTTAGAATTGCAGGATAACACAGGTAGTAGTCCCTCATTGATTCGGTTAACCTACCGGAGATGACCCCTAAAAATGTAAGAAGACATTGATATCAGTGGTGGTATATGAAGATAATCATATTGAAGACTATGACATGAGAAGACATTGTGTGAAGACTATGGAGAGCGAAGACGTAGAAGTTTCGTTACATCCTTTTCTTCTTTGTTGAGTCATAGGAACCACCGTACTGTTAAGTGGGGTCCAAGTGAACTAAGTCAGAGTGACTGATGTGATGCTCAACTAAAACCTATGTCTTCGAGTGAAGACTATGAGTGCAAATTTTATCCAGAGGCGGATGAGTCAACTTTACTTGGAGCTCAAGTAAAGTTGCCGTGTGTGTTTGAAATCTGACCGTTGGAACACGTGTCAGTTCCTTAGTGACCCAGGGTCACTTCGGACAAATCAGGTCGGGTTGCCCAGTGGCTATAAATAGCCCACCCCCTACACCATAAATTGGTGGCTGCTCAGAGTTATTGCACGACTTTTGTTGTTTGAGAGCAACGCACCTCCGAAGCATTTGAGAGAGAAATCCTTGCGAGGACAAAGCCCAAACACCCAGAGCCAAAGAGTGTTAGGCATCACTGAAGTCTTTCTGTCTGTGTGACCTGAAGACTTATTACACTTGAGGACTGTGTTTCCTCCAGCCGGTTAGGCGTCGCGTTCTGAGCATCCAAGAGTCATTGTGGATTGCCGGTGAACGAAGTCTATAAAGGTTTGGAAGTCTACCTTGAAGACTTACCAGAGTGATTGGGCGAGGACTAGGTGTCCTTAGCTCAAGGGGAACAAGGTGAAGACGCGGTCTTCTGAGTTAAATCTCAGCCTCCCTAACCAGACGTACAGTTGTCACATCAACTGGAACTGGTCTAACAAATCAATGTCTTCCCCAAGCTACTGGTTCTATCCTTTCCTTCCCTTTACTTACTGCTCTATTTTGTGAAGACATTGCATGTTTGCCTTATCTGATTGTCTTCACTGAGTATCTACTTGTTGTGATTGGCTTCATTCCTTCTTTCCTTATGATCACTACTGCCTAGTTGCAATTAGTCTTCATGCTTTCACTTCATTGAATACATGACTATGGCTTATCTAGTGTAGTCCACTTTCCTCTGCATACTAATAGGCTTGAGCTTATCATTTATCTTCGAAACTACCATGTTTTGAAGCATTTCATAAAAATCGCCTATTCACCCCCTCTAGTCGATATACTACACTTTCAATTGGTATTAGAGCAAGGTACTCCCTTGTTCTATGTGATTCGGTTTAACCACCTGGAGTTTTAGCTATGTCGACTGCAGGGATAATCAAAGTCTCCGCTGCGTGCCCCGTCTTCGATGGCACCGAATATCCCTACTGGAAGAACAAGATGCGCATGCATCTTGAAGCCATTGACGTGGACCTCTGGTTTGTCGTCAAGAACGGCGTTCCCAAGACTGGTGAAGGTATCACCCCTATTGATGTCAAGAGGCTCGTTCAATTAGATTCAACGGCCAAGAACATCATCTGTGGTCATCTGACCAAAGGACAGTACGGTCGTGTGAGTGCTCTGGACACGTCAAAGGAAGTTTGGGACTGGCTCTCAAAGGTCAGTGAAGGAGTCTCTACCCAGAGAGATCAAAGGATCAGTGTCCTTCGCAATCTCTTCAATCGCTTCAAGAGACATGACAATGAGAATGTTTAGCACACTTTTGATCGTCTCACTGACATCACAAATGAGCTTCAAGCACTTGGCGCCACTGAGATTACCAAGCATGAACTCTTCAAGATCCTTCTGAGATCACTCGACAGCTCATTTGATATCCTTGCCCTGATGATTCAAGAACGCCCTGACTTCAAGAATCTCGATCCGTCTGATATACTTGAGAGGCTCAACACACATGAGTTCCAACTATGTGAGAAGTGTGACATCTATGGTCCCAACTATGGCCGATCTCGCGCCTTGAATGCAAAAGCTGTTTCCTCATCTGAAGAAGAATCTGACTGCAGTTCTGATGATCCTGAAGACATTGGAAAGGAGCTTGCCATGCTTGTGAAGAAGTTCCAGAAATTCACCAGAAAGAAAGGCTTCAGAAAGTCTTCAAGATCCAGCTCAAGAAATGATGAAGCCTCTACTCATGACTACAAGAAGAGAACATGTCATAAGTGCAAGAAACCTGGTCACTACATCTCTGAGTGTCCTCAGTGGGACAACGAGAAGAAGAAAAAGAAGAGCAAGGAATATGATTCTGATGACAAGAAAAAGAAGAAATACTCAAAGTCTTCTTCAAAGTCTTCATCAAAGTATTCATCACACAAGAAGAATTCATCTGGCAAGGCTCGCGCTTTTGTTGGCAAGGAGATGGATTCTGAGGAAGAGTCTGCTTCTGAAGAGGTGGAGGTGGAGTCGGAGGAAGAGTCTGATTCTGGTGCTGCAAGTCTGGCTTTAGCCACTGCTTACGTGGGCAAGTCCATCTTCAACACTGAAGACAATGGCCCGGTCCCGAACAATGATGATGAGGACGGCGACTCTGCACCCACCTTCTGCTTCATTGCACGCGGTGCCAAGGTAAAATCACGCGATGCTTACTTTCAAACATCTAGTGAAGATGACTCTGATTGTGAATCAAAACCTAGCTACAAAACACTTGCTAAAATTGCCACTGAACAGCTGAAAGCCATGGAACATATTCAAAAACTGTTAGACAAAAGCGATGACCTGTTGGACGCGGAAATGACCCGTTCTCAGCCCTTAATTGAAGACATAAAAAATCTTCATGTTAAGTACCAGGAACTTGAAGGTCTTCATGAATCGCTCTCAAAAACTCATGAAAAGCTTTCCCACGATTACATTCAAAGGAAGCGAGAACTTGAGAAAGTGAAAGTGGCTCATGAAGATCTTCAAAAGGAGAATGAGTCACTCCGCGCACAACTGATCAGCTCCACTCACGAAGAGTTTGAACCACCATGTCTAAAATGCATTGAACGTGATAATGCTACATCTGTTGCTGAATGCTCTACTGCTGCCACTGTTGCAATATCTTCAACTATTGATGTGGTAACTAACCCCTCTGCTGAGGAAACCACTACTATTGCTGATGAAAATGCTAGGTTGAAGACTTTGCTTGAAACAGGGATGTACAAAAGCCTCAAAGGGCATCAGACTCTGTGCAATGTCCTCAAAAAGCAGATACTGAACCGAAACCCTATGAAAGAGGGTGTTGGGTTGGACAGGAAAATGAATGTTGATGGTTCATACTGGAAGCCCGAGCAGTATCCCAAAACCACATGGGTTGCAGCAAAGGGACCTTCATTGGATCCATCTACTCTATCTGGCTTCACTTGTGCTAATCCTGTTATCATTGATGAATCTTTTGATGCAAACTATAAACTGTTTAAGAATTAAAATGGTGAAGTGTTTGCTAGGTATATTGGTACTAACTGCAAGAATGGACCACCTATGAAGAAGATCTGGGTACCCAAAGGTTGTCTTGAGAAGCTTCCAGCAAATACTGTTATGACACCTCCTGGGATGAAGACAAACCCCAGAACAAAGGCTTCATATGGTCCTAAGGCTTCATATAGACAAAGGACTCACCTGAGTCACCCTAACACAGATGTTTTGCAGGGAAATCATACTCAGACCCATGAATATGAGCGTGTTTCTTCAAACCGCTATGTTCATAAATCAAAGAACTTTTCTGCATATTCTTATGAGTATTATTCTCCTCCTGCATGACTATTTGCTAGGGCCCCAAAGCCAAAATTCTCAGATGCTGCTCTTAGACTGATTGCTTCTAAGCCACCCCTGAAAATGTGGGTGGTTAAGAAGAACTAACTTTCTCTTGCAGGGAAAGGTCTCCAGCCTATAATCAAAGGCTTCTGATGCTATTGCTGGGGACCTAAAACACTTGTAGGGCACAAGATCAAATGCCCAAAGTGACTTAATGCTCACACTATTCATAAATTACTTGCTGAACATCTTATCAGTCCTGACTTTCATCTAAAGCTTTCATAATCCACTTATGCATCAAATGTTTATGCTTCATAATGGCTTTTGGTGAAGCCTATCCTCCTAACTGCATTGTAGGGAGTGACACCAAAGTCTTCAGAATGGATTATGGACAGTGGATGCACAAATCATATGACTGGTGATCGAAATCTTCTCATGGACTCAACTTTACGTCCATCCAACAAGAGTCACATCACATTTGCTGATACTGGTAAAAGCAAAGTGTTGGGTCTAGGTAGAGTTGCAATTTCAAGAGATCAGCACATGGATAAAGTCATGCTTGTTGAGTCTCTTGGCTTCAACTTAATGTTTGTCTCAATGCTTTGTGACTTAAACATGATTGTGATTTTGGTAAATTTCGTTGCATTGTACTAATGAAATCTGACAAGTCTTTAGTATTTGAAGGATACAGAAAAGGTGATCTGTATATGGTAGATTTCTCAGCAGGACCGCAGATGGCCGTATGTCTTATAGCAAAAGCTTTAGAGTGCTGGCTCTGGCATCGAAGGCTAGGACATGCTGGCATGAGGAACTTGCACGCTCTCACAAAGAAGAAGCATGTCATAGGCATCGAGGAAGTCAAGTTCAAGAAAGATCATCTATGTGGTGCCTGTGAAGCTGGGAAGATGACTAGAGCCAAGCACCCCTCGAAGACAATCATGACGACATCCAAACCCTTCAAGATGCTTCACATGGACTTATTTGGCCCTACTCACTACTCCACATTCTCTACCACAGCTTGTCTCTATGGCTTCGTCATTGTTGATGATTACTCAAGATACACATGGGTGCACATAATACTCTACAAGACTGAAGTGCAAGATGTCTTCAGACGCTTCGCCAACCGTGCCATGAACAACTATGGCATCAAGATCAAACACATCAGAAGTGACAATGGCACTGAATTCAAGAACGCTGGCCTCGATCTTTATCTGGATGAGATGGGAATCACTCATGAATTCTCAGCCCCATATACACCTCAGCAAAATGGGACCGTTGAACGCAAGAACAGAACTCTAATTGAGATGGCTCGAACGATGCTCGATGAGTACAAAACACCAAGAAGATTCTGGCCCAAAGCTATTGGTACTGCATGCCATATCGTCAACCATGTTTATCTTCACAAGCTTCTGAATAAAACATCCTATGAACTCCTCACTAGAAAGAAGCCAAATGTAAGCTACTTCAGAGTATTTGGAGCTAAGTGCTGGATCAAGGATCCTCATCATAAGTCAAAATTTGCACCCAAAGCTCATGAAGGCTTCATGCTCGGATATGGAAAGGACACACTCCTACAGAGTCTTCAACATTTTTCTCTATAAAACTGTTGAAACTGTGGATGTGAGGTTTGATGAGTCAAATGGATCACAAAGAGAATCCCTACCAAATGTGCTAGATGAAGCTTCACCAAATGAATCTATCAAGCTAATGGGAACTAGTGAGATCATGCCTTCTGAAGCACAACCTGACGAGGAACTCATCATCTCTGCTCCAAATCAACCTGACGACAATGCTCAGCCTGAAGAAAATACTCCTGATGAAGAAAATGTACAACAAGAGCAAAATCTTCGTCCAGCTCATCCTCGTGTTGCAAATGAAGTGCAAGTTGAGAAGATAATTGATAGCATAAATGCTCCTGGTCCACTCACTCGCTCAAGAGCAACACAACTTGCAAATTTCTGTGGGCACTTTGCTTTTGTCTCAATATCTGAACCCAAGAAAGTTGTTGAAGCTTTTATGGAGCCTGAATGGATTCAACAAATGCAAGAAGAGCTTCAACAGTTTGAGCTGAACAATGTGTGGGAACTTGTCAAACGTCCTAATATGGTATACAAGCTCAACAAGGCACTATATAGCCTCAAACAAGCGCCTCGTGCTTGGTATGACACCCTCAAAGACTTCCTGAAGAGCAAAGGCTTCAAACCTGGATCCCTAGATCCCACACTCTTCACGAAGACATATGATGATGAGCTATTTGTCTGCCAAATCTATGTGGATGACATTATCTTCGGCTGCACGGACAAGAAATACAGTGATGAGTTTGGTCACATGATGCAAGAACAATATCAAATGTCTATGATGGGTGAGCTGAAGTTCTTCCTTGGTCTTCAAATTCGCCAGCAAAGCAACGACATCTTCATATCTCAAGAGAAGTACCTTAAAGACTGCCTGAAGAAGTTTGGAATGCAAGACTGCAAAGGGTACTCGACGCCAATGCCTGCTAAACATCATCTGGGTCCCGACGCCAATGGTAAAGAGTTTGATCAACAGGTATACCGCTCCATGATTGGTTCTTTACTTTATTTATGTGCATCTAGGACAGATATTATGCTTAGTGTTTGCATGTGTGCTCGATATCAAGCGGCACCAAAGGAGTCGCATCACTTAGCTGTGAAGCGAATACTTCGATATTTGGCTTACACCCCAACACTAGGATTATGGTATCCAAAGGGTTCAGAGTTTGATCTGGTAGGACTTTCATATGCTGACTATGCTGGTGACAAAGTTGATCGCAAGTCCACATCAGGCACATGTCACTTTCTAGGACGATCACTTGTCTGTTGGTCTTCAAAGAAGCAGAACTGTGTGTCACTCTCCACTGCTGAATCTGAATACATCGCTGCTGGATCTTGCTGCGCTCAGCTTCTCTGGATGAAGCAAACACTCAAGGACTATGGAGTCCATCTGAAGCATGTGCCACTCTAATGTGATAATGAAAGCGCCATCAAGATTGTCAACAACCCAGTTCAGCACTCGAAGACAAAGCACATTGAAATTAGACAGCACTTTCTCAGAGATCATGTTATGAAGGAAGATATTGATATCATACACGTCAACACTGAAGAGCAACTGGCAGATATCTTCGCAAAGCCCTTGGATGAGAAAAGGTTTTGCAAGTTGCGGTGTGAGCTAAATATCTTAGAATCCTCAAATGTCCTGTAATCAGGCACACATCCTAACACTTATGAATATTGATGACTTAGATGTGCAACACACGAAGTAGAGTATATCTTCAATCAATGAAGACTTACATTCTAAGTGTGAATACATTAACATGGAATTTGACTTCGGAGCGCCACGATAATTGTGCGCCGTGTCTGGGTCTAATACTCCCTATACGGTGGGTAACGCCACCACCAAATTCTTGTTTGAAGCGTTTCTTGTGGATTTCCATTTGCAAAGTCTTCGCACTTGGTTTGTCTTCATATAGGACATATATATATATATATATATATATATATATATATATATATATATATATATATAGAGTTGTGTTCTGTCCTCAACAGCATTCACTTATAGCTATGTCTTCATATTTGAATCTTTTGGACTAAGTGAATGTGATCGGACCCTAACCTCTCTATGCTTTCTCATCTCACACTCTGTCTGTCCAAATCATATGCATTCTGTTGAAACAGTCGAATATTTTCTCTGCGTCCTTGTCAGCAGAAGATACGGAGACAAACTTTAAATCTGATTTTAATGCTCCATCCATTATGCCTGAAACCCGGAGAAGCCGGAACGACTACTCCGACAGTCGTGGTGTACGTGGGATCGTGGGACAACTCCCGATGCATTACATGATCGCCACGTGCCACTCGTACGTGAACCGTCAGGGGCACCTGAGTAATTACGATGCGCCGTCTCCCATGCCTATAAATGCACGTCCCATCACGGTCAAAAGTTTCTTCCACCACCTCTCCACCTCGACCAACCCTAGCGCCTCCGCTAGCTTTCGACAACGCCGGCGACGAAGCGCTTCGCTGCCGCAACTTTGTCGACGCCGTCCCACGCTGGCCGCGGACCTCTTCTACTCCGCCGTCGCCGTAGCTGTCCTCCGCCGCCAAGTTAGGGCACGGACAACCAAACTGCTGGGCATCCAACTCCTCCTCCGTCCAAGCAGTTCATCGAAATAAAACTTACTTTTTACCATCTTCTAGATCCATAAAGATTCATCTACTTTACCACAAGAGGTTTCTGCCTACTTAGATATATAGATCTATCCTGTCTGCATCTCATATCTTGCCTAGTACATTCACATATGCTTCAACTATAGTTAGATTCCTCACTTGTACTTATTCGTGGATTCGTACAAATCTGAAACCAACTCCCATGAGTTAATGTCTTCGCACTATGAGGTCAAAGTCTTCAAAACTGTTTTAATCTTCAAAACTTTTGAGAATGCATATGACCTCTTCCCCTTCCTTCGCATCTCTAATGCTGTCACGGGTACATGTTCGTGGGAGAATCCCTTGGTTCTCATAGTCTGCATTCATTTGCAGAGTGTTTGCAGCGTCACATTCATTCCCCTGAAGCCAGTTCCCGTCTGACCAGCAAACCGAAGCATTTGCCAGTTTTGAAGCCATTCAATTTGAAGCCCTTCAGGTTGAAGCAAATGGCAACTAACAAGATAGTAAGAAAGGGTGGCAGACATCACCGTGGCAACACCTCCCGTGATTTGCCTCCTGATCTCAGTGAGATATACAATACTGATCCAGAGGAGGATTACAATCAGAGGAAGACCCGAATCCAATGGATTCGAAGATACTGGGCTGAACAATGGTTCAAATATAGGTTCGTGACCCAAGAGTATGCCAAGAAAAACGCCATCAAGCATCCTTGGGGAGATATCACTTATAAGAATCTTCCCCCCCAAGACTCGTGCTGAAGCCATTGCTCAAGGCTTCTATCCTTGCATGGTTAGAGGGCCTCAACCTGCTGAAGCTGATCCAAGCTCTCTGCTCTGGTGTCGCGACGACAATGTGTTCAAGCGAAATCTTCAATTCGCCAGGAACTCGGCCAAAGAAAACACGAAGCTGTGGGGATTATACTTCAATCCAGGCCCCTCTGCGCCCCGCTCTGATGGCTCGCGCGAAGCTGAACCGAATCTGGTTGGGCCCTTCTACAACCTAGAGGGCCTCATCAGTCACATAAGGGTTCAAGGGGCAGATGTATATTAGCCTGAAGCAGATGATGACTCTGAAGAAGCACCTGCAACGCCGAAGCCCCAGAAGAAGAAATCAAAGGCTTCAAAGGCTACTCCACCAAGAGCTTCTAGAGTGAAGCCTTTGGCCACTGCTCCACCTGCACCAAGTGTGCAATCTAAGGAACACTCTCGAATCTCCAAGAGCAGACAGCTGAAGAGGAAGCCAACACACAACTCCAGTCCAGCTCTCACTCCAGATGCAGTACTGAAGACTGCCAATGATGCCCTTGATCTCTCAAGTGATGAAGATCTTGGTGATGATGCTCTGGAGCTATTGATCAAGAGCAAGCAGGATGCTGAAATCTTCAATGATCTGCCGGTCTTTGACATTGAAGTGCTCAATAACTTCATTGATGAATGGTTTGACACACCCAACCTGAGCTTCGACGATCTTCAACTTCCAGTTGGCGTCAGTGTCTCCTTCCATGGCGCCATTGCTTCTGAGCTGGCTCTGGCTCAGAGAATTGTTGAGCTGAAGCAAAAGATAGACTATGAAAAAGCTTAGTTCAAGAAGCATATGAACAAGCTCAGCGTGCAAGAAGTTCAAAACTTCAAGGTTATGATGCAAGAGCTCAAGGAAGCCTTTTGCCAGCGGCGTGAAGAAGCTAAAGTTTCTTGAGAGCGCATCAAGGACTTGGCTGCAAAATGCGTTCAAGCTTTCAATGAAGCTGAAAAGCGGAAGGCACTTGGGCGTCCTGGCATTGACCCAAGGATGGCTGCCAAGAAGAAGAAGAAGCAGCCTGTGCCCGAAGCTGAAGAATCTAGGCAGGAAATGCCTCGCATAGTCTTCCCTGCTAGCATGACTGGCACGAAGCCTAAGGCAACTCCAACCGCTTCAAAGCTCAAGAAGACTAAGGTGGCTGAAGCTGAAGCTTCGAAGCGTAAGCAATCTACTGACGAAGCTCCACCCACCAAGAAGCGAAAGACCAAGAAGGATAAGGCTGCTTCCAAAGAGCTTATCTTTGTTGAGCCAATCTCAGTTGCTCGCCCTGCATCTGCCCAGAGAGAACGAAGACTGACTGTTCATGAGCCTGCTCCCACAGAGGCTGAAGACATTCCAGCTGTCGACCCCACCACAGCTGAAGACATTGGTCCTCAAGACAATGTTGAAGATGATGAAGTCCTTCCTCAGATCGAGTACAACATTGACTCTTTGCCTGTTCTCACGAACAGCGAACGCATCAGCATTGGTCGTCCATTGACGCCAATTGCTCAGGATGACTCGTGGGCTGATCACCCACAGGATACACAAGACACTCCCCAGCAAACTCAAGACACCAGTATGGTGCTTGAAGACGAAGACTTTGAGGCCCAACAACCTCCATCTCCTCAGGCGTTGCCAGCTTTTCGCACGCTTCGCAAAGGACCAAGGCCTCAAGTCACTGCCCCAAGTGCTCTAGAAGGAGTAGAGCAACCATCTGCACCTGATGCTGCTCCTACTGGAAGCCCCTCAGAATCTGAAGCCAAAGCGGCTGAAGATATTCCGGCTGCATCAGCCGAAGAAGAACCACCTCAACAAGAAGAAGCACAACCCCAAGTTGTAGATGAAAGTACTGCCGCACCCCCTGTTCTCGGGGAGAACGTGTTCGACCCTCCAGCTCCTGAAGTGGAGGCAACAAATTCAGAGGCTGCTACCACCAACACTGAAGCCAATGACGTGGTCATGGCTGAAGCTTATGTGGCACCTGAAGATAATGTGGCGCCTGAAGTACCTGCGCCTGAAACAACTGCTCCTGAAGCCAGTGCTGTGCCTGAAGCCAATGCTGCACCTGACGCCAATCTGCAGCTTGAAGACAATGCCTCTGCTCCTGTTCCGCCTCCACGGCCTCACACAATTGAGCAAGCATACAACAAGGATGATCAGCTTGTTACTGTCCGGTGGCCCATTCTGATTCCGCCACCTACAACTGAACCGCGTGATGCTGGTCCTCAGTTTGATCATCATGTTGCGCACAGGCCCCAAGTTCAGAAGCCTAAGCCAAGACTGCCAAGGCTTCTAGGTATCGCAACATCTTCAGGGTCATTCAATGCCAATAGCTTCACTACGCACAACACCTTCTTTGACAGCGCCAAGAACCCATATTCCAAACCAAGAATATCATCAGATAGGTTCTGGAGCCATCAACAGCACAGCTACTACTCAAGAGTACTCTATGGTCAAGGGCGCATTTTCCCTCATCTGCGTCTTGACACTGAAGCTATTGTTGGTCTGCCCTGCTTGGAGGAAGCCCTTGACTGCTTCCGTGATGCTGGCCTCCTCAATTTTGTCCTAGATAAAGAGCATTGGAATGAAGAGCTGCTTCTGCAATTCTATGCAACACTCCACATCCGAGGCTACAGCAGGGATCCGAAGACATGGGTCCTTGAGTGGATGACAGGCAATGTGCATCATGAAGCTAAAGCCTTTGATCTCATTGAGCTTACATGCCTGCCCACTCCAGGAGATCTCTATGAACCTGGCTGTCAACTACACACTGAAGCCTTGGAGAGTATATTTCAGAAGCGTCATCCCAACATGAGCCAAATGCTCAGCATGATGAAGCCTCTGCCAAGTGATGCTGAATATCCTAAGGAATTCTTTGTTGAAGACCTTGAGTACCTGACGCGCAACATCTATCACATCATAAGGCGTACTCTATGGCCAATCAAAGGACATTCTTCATTAGCCAAGCTTGAAGGAACTATAAAGACTTTGGTCTTCTATATCTTCAATGGCATCAGCTTCAATGCTCAAGATTTCTTCATAAGGCAAATGGCTATGTCTGGAGCTGATCTATTTGGACTGAAATTTTATGCCCCTTGGATAATGCGCCTCATCAAGTTGCACTCAGCTGTCACTTATCAGCCCTCTGCTCGCAACCATCAAATTTTCTTGCCTGAGGTTGATATGTCAGCTGAAGCCATCTACCAAGAGCCTGCTAAAGAGCCTGTTAGTCTTCACAATGCTGATCATCAAAGCTTCACTCAGCAGATTGAAGGAGGTCCAGCAGTCTCACGTATATATCCTCTGGCTGGCCGTACTCGTCTACCTCGACACGCTGAAACCGAAGCCACTGAAAGCACCATCGCTCAAAGGCCTCAGAAGCGATCTCGTGTCCTGAACAATCGAGAGCTTCTTGTAGCCCTTCATCAGAAACAAGACAAGCATCACCTCTGGTTAAAGCGTCAGATGCGAAGCCTCTTGGTGGATGTCAATCGCATTCGCAATCTTGCCACCAAGAATGCTTTTGTTTCTCATGAAACATGTCGGAGGTCTTGGAAGAGTTTGACCTTGCTGAGTGCTAAAGCGGATCTTCAAGACGATGGCTTCAATGAGAGATTCAAGTTTGACAACACTCCTCCAAGGACTGCTGTTATGCCTATAACTCCATCCCTTGAATATTCTGAATACTCCTCCTCCGCTGCAACAATTGACGCCAGGGTGATCGATGATCAGGATGATGCTACTTCGCCGCCTCCTACTTCAGCGCGCATCGACACTGCACCAACCACCTCTGCACCGCCAAACAACAACACCGACCCTGCATCCTCTTCTGCTCCACCTGGGAACGAGTAGAGGCTCTATGTCTTCAAACCTTTTTGGTCCTTACTGACAAAAGGGGGAGAAGCATATGAGTTGATAGTCTTCAAGCGGGTCCATATGGGCGGGTGCTTTATAATTTGCCTAGTGTTTACAACTCTCGTTTTGCTACATTTGGTTCCTTGAGTTGTAACACTTAAACTGATGGTCGTCTGCTACGTTTTTATGCTACTCTGTAATGCGATGATAAATTCCGCATCTGCTACCTTATATTCCGCACTTAGTCATTATTGCAGATATCCATTTTTCATTATGCATGTCATTATCTTCGACATATCAATTGTGCATGATGAATTGTCTACATAAGTTGAAGAGGATCTCCACAAGTACAACCTGCCATGTGCATTTGCATTCAAAGGCAAATCAACTATATGCACATCCTCAGGGGGAGCCTTTTGCTACTTACAAAGACAATACCTTTATCCTTTACAATTTCACATATCTTTATCCCCGTTGAAAACTTCAACCAGTTTGTCATCAATCACCAAAAAGGGGGAGATTGTAAGTGCATCTAGTGCCACCCCTAGTGGTTTTGGAGTATTGACGACAAAACTGATTGAGGGACTAATGTGTTTGTGAGAATTGTAGGATAACACAGGTAGTAGTCCGTCATTGATTCGGTTAACCTACCGGAGATGACCCCTAAAAATGTATGAAGACATTGATATCAGTGGTGGTATATGAAGATAATCATATTGAAGACTATGACATGAGAAGACATTGTGTGAAGACTATGGAGAGCGAAGACGTAGAAGTTTCGTTACTTCCTTTTCTTCTTTGTTGAGTCATAGGAACCACCGTACTGTTAAGTGGGGTCCAAGTGAACTAAGTCAGAGTGACTGATGTGATGCTCAACCAAAACCTATGTCTTCGAGCGAAGACTATGAGAGCAAATCTTATCCAGAGGCGGATGAGTCAGCTTTACTTGGAGCTCAAGTAAAGTTGTCGTGTGTGTTTGAAATCTGACCGTTGGAACACGTGTCAGTTCCTTAGTGACCCAGGGTCACTTCGGACAAATCAGGTCGGGTTGCCCAGTGGCTATAAATAGCCCACCCCCTACACCATAAATTGGTGGCTGCTCAGAGTTATTGCACGGCTTTTGTCGTTTGAGAGCAACCCACCTCCGAAGCATTTGAGAGAGAAATCCTTGCGAGGACAAAGCCCAAACACCCAGAGCCAAAGAGTGTTAGGCATCACTGAAGTCTTTCTGTCTTTGTGACCTGAAGACTTATTACACTTGAGGTCTGTGTTTCCTCCAGCCGGTTAGGCGTCGCGTTCTGAGCATCCAAGAGTCATTGTGGATTGCCGGTGAACGAAGTCTGTGAAGGTTTGGAAGTCTACCTTGAAGACTTACCAGAGTGATTGGGCGAGGACTAGGTGTCCTTAGCTCAAGGGGAACAAGGTGAAGACGCGGTCTTCTGAGTTAAAACTCAGCCTCCCTAACCAGACGTACAGTTGTCACAACAACTGGAACTGGTCTAACAAATCACTGTCTTCCCCGAGCTACTGGTTCTATCCTTTCCTTCCCTTTACTTACTGCTCTATGTTGTGAAGACATTGCATGTTTGCCTTATCTGATTGTCTTCACTGAGTATCTACTTGTTGTGATTGGCTTCATTCCTTCTTTCCTTATGATCACTACTGCCTAGTTGCTATTAGTCTTCATGCTTTCACTTCATTGAATACATGACTATGGCTTATCTAGTGTAGTCCACTTTCCGCTGCATACTAATAGGCTTGAGCTTATCATTTATCTTCGAAACTAACATGTTTTGAAGCATTTCATAAAAATCTCCTATTCACCCCCCTCTAGTCGATATACTGCACTTTCACTCATGTATTGCGTGAAGAGTTGAAAAAGTTTAAGAATGTTAAAGTATGAAAACAATTGCTTGATTGACACCAGGATGGACATGATTTATAGTTTGTTTTAAGAAGAGGGAGCATAAATGACTATATGATTTTGGAGGGATAACTTCCTTTCGCCATGTTATTTTTTGAAGCTTTATAGATTGCTTTTAGTATGCTCGAAGTATTATTGTTTTGATATTCATAAATTTTGTTTTGAGTCTTACATATCTGAACATTCATGCCACAATAAAGAAGAATTACATTGATAAATATGTTGGATAGCACTCCACATCAAGATTTCTGTTTTTATCATTTACCTACTCGAGGACGAGCATGAATTACGCTTGGGGATGCTTGATACGTCTCCAACGTATCTATAATTTTGGATTGTTCCATGCTATTACATTATCTGTTTTCGATGTTTTATATGCATTAATATGCTATTTTATATTATTTTTGGGACTAACCTATTAACCTAGAGACTAGTGCCAGTTTGCGTTTTTTCCTTGTTTTTGAGTTTCGCATAAAAGGAATATCAAATGGAGTCGAAACGAAACGAAACATTACGAGGATTTTTCTTGGACCAGAAGACATCCAGAGGATTTGGAGTGCACGTCAGGGGAGCAATGAGGCAGCTACAAGGACAAAGGGTGTGCCCAGGGGGGGAGGGCGCGCCCCCACCCTCGTGGGCCCCCTGTTGCTCCACCGACCTATTTCTTCCATCTATATAATCACATATATTGCAGAAACCCTAGAGGAGGCATCGAAACCACTTTTCCACCGTCGTAACTTTTTGTATCCACGTGATCCCATCTGGAGGCCTTTTTCGGTACTCTGTCGGATGGGGATTCAACCACGAAGGGCATCTACATTAATCAATAGAAAGTTTATCGGGATATTTTGCCTAAACTTCGAATGTCGTGTTCTCCACAGGGACTAGGCGATCAGCGGCTACGCCCGGCTAAAGCTAGATCACACGGTTTTGAGTAGTAAAAACAGCAAATAAACCTGAACTATTTAAGATTGTTCCCGGAGATAATCCACAAAGACAATGCAAAAAGGCGGAGGGAGTTTCAGAATTCACTCACTGTTGATCTGGTATTTTTCTTTGTATTTCAATAAGGAACACAACCAATCAGCAAGACAAAGGGGAACATACTATAGATGATTGAGCTATACTAAAGGGACTACTAACATGAAATAAAATGTCAGGATAACAATAACCAGTAGTAGGACTAGAAGTTAACTTTTATAGTGACAAACACACATGCATGAATACACATGAAGGATGGCAGATTACTAATTCACAAAGCAAAATCACACTGGCATAACATTCTCTAATCAACTGGAAATTAACTAGTAAGAACGCATCGATGTACAAAATAAGTACTACAGATGAACACAATAAGTTCTACAATACTAAACAAGCACATGTCCGAAACTAAACATATCATAGCATTACACAGTTACGAGTATGAACAAACATCAAGTTTCAAGAACTAGACAAATCTGAACCTTACAAACTCTTACACATCTGAAGTTTACAGAAATCTGAGAGAGAGGGAGAGAGAGAGAAGCAGTAGGTAGGTTCAGAGAAGAAGGGTAGCAGTAGGAAGTTGAGGAGAAGAAGAGCAGCGGCAAGGTTCAGGGAAGAAGAGCAGCGGCAAGGTTCGGGCAAGGGTGAGAAGAAGCAGCGACGACAAGATTTGAGGAGAGGGAGCCGCATCACTCAGGAACAGGGGCGGTAGCAGCGGAGGCGAGGAAGGAGAGAAGTAGCAATGCAGAGAAGAGGAGATTCATAGAAGGTTAGGAGCAACAACGAGATTGGGGAAGAAGGTTGGAGAGCAACGGCTAGAGGACTTTGAGAGGAAGAGGAGCAGCGGTGGAGATGGGAAAAGAAGAGCAGCAGCACGGGGGCGCTCACGCGGAGGACCAGACGACTGTGACCCCCTTGTCTGGTTGGGCATGCGAGGTGCGGCATTGGCTGGAGATGGTGGCGCTTCTTGGTGGATTTGGTAGTCTGTGGTGGATGCTGGTGGTGGCTTGTTACTGGAGGTGCTGGGTGGCGCACCACCACGCCGGCCTAGCCGTGGCGGCGGCCGGTGGTGGAGAAGGAAGGGAGAGGGAGGGAGATGAGATGCCATGCCCGATGGAGATCGGCTTCCGCTAGGGATTTTGACCCCTCCTCTGATCTGCTGCTATGCAATTTTGGCCCTTCTCCTTTCCTTCTTTCTTCACAAGAAGGTCCCTTTCTTCTTTAACTTGTCCCTTGGAGCATCATTTCTTCACACACAAGTCCCTCCGTCTTTCTTCTTCCTTTTCACTTGACTGGTTCTCTTAGACACTAGTCCGGATCTTGAAGTTTATAGTGCCTTTGCGCACTTTTCCGCAAAAGAAACACAATAACTAGTAAATGATTCATTATATGATTTTCATGCAAATATTCAACTAAACTTAGCAAGAATAGATGGGCATAACTCAAGGAATGGTATAATTCAATGCCAAAATTATGTATATGAAATGTGCTTATCAAGTTCCCCCACACTTAAATCTTTACTTGTCCTCAAGTAAAGGCATATGACAAGGGCAAGATAGTGAATAGTGACCTGACTAGAGAATGCCAAGTGAAGTAGATCTCTAAATAATGCATGCTTCAGACTTTGCTAGTGAAAATTAATGGTTAAGAGTGTTACAAAGTAGTAGGATACTAGTAGACTCAATCATTTTAAACTTCTAGAATGATAAAAGAAGATCAACTAGCTCAAATGATGATTGTGCCAAAAGATTCCTAAAGAGAGCACGATCCTGAGAACAAAGCTTGTGATCAAATCACTTATTTACAGAAACAGAGCAATGGTTTTATTACTATTAGTCTCACCATAGGAACATACCACCGATCCCGAGAACATGGTATACACCTGGCTCAACCAATTATTTTAAAAAAATAGTTTGTCTCCCCAAAGGAACATACCACCGATCCAGAGAACATGGTATACACCTGGTTCGACAATTACATTTTTTTTAGTAATTACTACCCAAGCTAACCCGATTTCACATGCCACCGATCCAGGGAACATGACATGCTACTGTAGGTAGTCAAACTTATTTATTATTATTTTGTAAGACATACTTTTTTTTAAATGAACAAAAACAAGAATCATCACTCAACCATGTCTGGTTCACATGCTACCGATCCAGGGAACATAACATGCTAATCCATAGTGGTTAGGTGATTGCTTTGAATGGGAACACACTTGGCACAAGTTCAGCATCTAAACATAGTGATCTAGGTGTATCATAGTAAAAGCAAAAAATGATTAAGTTTTCTAGTGTACTAGGGATTTGAGCACTCAAAACTAATAGCTTCCACTACTTTCAGCAAAGCAAACAATGTATAGGTCACTAGTTTACAAGGCATTTAACACGCAGTTCACATATATTCACATCAATCACCCTTTGTCGAAGGTAAAATTCAGTGGGACGATATTTAAGAAATGGCTTAAGCAACCCAAATAGCAAATGATTTCAGCATGTATCAATGGATGATATATTCAGATTGGGGACATGAAACAGCTCACCGGGTTTTGATCATGTAGCACTTGCTCGATCATCTCACATCCTCTTGCATTGTGACTCCTCTCCTTTTGCTTCTCTATCCTCATGCTCTCTATCCTCGTGCACGCTCCAGCTTCACTCTTCTTCATGTGTGCTCCTTGCTTCTCCTCGTCACCATGCTTTGAATCCACCGGGGTCCCAAGGAAGGTCACCTCGAACCTGGTCAGCATGTATTGATTCGTGCACAAGCGAAAACCTGAAATAGGACTCACATAAACAACAACCGCGAGTGATAGGGGTAATGCCCTCTAAATCATCAATAGAGTACCCAATTACATAAGTATAGTTATAAAGCACATGTTTAGGATGGTAGAAATCAGTAAGCTCAATGCTAGCATAAGGATGATATGAATCATTAGCATGTGGTTGATATGAATCACTAAGCATAGGTCTAGCATGAGGGAAATAAGTGCCATCATAACAAATGTGAGTAATGCCAGTAACAGGGTATGTATGATCGTGTCCAAGCAAATAGTTTTACAAATCTACCTTAAGTGATGGCATCATGTAATGCAAGTTAGAAGCAAAGAAATCATAAGGACTCATGTCATGATGAGGATTAGATAAACCTGACACATGACGCACTTGTATGACAATAGGCAAATGAATCTCAGGTTCTTCATCTTCATCTACATCAGCTTCTTGTACTTCCTCAGGAGAGATAGAGATTGTGTCTTCAACTTGATCACTTGGGTAATCGATCTCTTGGTCATCTTGTTCCTTGTCTTCTAGTTCATCTTCATCAATCTGAGGTATCTCTTGCTCAAGGCACTTACTATCTAGCTCAGCTGGATGTGACGGTATTGGAACCACACATGTATCAAGGGAAATCCCAAAAATACTCAGCTGAAGCTGTGATGAAATAGTGCTACCAGCGTTGATGTTCTTCTCTATCTTCCTTACTTCTTCCACTAGCTCATTCCCACTCTTGATCTTCTTCATTTCATCTAGTATCACCTTCCTAATAGGATCATCTTCCGCACTCCAAGTGAACTCGAGACTAAGCAATGTGAGCTTGTCTATGTCATCAAACTCATCTTGTGTGGGCACTTGCACATGAGATTGCTCAACAGGTGCTGGAGTTGTTGATTGACCAAGTGGAGGGCCATTTAACTCCATTGGACACATCTCCGGAAGCTGAGGTACATGAATAGGAGCTGAATAAAACTGTTGTGGTGCATAGTTGTTGCTCTTCTCTTCATACCTAAATCCCTGCATATGATTACTAGAAGCAAACGATGAGATCTCGGGGCCGTTGTTCTTATATGACATATTCTGGTTTTCAGGCCACCCATATGAGTAATTGTTTTGGTATGAGCTAGGCTGTGGGGCGAAGCTCATGCCATAACAATCAGGAGGGTGAGAGTAACCACGCTGACATTCAGCGGGTGAATGGCCCTGAAATCCACAAATATGCCATGTAGGAGCAACATAAGGATGACCTCTAGAATAAGGATCAATAGTGCTAGGCCTATCCTCAAAAACTACTTCTCGCTGTTGAGCTAAATCATCTAATTGATGGGAAATCTTACTTATCAGTTCTTGAATACTTTCCGTGATGTTTGTAGTGTTGCTCGCATAAGTATGATGATCTGAGTAGAATGCCATTTCCAAGAAGACAATTCAACCTACAAAACGAACAAGAAAAGAAAGAGAAGATAACTAGAACAGTGGTTAGGGGTAAGAGATATATCACAAATATATGGCACCAGATAGAAACAGAAGCAAAACCTAGTCTATAGCCTAACACGGTTGCACGACGCTAGTCCCCGGCAACGGCGCCAAAATAATCGATTGAAAGTACGGCGGGATATTTCGCCCGAACTGCGAATGTCGTGTTCTCCACAGGGACTAGGCGATCAGCGGCTACGCTCAGCTAAAGCTAGATCACACTGTTTTGAGTAGTAAAAACAGCCAATAAACCTAAACTATTTAAGATTGTTCCCGGAGATAATCCAAATAGACAATGCAAAAAGGCAGAGGGAGTTTCAGAATTCACTCACTGTCGATCTGGTATTTTTCTTTGTATTTCAATAAGGCACATAACCAATCAGCAGGACAAAGGGGAACTTACTATAGATGATTGAGCTATACTAAAGGGACTACTAACATCAAATTAAATGTCAGGATAACAATAACCAGTACTAGGACTAGAAGTTAACTTGTACAGTTACAAACACACATGCATGAATACACATAAAGGATGGCAGATTACTAATTCACAAAGCAAAATCACACTGGCATAACATTCTCTAATCAACTGGACATTAACTAGTAAGAACACATCGATGTACAAAATAAGTACTACATATGAACACAATAAGTTCTACAATACTAAACAAGCACATGTCTGAAACTAAACATATCATATCATTACATAGTTATGAGTCTGAACAAACATCAAGTTTCAAGAACTAGACAAATCTGAACCTTACAAACTCTTACACATCTCAAGTTTACAGAAATCTGAGAGAGAGGGAGAGAGAGAGAAGCAGTAGGTAGGTTCAGAGAAGAAGGGTAGCAGCAGGAAGTTGAGGAGAAGAAGAGCAGCGGCAAGGTTCAGGGAAGAAAATCAGCAGCAAGGTTCGAGCAAGGGTGAGAAGAAGCAGCGGCGCAATATTTGAGGAGAGGGAGCCGCAGCAAGCAGGAACAGCGGCGGCAGCAGCGGAGGTGAGGAAGGAGAGAAGTAGCAAGGCAGCGAAGAGGAGATTCAGAGAAGGTTAGGAGCAGTAACGAGATTGGGGAAGAAGGTTGGAGAGCAGCGGCTAGAGGACTTTGAGAGGAAGAGGAGCAGCGGTGGAGATGGGAAAAGAAGAGCAGCAGCACGGGGCCGCTCATGCGGAGGACCAGACGACTGTGACCCCCTTGTCTGGTTGGGCGCGCGAGGTGCGGTGTTGGCTGGAGATGGTGGCGCTGCTTGGTGGATTTGGTGGTATGTGGTGGATGCTGGTGGTGGCGTGTTACTGGAGGTGCTGGTTGGCGCACCACCACGCCGGCCTGGCTGTGGCGGCGGCCGATGGTGGAGAAGGAAGGGAGAGGGAGAGAGATGAGATGCCAGGCCCGATGGGGATCGGCTGCCGCTAGGGATTTTGACCCATCCTCTGATTTGCCACTATGCAATTTTGGCCCTTCTCCTTTCCTTCTTTCTTCACAAGAAGGTCCCTTTCTTCTTTAACTTGTCCCTTGGAGCATCATTTCTTCACACACAAGTCCCTCCATCTTTCTTCTTCCTTTTCACTTGACTGGTTCTCTTAGCCGCTAGTCCGGATCTTGAAGTTTATAGTGCCTTTGCGCACTTTTCTGCAAAAGAAACACAATAACTAGTAAATGATTCATTATATGATTTTCATGCAAATATTCAACTAAACTTGGCAAGAATACATGGGTATAACTCAAGGAATGGTATAATTCAATGACAAAATTATGTATATGAAATGTGCTTATCATACATCAACACCATTGCCCTTTCGATAAAGTGTGAGTAGTTTACCACAGACCTATGGGTCCATAGCTAGTAGCTAGATGGCTTCTTCTCTCCCTTTGATTCTCGATACCATGTTCTCCTCGATGTTCTTGGAGATCTATCCGATGTAATCTTCTTTTGCTGCGTGCTTGCCAAGATCCAATGAATTGTGGATTTACGATCAGCTTATCTATGAATATTATTTGAGTCTTCTCTGAATTCTTATATGCATGATTTGATACCTTGTAATTCTCTTTGAACTATCGGTTTGGTTTGGCTAACTAGATTGGTTTTTCTTGCAATGGGAGAAGTGATTTGTTTTGGGTTCAATCTTGCGGTGCTCAATCCCAGCGACAGAAAGGGACTTGACACATATTGTATTGTTTCCATCGAGGATCACAAGATGGGGGTTTCATCATATTGCTTGAGTTAATTCCTCTACATCATGTCATCTTACTTAATGCGTTACTCTGTTCTTTATGAACTTAATACTCTAGATGCAGAATCGTTTCGGTCGGATGTGTGGAGTAATAGTAGTAGATGCAGGCAGGAGTTGGTCTACTTGACACGGACGTGATGCCTATATTCATGATCATTGCCTTAGATATCATCATAATTATGCGCTCTTCTATCAATTGCTTGGCATTAAGTTTACCCACTGTGATAATTGCTATCTTGAGATAAGCCTCTAGTGAAACCTATGGCCCCCGGGTCTATTTTCCATCTTATAAGTTTCCGTTCTACTATTTTGTAATATTTTACTTTTCAATCTATAAACCAAAAATACCAAAAATATTTACTTTACATTTTATCTATCACTATCAGATCTCACTTTTGCAAATAACCATGAAGGGATTGACAACCCCTTTATTGCGTTGGTGCAATTTGTTTGATTGTTTGTGCATGTATTTGGTGATTCGGGCGTTGTCTCCTACTAGATTTATACCTTCATTCTCAAACTGATGGAAATACGTACTCTCCTTTGCTGCATGACCCTTTCCTCTTCAAGGGAAAAACCAACACAAGCTCAAGAGGTAGCATTCATCATTCTTTATTTGGTTCTTATGTAATTCTAGAACATATGTACCAATGAATTGAATAATGCATTGATTGTTTGAACCTAATGGGTATGAATAAAGCTATAGCATACATTCAAATTCAAATTCAAATATGGTACAATTAGATATGGCAGCAATTAAATTACGATGAAATTACGCTCTCCAGGTCGTTACGGCACGCAATGTTGGTAAAACACAAATGTTTGCGATATACACCATAATTCGACATGGTTCACAAAGAGGAAACGTGTGCAAGCATGCACACTGTTGCCGTTTGCAAAGCGTGTGCGATGTCAGACAATATCACAAATGGTGCGGGCAAACTAAACATTTGTGATAGTTACCTTATCGTACACGATTCACAACCATGAACTGTTTATGATGAAGTATGCATCATAAATGTTGCACTACAGAATAGCGTGTGCGATAGTTGTCGTGTACGACGATGTTACATTGGTCCAATGTTTTGTAATCATGTCTAACACTCGTCCGAAGATTAGCTAATCTTCTTAATTAGTTATCGTATGAGGTTTGGGAAAAGCGAATGTGTGTGATTGTATGCTTATCATACATGTTCTATAATAGTGAACCGTTTGTGATGGGTCGCGCATCATAAACGTAGCACCACAGAATACCGATTGCGATGACAATGCAAGTTGGAGTAATGTATATGCATCTTGGCTCCCTATCCCCGACGGTTTCTGGTTCGTGTGGGAAGGACCCCCCTATCGCCCACACTCACTCGGCGACGGTTCCAAATGTCGTCACGGAAAGGGGTTAAAAACTGTTTGTACAGCACCGACGCGTACCACTGCATTTATGAGGAAACAATAGGAGATTTAGAAACTTTCACCCTCTTAGAGGGTTTATGACCTCTTTTCGAATGGTCGGTCTTGGATTTACGACCGAGGATGTAAGCTGAATTAATGAACTAAGCCCGGGTTCCTCCAAACCCACGTACGAAACCTTCCCTACTACATGAGCGAGTAGTTGACCATCTAATGTGGCATGCAGCTCCTCATCCTTTAGATGTGAGAAGAAAGATTTGCTAGAAACACGTGGTTTAACCTGTAATCGGTCATATTCCAAATGTCTCAATGCGTTTGCAGAAACAGAAATATCATACTCATTATTTCCTAGACTAATACCCACCTTATTAAACTTAGAAACTATGGATGTAGTAGAAAAGGATAAAAACGATTTGGGTGATGATGAAGTACCTTGGTTGTCGAGGTTCTACGCTTCTTTACGCCGCATAACCTTGGTCAAGGAGTCCTCATCTGTGCTCGTCCTACCATCATCGGCCACCAAATGGCGACCACTCCGGCATGTGGGTGTCACCCCCGATGAAGAAAGTCATGCAAGCACCGTTGCCGGAGGAGGGGATGAGGGCAACCCCCTTGCCGGAAGCCTCGACCGCGGTTCGCACGATGTCACCAATAAAGATGGCGTGTCTGTACACGAGACCACGAGAGGAGCTTGCAAAGGACAGGTGGACACGTCCGACTCCATATGATACTGAGAGGCAGTCGCTGACCCGTCCGGCTCCACTGGAGACCGAA
This sequence comes from Secale cereale, assembly GCA_902687465.1. Taxonomy (NCBI): domain Eukaryota; kingdom Viridiplantae; phylum Streptophyta; class Magnoliopsida; order Poales; family Poaceae; genus Secale; species Secale cereale. The sequence continues at coordinate 493,435,055 of LR738711.1, read as the reverse complement.
GAGTAGCCGAATTCGCAGCGCTGCGTGGCTGCACCCCTTCAAAGCACTCCATGACTTAATACCTGAGATAGCGGTGCATGGATGGGCACACATGAGCGGTCCGTCACGTCCCACTCCTCTGGAAGTATGCATGCGCTTTTCCAACTGAGCTGCATGCAGGGCGGCCCCAACCCCAGCCTCTGGATGCCAGCTCTGCAAACACGCATTGGTGTGCCCCATAGTACCTCCGGCTCTATGTACCGGCTTGGGAACAACCAGCTTTGATGGCACCGTCCGTGTCGTCGACAACATCTGTGATGCCACCTCGAAAGGTCTCTGTGCATTATCGGAAGGAGATCCCGGGTACCCCCCCCCCCAAGACGTCGGTGGCCTGCACCATCTGGAGGGCAGCAGACGGTGACATAGTTGTCCGAAAAGGCGACGACGACTGTGCTGCAAACATCACCCGTGGAGTAGAAAGCAACAATGACTCCTAAAGGTGCACTCATTGGGATTTCTCGAGACATCCATGTAACATGGAGTTGGTTCGAAGATCCGCGACAAGCTCCATGCCTCTCGGCGTCTGAGGTGAGGAGTTAAACGAAGGGACCACCAATAGCATATAACCACCTCCCGTCACACCACCAGAGCCCACACTCGACACACCCCGTTGTTGAACATCAGATACATTAATGTTATTCGCTGGAGCACAACTAGACGACAGATGGTTAGATGGGTGTTCTGAGGTGTCCATCTCATCGTCCTTCTCCTTGGAGCCGCTCTCATTGTCAGCATTATCACCCTTGCATCTCCAAATATACGCGACAAAGTCCAGATCCAGAATGTATCCCGTCGGCTTCCTCCTGAATGTGAAAGCGTAGCCCTTGAGCTTAACCAGCACGTCTGTTACAACAAAAGGCCCCGCATCATCCTTGTCCTTCTATAAAATCTGGGAGTTGGTCATAGGCACGAGAATCCGAACAACACCACGGCATCGCAGACTAATGAGATCCACATCTAAGGTCTTGCCCATCAAAGTACCAACAGCCCATAGCCCCCAAAAGTGGCGCACTATATGACGAACACCCTCGGCATGGAGCCAAATCCGTTGAAGCTCTCATGTGGGACCTCCTGCAATCTCCATGCGGTGACAATCATCTGGGCATTAACCGACAAAACATTCATCTGGATTCCGTCGACCCTATCCAAATCCTTGAAAGACGGTAATCTAACAAGGTAAGCATCAGACCCATGTTGAATAGCCTCCCACTTCCATTGATCATGTACCAGGCATCTCCTGGCAATCTGGCTCTCGACAACGCTAGCTGGTACCATCAACCCACTAACCTGAACGCGAGCAATCGCTGTTTGGGCCGGCGCCAAATGATCTTTCAGCTCACTATCAAGCAGTTGGCAAAATAGGCCTCCTCAGCACCAACTCCTAAGACAAAAGCAATGGGCTTAGGAAATTTTATAATCGGGCACCGTAACATTGGATGAGAAATTTTGTCACAAATATAATAGTAATGATGCACTATGCAATCATTCGCAGCATGCGTATCCAGCGCGCAGTTCCAGCATCGGACCACTTTCTTAGCCTTGATCTTGGACACTATAGTATCAATCTGCAAATCAGACTCATGATCTCCCAGTGGCGCGACATTAACAATAGTAGTCCCCTGTGGCAACTTTGGCACCTGAGGATTCTTTAGCTGCACAACCTGCTCATACTACCCCTTCTGATATGACTACACCTGCTACAGCGGTACAAGTTGATGCGGGAACTATTGTTGAATCTTCATAGGGGGGGAGGTGGGTAAAAACCATGTTGTGAAGCTCCATCGGCAAACTGTTGCTCTTGTGGCTTCTTCTTATTTTCTTCGTTTCTGAACCGGCTGTGCCACAACCCCTCTCGGATGAAACTGTGTAGGGACTTGCACCCTAGTAGGCGGAGCCCCATACATGGGAGCTAGCCCTCCGACAATAGCCGGACCATATGGCGAGATGTACTGCCCAGCATGGCCATGTATAGGGGGTTGGTTCCCACCATAGTTCTATACCGATGCTGGTCCTCATTGTTGGTGAAGTGTTGGGCCAGAGAAGCCCGATGCCAGAGCCGGAGGGCACGATAGAAGACGAAGACGACGACGTTGTGGGCGATGGCATGTCGTTGATCGTCAGCGACTGTGTAGGGCATCTCCAAAGAGCCCACATGCGCCTTCTAAGAAAGACCCACAAAAATTCCACGCCCAGGTCCTTCTTTGCATGCATGGACCCATTCCACGAGGTCGATGGATTTTGAATCTCCGCTGAAATCATGACTGAACCCGACGCCCGATCTATGTCAGTTTTCGACAATCCTTCCTGTGTCGGCGAGCCTCTCCGACCTGCCGAGGCCGAACCCCTCTTGGCTGAGTCGATGAACATCCCAAGTACCAGAGGAGGCGTCACTCTACGCGGTGCCAAGGGGCCTCGCCAGGATGTAGCGACCACGATTCCAATGAACTGAAGTCTTTGTTCTTAGTGTCATCCCTGAATCGGTATGCTGACACACACACTACTTAAGGATTTATAACAGAGGTTCAATCACACTTTATTAATTCGAAAATCCTCGAAGAGGCAACATCCAATACACGAATTCAAGTGATGAGATCATGTAATGCCCAGTATGAGATTATACCTCCTACGTGTCGAGGCACGACTTAAAGGTATAAGCTCATTCTAGAATGATCTCAAGTATGGTATCTCTGCACGACTCTTGTAAAAGAGGGATGAAATTGCGAAAGAGTAGTTGGCTTACACTCGCCACGTCACACAATACATTACATAAGCAATCATCATCCAAATAACATCACAGTCCGACTACGGACGAAGATCCAAATGAAAGATACCAAATAAATAAAGCCACAAGGTCTGAATCGCCCCTAGTAGAAGCCACTACTGATCCTCTGGGTAAGACATGTAGTATCGCCCAAGTTCTTTGTCGAACTCCCAGTACAGCTCTGTGCCGTCACCTGTGTAGTTCACCATAGTACCTGCATCTGGTGTTGTGTAGAATCTGTAAGCCACGGAGGACTGGGCAATCCCGTTCCCGGGTAGCAAAACTATCTAAGCCTTGGGTGTGGAACAAGGCTGAAGAACAAAGGTTGCAGCCGCACTAGCACTAGCTTACGTGTTTAGAGCGAGAAGAGAAGTGCCACGAGCGTCAAAGTTATCACGAAGTGATCCTATCTAAGAACGTCAAACATAACCCCATCGTGTTCACTTCCCGAACCCCTTCAGAAAATGACCGTCACGGTTACTCACGCTGGTAGTGTATTCTGAACATGATGTCAAGTTTTCTACAACCAGATATTAACAAATTCCCATCTGCCACATAACCGCGGGCACGGCTTTCGAAAGATCAAACCCTGCAGGGGTGTCCCAACTTAGCCCATCACAAGCTCACGATCTGCGGAGTCGCAACTCCAAGGTGGGAAGACCCGAGTATTCTCGGAATCCCGTGTTCAAGATATTCCGACTAAGGTAAAACTAATCCAGCAAGACCTCCCGGCGTGCCAACACCCTGACAGTAGCCGCGCGTATCTGGTCTCAGGCCACGACCGGATGGGTGATCCTACAGGTTTTTACAGCCCTCGGGTTCCCCCAAGGTGGGCCCGCATAACCCCCAGTTTGGACCAACACTCATGTGGAGCACTGGCCCGGGTTGTTGATTAATAAAAGGGTTTATAACTCCCTATGCAAGTTTTAGTTGTTAGGCAAATGTAAAACCAATGTCGGGCCTTGCTGGAAAAGCTTTAGCGCTAAGCGGGTTATCGAGGGGGGCCCATAAACCCAACCATGTTAGGGACGCAAAATCAAGGAACATAACACCGGTTTAAACGGTTTCTAGGGAGGCATGAGTGGAACAAAACACCAAGCAAGAGGCTTAGCCTTCCACCCATTACCAATATATAGATGATTTAGTTTAAGAGTTTATATAGTGTGATATCCCAACAATAACTTCAACATGAAGCAAGAATCTTCAAATCTTCTCCTGCAACTAGCAATGCTATAAGAGGGGCTGAGCGAAGCTTACGTAGCCAAACAAAGGTTTGCTAGGTTGGGTGCTTAGAGAGATTCATGGCCACAAATGGAACTAAATGTAGAGCACATCACCACGATCATTTTGATATATCACACGCCCAAAACGGATCTACGAGCGCGAAGTTACGGCCATGCAAAGGAGGCAACAAAATATAGCAGATCTGGGTACTTAGTGAAAATATACCCCTCTGAGAAAGTCAACGGGACGGATCCGTGTGGGATGGAGGGATCCGGGCTGCGGGGCAATGTTTGGTTCGTCTCCCGGTGGATCTCGTCCCTATCCACCGGATCTCGCCGGAGTTGGAGGAGATCACCGAAGAAGCGACAGGGCGGCGGCCGGAGGTGCTCGGGAAGGTGGAGGCACGGTCCGGCGGGGAGCTCGCCTGAGTAGGGGCAGGCGGCGGCCGGCGGGGTCGGTGCCGGAGCCGGCGGGCGGCGGTGTCGGGCCGCGGCGGCGACCGGCGGTGGGCGCGACGGAGATGGCGGCGGCGGCGACCGGCGGTGGGCGCGACGGAGATGGCGGCGGCGGCGTCCACCGGAGGCGGAGGCGCGGGCGCCTGGACGGCCGCGGGAGGTGCGTCGGCGGGGTGGGCCGACGGGCCGCGGCGGGAGGCGGGGAGACAGGCACCTGCGTGGCGCTCCGCTATTGGCTCGGGGCGGCGGCATGCTGAGGTGGCGGCGCGCTAGTGGCTGGAGCGACGTGGCTGTGCGGCGGCGGACATGTCCGGTCGGATCAGGATGTGTTCGGCGCGGCGCGGAGGGAGGAGGGCTAGGTTTCGTCCGCAAAATGGACGTGGGGGACTGATTTATAGGCATAGGGAGCTAGGAGACTCCAAATGGGGTGCAGTTTTCGGCCACGCGAGCACGATTCGACGACCGAGATGATGGTAGTGCTTGTGCTGGGCTAGTGGGCTGTTGTGGAGGGGATCTTGGGCCAAAAGGAAGAGGTACTTTTAGCCCACTAGGTTAACCGTTGGAGTACCGAACGAACTCCAAACGCGATGAAACATGACAGGCGGCCTACACGTACCAAAACAACAACGCACGACAAGTCTCACCTCATTCCGGAAACGTTACACGGCCTCACATGAAAGAAGTACTCGGGGGTGCCACGAGCACGTGTGTGAGTGTCGGAACTCAAAATGGACAACGGGAAGAGGCGAGTGGGACCGGATGCAAGTGACAACACGAATGCAATGCAATGCACATGATAACATGACATGGATGAAATGCACACACTCACACGACAAAACGAAGAAACCCGAAATGAAAGAAGAGCCCATAATGGAATTGATGAAGTCAAAGTTTCATATATTGCCATAATTGGAAAGTGTTACAACTGGGGCATTATAGATCAGTCCATAAGTCAAATACCAGGATACTCACGTTGTCCATAACCGGGGACACGGCTACTCATGAATAGTTTGCACACTCTGCAAAGGTCTGTGTACTTTTCCCCAGAAGACTCGATCGGCTCCGTTTGATTTCTCGCACTTCATGATGTTTGAGAAACAGATGACCGAGACACAGTCTTTCAGAAGCATTAACTCTTTACCATGGGTAGATCGTTACACCTACATTCGCTACATCTGCTAGCCTACCACTGAAAGAGGTCACACATTATACTCAAGTATTCCAGACCCCATAAGGGCTTGCGGCTGCACACGGAAGTTTCAAGGCATGAATGATATATGATCCCTTTGAGCCTGGGTGGCATTCCTTGGGCAGCACTGGTATATCCCCGGGTGCCTTGGCAACCACTGGTGGATCCCAAGGGTGCCACAACCAATCCACCCAGATGTGTATTAAATTTCCACCTTCAAGAAACCCTTAGTTGTTATACACTCACTACTTTGGTGAAACTCTCATACCAATCCACGTCTATGAGCATGGCTAAACAATAAGAAACAAAGTGTATATTCCCTTAGATTGATCTCAAGTCACTGGATTCCTACCTCATGAACTACAAAGCATCATCCAGTCCTACTCATACAAGTGTTTGAGGATATAACTAATGCAGTAAAAACGGGGTATTGGAAAGTATGATCAAAGTATGAACTTTCCTTCCCAATGATCGTTGAAACCTAGGGACTTATAGTAGCACGCTTCGCACTCCAGGAATTCTGTCGCAATCAAACAATAGCATACATAAGCAATCATGCAATAGAATCGGAGAACAGATCTCAGAAGACTTCGAAAACAAACGAATAACTCTTGCAACATAAAACAATTTCTAAAAGTACCAAAATTAAGTGAATTTGGCCTTATCAGAAAGTTTAGGTCAAGCGCTTCAGTTTGCAAAAATAATCAACTCAAACGGAGTTACGAAACTCAAGTTACGATCAAAAGAAGTTCAAACACAAAACTATTTGAATTCAAATTTTAAAACTTTCAAAATCATTTTTGAGTTGCTTAACGGGACAGATGGGGTTATAACGAAAACGTGGGCGTTGGTTTCACCTAATTCCGATAAACGAGTGAAAAGTTGTGATCGAAAGAAGTTCAGGAGCTAAATTGTAAAAATAAAAACTACAGATAGGTCCCTGGTTATTTTTAAACAGATCTAAAATAAAAAAGTTCACTGATTTAACCTAACTGATGAATCTATCCACTAAAAACCCTAAACGAACGAACGTTCGTTAACTAACTAGGTTTAATAAAAAAACCGATCTACCTAATTAACCGAACTAAAATAAATAAATAAACGCCTAGGGTTTTAACTAGAAAAACCGGCGAAAAAACCCTGCCGACGGCGAGGTAAGAGGCGGCGCCGGCTTCGGCAGTGGCGGCTTTGGCTCGCGAGGGGGGGGGGGCGAGGCGAGGGCGGCTCAGGGCAGCGGAGTCAGCGGCGGGGTCGGCTCGGGCGCGGGGAGGCGGAGTGGGGCGATGGCGGCGACTAAAGGCGGTGGAGGCGGCAAACTCCATGTGGGGACCCCGACTTATGAGTCGAGATCACGGAATGCACGTGTACAGTGATCCCAGAAATCAATGCTCACTGAACACACAGAATCTGAATAACAAGAGTCTTACATCCATACATACCGTCTTACACAAATTATGGCCAAGTCTTACATAGATAAAGCCTCACGGGCTGAATAGCAAATAAACTCGAATACCGGAATTCTTCGTAGATAAGTAGAACCCATGCCATCTGCATTAACCCTATAGGCATTCTGACTGGAAAAGCGTCCTAGTTCGCATGTTCATCTCCATAGAATTCTTTTTCAAATTCATGCTCCTCCATGCCTGGCCAATTAAATAACCAGTGGCAAACCAGTGAGTACTTTGAATGTACTCGCAAGCAACCCATGATTTGGTTCAAGGTAACAATGCGAGTTGCACGACAAATGAGCAACCTAGATACAAGCTAGATAAGATATTCTACCATTTTGTGAGACATGCATCAATGTACTTGGGTAACCTCGAGGACAGGTTACAGATATCAACATATGTATAGTTCAAATCATTACTGGCTCTTTCAACGCGTCAAGTCACCACCTTGACTCAATACACACACACATATATTCACCAAGATTGTAAAATTCTGTACATAGATTAAGTAGCACCTCCAAACTGTCCATGACCGTGGACACGGCTATTCAAATAGTTTTACACTATGCAGAGGTTGTGCACTTTACCCACAAGATCCGGGAAGCTTTCGTGTCATCCACGATCCCGCTGTACCTCAAGTACTCGGGGGAAGCACCCGATCATTACCTTTCCCTAGACGACCCTAACATAGGGTCCACTCGTTGGTGCACAACCCTCGTGTACAAATAAAAGATCGTGGGACTTTGCCCTTTTTACATTGTCACACATACACGAAGGGACCAACAGTGTGTCCGGTGCCCTGTAAAAAACAGTCATGGCCGCCTATCCAAGCACGACCCCATTCCGGGAGTGACCTCGAGTCTCACCCGTCACTAGTAATGTGGGCACCATGCTAGTATCAGCCTAAGTAATCAATAATGCCCCGTCGCATATAGGGGTAGAGTGGTTGCACATGTTTGGTTGGGACGATGATCACACATAAATCTAATCCATCATTTTACCCATACACGAAAAGCTGTCTTTGGTACTCCCACGCCCACGAGCATCCCAGTGAGAGGGAAGGGAAACTTTCCACTCCAAATTTCCGTCTGGGGTGCTCGTGGGCGTGGTTCATATCTAGAGAAGGGAAGGGAAGGAGCGTGGGAAGGCTCCAGAGGCTCGCGCGTGTGAGGCCGAAGATTGGACCTCGCGGGCGGTCGGCGCACGTGCGAGGGAAGCCATAGGAGGGAGAAGGAGGAGGGGGACAGGCCCATGGGGTGTTGCGGACGTCGAGGCGCCTCGGCTGGCGCGAGGTGGAGGCCCGAGGTGGTCGGAGGCGCCGGGTCAGGAGCGGCTACATTGCCAAAGCGCACAGTAGCATGCTCCAGAGCGTGCATATGGCCGACATGGCATTCTTTATGCCCTATGGTCGTGGCCTCCAGTGTCTAGGGGATAAGGGAGACAATAAACAACATGGAATTGGCATTGGATGCTCTAGAGGGCTTCTAGAAGGAGAGAGGATTGAGAAAGAAGTGTGAAAGGGGCTGTCCAGAGATGTAAAATGGGGTTTTACCCCCCCCCCCCTCCCTCAATCATTGAGTTGCGGTGCATCCTTTGCTACTGGAGGTAGAAGAGGTCTTGGGGGTGCTGTGGTAAGAACTTGAGGCAAGGGGAAATAGTGGAAGGGGTCAAAACAGGGGTTTTGGTAAAATAGCAGAAGGTGTTTGATGATGTTTTGGGCAAGCAAATGGGTTTCATTTGGCATGATAATCCACAGGATGAAATGGCACATACAATTAGTCCCTTTCACCAAATTAGAGCTCATTTGGGCAAAGTTGCCAATGCAACTTTTGTAAACCCTAGAAATCAACAGAAATGGATTTTCCAAGATTTAGTGAAGCAAATCATCCCTTCTTGATGAACCACTTGGTGTAGTGTCATCATTTGGGGTTGTGGGATTGTCCACCAAATTTGGGGTCACAAGTAAAAAGTTGGTAATGTAAAGTTGTTCAAATGTGAATCTGAACAGAAATGATTTTGGGGCACTTTGATCAAGTTACCCTTTTCCAAAACTTGTGCTATTTGGTCTAGATGCATAATTAGACCATTTTAGCATGTGTACCAAGTTTGAGAGCATTTGGACATGTTTGGCAATGTAAAGTTTCTCAAACTTCAAAATGGACAGAAATGGTATTGAGGGGATTTGATGATGTTTTCTTTCTCCCCAAGGAATGAGGCTTGGAAAGATCATCAAATATGCCATACTTGACATGATAGAATTTCCCTGAAATTTTTAGGGAATATTTCCTTTGTAAATATTTCGAAAGCTTGAAATATCCAGAAAGGGTTTCTGAGGGATTTGCCCAATATTTTGAACATGACCATGTGTTGAAACTCTTATATATGGACAATATATGTCCTAAGAGTCTCTTTGAATTTTGACAAATATTTTTGAAACAGTTAAATAATTTTTACCTATTAAAGACCATATCTGGCCTAAAGAAAAATCCTTTAAATAAAATAGGAAAATAACTTTTAAAATTATACTTTTGTGGTCTTGGGGAGTCCTATACCTAATAGGATTCAAACATACCTTTTGAAAGATTTTTATCACCCCAAAACAAGTACTTTCAGTCGAAATATTAACTCAGGAGTTTGTGGAAAACAAATTTTACAAAATACTATTTGGCAAAAATATTTTTGGAAGAATATACTATACTGTCCTATACACATGGTATGATCATTGGGCAGAAGTTTGGGGCAAGGAGATGAAGTATAGAAGGTGAGGCTATGTTGACTTTTAAAGAGCACTTGAAATCAGAGAGAGAGAAAATTCAATTCCAAATAAAAGCCAAATTATGCAAAAAGTTTTTTTTGATCCAAATTTTCATGCTTTATTAATGCAATAACCATGTTACAAAATGCAGGGTGTGACAGACCTACCCCCCTTACAAGAATCTCGTCCCTGAGATTCCTAAAATAGGCTTTCAAAGAGACCGGGATACTCGGACCTAAGATAGTCTTCACGTTCCCAGGTTGCTTCTGCTTCCGTGTGGTTGCTCCGCTGGACCTTGAAGTACTTGATGGTGCGGCTTCCCATTCGTCATTCTACTTCATCCAGAATGCAAATGGGCCTCTCAAGGTAGGTCAAATCAGGCTGAAGGTCAATGGCTTGGTGATCGACATCCTTGTAGAGATCAGGCTTGTCCGGAACTTGGAGACACTTCCGGAGTTGTGACATGTGGAAAACATTGTGCACATCGGATAGTTCAGGTGGTAGTTCCAACTGGTAAGACACTTCTCCTCGTCGTGCAGTGATCTCAAAGGGGCCAATAAACCTTGGTGCGAGCTTCCCCTTAACGTGGAAATGCTTGGTTCCCTTAAGAGGAGTTACCCGCAGGTACACATGGTCTCTGACTTGGAAGTTCACTTGTCAACGTTGAGTGTCAGTATAGCTCTTCTGTCTAGACTAGGCAGTCTTCAAACGCTCTCTGACTAGCTGCACTTGTTCTTATGCTTCGCGGAGAATATCTAGTCCAAAGACTAGTCCTTATCCGATCTCTGACCAATTGAGGGGTGTGCGGCACTTGCTTCTGTACAACATCTCAAATGGTGCCATCTGAAGGCTAGACTTATAACTGTTGTTGTAGGAGAACTCGGCAAAAGGGAGTCAATCTTCCCACTTGGCTCCATATGCCAAGACACAGGCTCAGAGCATGTCTTCGAGTATTTGATTCACTCGCTCTGTCTGATCTCCGGTCTGCGGGTGGAAAGCCATGCTGAAAGACAACTTGGTTCCCAGGGCCTCTTGGAACTTCATACAGAATCTTGAGGTAAACTGGGTCCCTCAATCTGACTCAATCTCCTTAGGAACACCATGAAGGCTTACGATTCTGTCGATGTAGAGAGTTGTCAGCTGGTTGCCATCATAGGTAGTCTTGACAGGAATGAAATGGGCTACTTTGGTCAAATGGTCAACTATGACCCAGATGGAGTCATGTCCTTTATTCGACCTTGGTAATCCAGTGATGAAATCCATTCCAACGTTATCCCACTTCCACTCAGGAACCTTGAGTGGTTGGAGCAATCCAGCGGGTCGCTGATATTCAGCCTTGACCGTTTGGCACACATCACACTTTGCAACATAGGTGGCAATCTCTCTTTTCATCCCGTGCCACCAAAATCTTTCCTTTAAGTCTTGATACATCTTGGTTCCTCCGGGGTGGATGGAATACGGAGTGTCGTGGGCTTCTTGCAAGATCAAGTTCTTCAGCTCCATCTTGTTTGGTACGCAGATGCGGCCTTTGTACCAAACAATGCCGTGCTCGTCCTCGGAGAACCCTGGGGCCTTGCCTAGCTTCATCTTCTTCTTCATGCCTTCAATGCTTGCGTGCCCATTTTGTGCTTCCTTGACTTCGTCCATCAGGGTTGGTTTGACTTCTAGATGGTCTAGAAATCCATGGGTAACCAATTCCAAGCTGAATTGTTCCATCTCTTCAAACAGGGCTGGCTGCCTTCCTTTAAGTATTGCATTCAGGGAGATAGCCTTTCTGCTTAAGGCATCGGCTACCACGTTAGCCTTCCCGGGGTGATATTGGACACTGAGGTCATAATCCTTGATCAGTTCAAACCATCTTTGTTGCCTCATGTTCAATTCCTTTTGGGTGATAATATACTTTAGACTTTTGTGGTCTGTGTATATCTCACACCGCATCCCTAGGAGGTAATGCCGCCATGTCTTCAAAGCGTGAACTACTGCTGCTAAATCAAGATCGTGAGTAGCGTAGTTCTCTTCATGAGGTCATAGCTGCCTTGAGAGGTAAGCTATGACTCGTCCTTCTTGCATCAGAACGCTTCCCAATCCGGTTCGAGAGGCATCACAATATATCACGAACTCCTTGTGAATGTCAGGTGTTGCCAGAACTGGGGCGGTGGTCAATCTCTTCTTGAGTTCTCAAAAGCTTTCTTCGCATTTTGGCATCCATTCGAACTTCTTGTCCTTCTTCAGGAGCTGAGTTATTGGCCGGGTGATGCTGGAGAATCCTTCCACGAATTTGGGGTAATAGCCCGCATGTCCGAGGAAGCTTCTGACTTCCTTGACGGTTGTTGGGTACTGCCATTGGGTCACAGCTTCGATCTTCGCGGGATCAACCAACAATCCTTCCTCAGTCAAGACATGACCTAAGAATCCAACTTTATTCAGCCAAAACTCACATTTGCTGAATTTGGCGTATAGTTGGTGCTCTCGAAGCTTGTCTAGGACCATCCTCAAATGTTGCTCGTGCTCTTCCTCCGTCTTCGAGAAGAAAAGAATGTCATCAATGAAGACAACGACAAACTTGTCCAAGTATTCCATGAAGACCTTGTTCATGAGATACATGAAGTAAGCGGGGGCATTGGTTAATCCAAAGGACATGACTGTGCACTCATACATGCCATATCTTGTCACAGATGCCGTCTTCGGAATATCTTGGGGTCTGATCTTCAGCTGGTAGTACCCAGATCGGAGGTCGATCTTGGAGAACACCTTGGCTCCACTGAGTTGATCAAACAGATCTTCGATCTTGGGAAGTGGATACTTGTTCTTGATTGTAACTTCATTGACGGAGCGGCAGTCAATGCATAAGCGGATGGTACCGTCCCTTTTTGCCACAAACAGAACAGGTGATCCCCAAGGGGAGGTACTAGGGCGGATAAATCCCTTCCTCAACTGCTCTTCCAGTTGCTTCTTCAACTCAGCTAATTCTTCTGTCCCCATTTGATAAGGCTTCTTATAGATGGGTCCTACCCCGGGCATGAGCTCGATGACGAACCCAATGTCACGGTCAGGGGGCATTCCCGGTAGCTCATCCAGAAAGACATCGGGATACTCGCATACTACTGGCACTTGCTCTAGTCCAACTTCAGACAAATAGTTGACGAGCGGTTTGAGCAAAAGAGGAGTTTGAGGCAAACTTAACTTCAACTCCTTGGTCATTGGTCACAGTGACAGTCCGATTGGCACAGTCTAATAAGCCTTGGTGCTTGCTGAGCCAATTCATGCCTAGGATCACATCCAAGCCTTGTGATCTTAGGATGATAAGGTCTGCTAGGAAATCTACCCCGTTAATGACGATACTGACTCCCTTACAGCCTATCTTGGCTCTCATATCTGCTCCCGGAGTTTGTACCACCATGGGGTTATTCAGGGGTGTAGGGGTCATGCCACTTTTTAATGCAAATCTTTGAGTGACAAATGAATGCGTGGCTCCAGAATCAAACAAGACAATTGTTGGTGCTGAGTTGACAAGGAATGTACCCAGCACGACGTGCGGGTGTTCCTGGGCTTCTTCTGCAGTGACGTGATTCACATGCCCCTTTCCATTGTTGGGCGGGTTGCGAGGAGCTTGGTTCCTTGACGGCATCCCACGGCCTTGTCCTGGGTTCTGCGCATTGGGGCGCGGGGGCATCGGGCTTCTTGTTGGGGCACACCCTTGAGATGTGTCCTGACTGACCACATCCAAAGCAAGTGACTTGGTTTGGGTTATTGATCTTGTTGCCACCACTGTTATTGGGGTTGAATGCTGGCCTTGGGTTGGCATACTGCGGAGACTGATAGTTGGTGCGAGGTGCAGGAGCTCTTGGCTGCTGGTAGGTTGGCCTGACCGGGGCTGGCTGCCACGGGCGAGGCTTCTGGTTACTGGAACTTCCCTTGCTGATCATCTTGCGCTTGCGAGTGTCTTCCAGAGCACGTCACTTGTCTTCAAGCATGAGTGTGTTGTTCACCAGGTCGGGAAAGGTCGGGCAGTCACACACGACAAGAAAGTACTGCAGAGTCGGATTGAGGCCTTCCATGAAGCGCTCCCTTTTTGCAGCATCCGTGCTGACATCTTCAGGGGCATACCTTGACAGAACACAGAACTTCTGCATGTACTCCTTGACAGTGCCACTTCCTTGCTTCAGGGCTCAAAACTCACGCTTCTTGATAGCCATGATTCCGGAAGGAATATGGGCCTTGCGGAATTCTGCCTTAAAGTTATTCCAAGTGATGTCTTGCCCAGCATGCATGACCTTGAATCCATCCCACCAAGCTCTAGCAGTCCCCCCGAGGTAGTGGGCAGGATAAGACACATTCTCGCGGTCTTCGGTGCAGCCAACTAGTTCCAGCAAGTCCTCAATGGTGCTGACCCATTCGTCCGCATCCAGGGGTTCAACAGTCTCGATGAAGGTTGGTGGTGCGTGCTTCTTGAACTCTGCCAACGTGGAACGTCCATTGCCATTCCCCGCCGGCTGGTGGTTGTTGGTAACAGCTTGAGCAATCATCTGGAGGGCTACGGTGTTGGCTTGGCGTTCCTCTCGGAAGGCTTGGAGAACCTGAGCCATGTCCATGGTCGGGGGAGGTGGTGGTGGAGCTTGGTTGTGGGTTTGGTCTTGGCTGGCTTCTGCTTGGGCGGATGCTCCGGCTTCGGGCTGCTGGGTAGAGGTACTAGTACAAGTTACAACAGGCATCCAGTTGGAGCAGTCAAGGTCTTATGATTTGGAATGAAGAGGGAAATCAATAAAGATGGGTGCCTAGTAAGGGGGTGGGTGTGACACTAATTATTTTCATGCAAGGGCCAAAAGGGCCAAACACATTCATTAAAATTCGAAATGGGTGATGTAGTAGTTTACACATTCCCGAAGGGAAGATATGACATACATCCAAGCACAACAAAAGCAAACACTAGATGGCTTCATATGAACCATACAAGGACTCGACTTCGCATAGGGGTTACACGACCTATCCTACCATAGAGGTCACGAGCTGGCATATCCGAGTTGCGAATAATGCCTAAGTGGCGGAATGCTCGGTCGCGTATTCTGGCTCTTCTGGATCCCCCGCCTTGTCTTCATCTGTCTGGCCCCCCTATCACTTGAGGGTGTGGGGAGTGGAGGAGTTGGACACGGCGTTGTTTTGCCGGTGGTGCAGGAAAGAGCTTGCGAAACTCCCTCTTCGTCATATGACGTCGCTGGGGTGGTTCTTCATCCTTGGAAGATACATCTCCTGAGGGCCTTCCGCCTCGATACGCGATAGCGGGTTGCCCAGGAGGCGCACCTTCCTTCCTGATCCTATCCGTCTTCTCTTGTGCTTGCCAAAGAAGTGCCTTGGTCTTGTGGAGTTCTTCTCGGAGCTTCATCGATTCCGAGGCAAACTCTTGTGCCAAGCTGTCGGCACAAAGGCTGAAGTAGGTCTGGAATCGAAGTGGAAGTCCTTCCTCTAGTGGAGGGGCTCGTGCGCTGCTCTCATCTTCACCTTCCTTCCGGTAAGGCAAGAAGCGGGTTGTCATCTTGGCTGCCATCTCTGGAAGAAGTTCTCGGAGGCGGGTTAGTGCCTTGAGTGCAGCTGCCTCGACAGCAAGGAGTAGTGTTGCCATGTGGGGTCCCTCGACGAACCAACTTGTTGGAGGATCGTTTGCATTCACGATTACTTCCACATGGTATTCCACTTCGGTGTTGCTAACCCAATTCTCATGGTAGGTGAGGATGGGTGCTCGGTGGAACTGGCACTCCTGGAGGCTATCCTCGAGAAACAAGGGGAACCCAGTGGTCAGGAGCTCTTCAGGTACAGTGGCCATCTACAAAGGTTGAATGGGAGAGGTTATTAAGCTGATGCTACCTCAGGTTTGGCAAGGTTTGGAAAAGAAGAGAGGTTCAGAAGGTTCATGAAAAGGGTCTCATCCAAACTAACGCCCATGCTAACTAAGGCTTCCTACAGTTAGGATGGCTCTGATACCATCTCTGTGGGGACCCCGACTTATGAGTCAAGATCACCGAATGCATGTGTACAGTGATCCTAGAGATCAATGCTCAATGAACACACAGAAGATGAATAATAAGAGTCTTACATCCATACGTACCGTCTTGCACAAATTATGACCATTATGGCCAAGTCTTACATAGATAAAGCCTCACGAGCTGAATAGCAAATAAACTCTAATAGCGGAAGTCTTCGTAGATAAGTAGAACCCATCCCATCTGCCTTAACCCTACAGGCATTCTGACTGGGAAAGCGTCCTAGTTCGCATGTTCGTCTCCATAGAATTCTTCTTCAAATTCCTGCTCCTCCATGCCTGGCCAATTTAATAACCAGTGGCAAACCAATGAGTACTTTGAATGTGCTCGCAAGCAACCCATGATTTGGTTCAAGGTAACAATGCGAGTTGCACAACAAATGAGCAACCTAGCTACAAGCTAGATAAGATATTCTACCATTTTGTGAGAAATGCATTAATGTACTTGGGTAACCTCGAGGACAGGTTACATATATCAACATAAATAGAGTTCAAATCATTACTGGCTCTTTCAACGCGTCAAGTCACCACCTTGACTCAATACACACACACATATATTCACCAAGATTGTAAAATTCTGGACATAGTTTAAGTAGCACCTCCCAACTGTCCATGACCGTGGACACGGCTATTCGAATAGTTTTACACTCTATAGAGATTGTGCACTTTACCCACAAGATCCGGGAAGCTTCCGTATCATCCACGATCCCGCAGTACCTCAAGTACTCGAGGGAAGCACCCAATCATTACCTTTCCCTAGACGACATGAACATAGGGTCCACTTGTTGGTGCACAGCCCTCGTGTACAAATAAAAGATCATGGGACTTCGCCCTTTTTACATTGTCACGCATACATGAAGGGACCAATGGTGTGTCTGGTGCCCTGTAAAAAACAGTCATGGCCACCTATCCAAGCACGACCCCGTCCCAGGAGTGACCTCAAGTCTCCCCCGTCACTAGTAATGTGGGCACCATGCTAGTATCAGCCTAAGTAATCAATAATTCCCCGTCCCATAAAGGGGTAGAGTGGTTGCACATGTTTGGTTGGGACGGTAATCACACATAAATCTATTCCATCATTTTACCCATACACGAAAAGCTCTCTTTGGTACACCACTTCTTCCTCAAGTGGTGGCCTTAATTCAACATCACCCTCGGGCATTAGGGGCACCTGATGGGGTTTTGGAATGAATGCAACCATGAAGAGTTCATGGTTCACATGCAACATTATGCATCAATAACTAATGTTTTGGCATTGCATCTATGCACAAGGTAGAGTTATGAGTAGGGGTATGCACCATGTGGTGGTTCCCAACAAGTTCACCACCGTCATATTTTTATCATCATGCAATCGGAAGAGGGTACCGATGAACAAGAGGGGTGTTATGGTCAAAGGGCTGCTTGCCTGGATTGGCTTGGTCTTCAAAGTCTTCAAATCCTTCTCCTTCTCCTTCTTCAGCAACTTTGTCAAATACGATATCTAATCGTCGCGAGAAAATATGGAGAAATAAGACAATAATAAAACAGAAAAATCAAAGTGCTCAGAAAAATGTCAACTTATTTTTATAAAATACTAGAAGCAAAAATAAGAGGGCAAAAATTCTTAGTTTTGGATTTGGAGTGACAGAATAGGGTGAATGGATTTTTTGAACAGAGGTTTTATTACTCAAATTTGAATTTTAATTCGAACAGTACCGAAAAGGTTCATGAATACGTGTGAAAGTTATATCATTAAATAGGTTGGAATATTACAAGTTTTTAGGAGTTGGAATAAATTAATTTGGATAATTATTTTATCTTGTAGATTTATTTGAAAAATCTACACAAAAGGAAAAGAAAAAGGACACTATGCAACTGGGCCAGAACGACCTCAGTGCACAGGCTCAGAGGGTTTTCGGCGAGGGCGAGCCGATCGGCGCGCGCGTCAGGTTTAAACCTGACGGGCGGGGCCCAGCGGCCAGTGGGAGAGAGGGGAGGCGAGAGGGATGGGAGGCTGACAGGCGGGGCCCGCCTGTCATCCCTAACCGCCATCCAGATGGCCGGCGAGCTCACCGGTGGTGATGCAGGGCACGACAGGGCGAGCTGAGGGCAGGGATGGAGTCAGCGGGGAGTCGCCGTTCGGGTGGTGGTGGAGGCAGTCGCCGGAGCGGTCGGATTCGCCGGCGACGAGGTTGCACGGCGGAGGGGCGGCGGGTGGTGGTTGCTTCGGTTGTTTCCGACTGCAACGGAGAGGGGAAAGAGAGGGGAAAGGGTCAGTGAGGCTTGGCGGTTCCAGATCAAGGCTCAAGAACGGCGGGGACGGCTTGTACCGAGCGGACGACGGCGAGCCGCCGTGGCGGAGCTCGAGCTCGATCTCGAGCTCGAGAGCTTCTGGGAGAGAGCTGGGAGTGTAGGGGGGGTGCTTGAGTGAGTCTAGGGGCGAGTGGTGGAGAGGAGAGGGCTCGTGGACGCCTTTTTATAGGCGGGCGGCGGTCCACAAAGGAGGTGTGCGCCGGCGAGCTTGTTGCGGTCGCTATGGGCCACGAGGGCTCGTCGGGGCGTGTCTGGGGTCCTCGTGGGCGTGGTTCACGTCTAGAGAAGGGAAGGGAAGGAGCGGGGGAAGGCTCTAGAGGCTCGCGCGTGTGAGGCTGAAGATTGGAGCTCGCGGGCAGCCGGCGCGCGTGTGAGGGAAGCCATAGGAGGGAGAAGGAGGAGGGGGACAGTGCCGTGGCATGTCACAGACGTCGAGGCGCCTCGGCTGGCGCGAGGGGGAGGCCCGAGGTGGTCGGAGGCGCCGGGTCAGAAGCGGCTACGTTGCCAGAGCGCAATGTAGCGTGCTCCAGAGCGCGATATGGCCGACATGGCATTCTTTATGCCCTGTGGTCATGGCCTCCAGTGTCTAGGGGATAAGGGAGACAATAAACAACATGGAATTGGCATTGGATGCTCTAGAGGGCTTCTAGAAGGAGAGATGATTGAGAAAGAAGGGTGAAAGGCGCTGTCCAGAGATGTAAAATGGGGTTTTACCCCCCCCCCCCTCAATCATTGAGCTACGGTGCATCCTTTGCTACTGGAGGTAGAAGAGGTCTTTGGGGTGCTGTGGTAAGAACTTTAGGCTAGGGGAAATAGTGGAATGGGTCAAAACAGGGGTTTTGGTAAAATAGCAGAAGGTGTTTGATGTGGGCAAGCAAATGGGTTTCATTTGGCATGATACTCCACATGATGAAATGACACATATAATTAGTCCCTTTCACCAAATTAGAGCTCATTTGCGCAAAGTTGCCAATGCAACTTTTGCAAACCCTATAAATCAACAGAAATGGATTTTCCAAGGTTTAGTCAAGCAAATCATCCCTTCTTGATGAACCACTTGGTGTAGTGTCATCATTTGGGGTTGTGGGCTTGTCCACCAAATTTGGGGTCACAAGTAAAAATTTGGTAATGTAAAGTTGTTCAAATTTGAATCTGAACAGAAATGATTTTGGGGCACTTTGATCAAGTTACCCTTTTCCAAAACTTGTGCTATTTGGTCTAGATGCATAATTAGACCATTTTAGCATGTGTACCAAGTTTGAGAGCATTTGTACATGTTTGGCAATGTAAAGTTTCTCAAACTTCAAAATGGACAGAAATGGTTTTGAGGGGATTTGATGATGTTTTCTTTCTCCCCAAGGAATGAGGCTTGGCAAGATCATCAAATATGCCATACTTGACATGATATAATTTCCCCGAAATTTTAGGGAATATTTCCTTTGTAAATATTTCGAAAGCTTGAAATATCCAGAAAGGGTTTCTGAGGGATTTGCCCAATATTTTGAACATGACCATCTGTTGAAACTCTTATATATGGACAATATATGTCCTAAGAGTCTCTCTGAATTTTGACAAATATTTTTGAAACAGTTAAATAATTTTACCTATTAAAGACCATATCAGGCCTAAAGAAAAAGCCTTTAAACAAAATAGGAAAATAACTTTTAAAATTATACTTTTGTGGTTGTTGGGAGTGCTATACCTAATAGGATTCAAACATACCTTTTGAAAGATTTTTATCAACCTAAATCAAGTACTTGCAGTGCAAATCTTAATTCAGGGGTTTTTGGAAAACTAATTTTATAAAATACTATTAGGCCAAAATATTTTTGTAAGAATATACTATACTGTACTATACACATGGTACGATCATTGGGCAGAAGTTTGGGGCAAGGAAATGAAGTATAGAAGGTGAGGCTATGTTGACTTTTAAAGAGCACTTGAAATCAGAGAGAGAAAAAATTCAATTCCAAATAAAAGCCAAATGATGCAAAAAGCTTTTGTTGATCCAAATTTTCATGCTTTATTAATGCAATGACCATGTTACAAAATGCAGGGTGTGACACTCCGGCTCCGGTGGCGGCGGGCGATGCGGGGCTCCGGCGGCGGCGGTTTGAGGGAGAATGGGGAGGGGGCCGGGGTATACATAGGTTGGGTGAGGGGCGGTGGTGCTTGGAGGAGGGGAAAGAAGAGCCGGCGGCGGACTCCGGCGGCTTCACGGCGCCGGCGAGACATGGCGGAGGCGGACTCCGCGTGGAGGTCGGGGGCGAGGCGGCTGGGCCAGGTGGGCCGCCTCCAGGCGGTGCGGGCGCTCGCATGGGCGAAGCGGCGGACTAGCTGGCTGATGGGCCGGCATGGCTGCGGGCCGGCGCTGGCCTTGTGGCTGGCGGTTTCGTTTTTTAATATTTTTCAGAGGACAAAAAAATAACCCAAAAAATTAAAAATAAAAATACTAAGAACATCAAAAAATTCACAAAAATATATGGCCTTATATATGACCTAGTGAACATTTTTCTAACATAAATAAAAATGCCTAAAAATTAAATTAACTTCTTAATACAATTTTTGAAATAATAAACTACAAATAACAATCAAATAAAAAATATTTTTACTCAAAAATCAAATTCCAATATTTTTATTATGTTTTTGAAGAAATCATATTATCTTCTCTCATTTATTTTAAATATTGGAGAAATGAAATTTGGTAAAAATATTATTGATCCAACCCCACTTGGAAATAACTAAAAGAGTGGGCTTCTCTCCGGAAAACATCCGACTCTCTCACTTGGGTCCTTGAGTTGCTTAATGTTTTGGATCAATTTTCAAATAAATTCATGCTAAAAAATGCTCAAATGATGAATGCATATGAATGATCTATGATAACTTCAAAATTGGATATTGGGATGTTACAAAGCGACCCCCTTAAGATGAATCTCGCCCTCAAGATTCGGGTAGGCTAGAAAAAGGTGTGGATGGTCCTGGCGTAGATCATCCTCTCGTTCCCATGTGGCTTCGTCCTCTGTATGACGACTCCATTGTACTTTGCAAAACTTGATAACCTTGCTGCGAGTAATTTTGTCGGCAAACTCGAGAATCTTAACTGGCTTCTCCTCATAAGTCTGGTCTCTCTCTAACTGAATTGCTTCCAGCGGCACTGTGTCACGTAACGGAATATCGGCCATCTTTGCGTGACTCTTCTTCAACTGAGATACGTGAAACACATCGTGAACTCTCCGGACAAGGTTTCGGGAAACTCTAGCTGATTAGCTACTTCTCCTCTGCGCTCCAAAACTTTGTACGGTCCCACAAATCTTAGCGCTAGTTTACCCTTAACTCCAAAACTCTTAACTCCTCGAAGCGGGGACACACGAAGATACGCTCTATCTCCAACTTCGTAGGTCACCTCCTTGCGTTTCGTATCCACGTAACTCTTCTGCA
Source organism: Secale cereale (assembly GCA_902687465.1). Lineage (NCBI taxonomy): Eukaryota > Viridiplantae > Streptophyta > Magnoliopsida > Poales > Poaceae > Secale > Secale cereale. The sequence goes on along the minus strand of LR738711.1, from coordinate 493,413,420 downwards.
TGGACTTGTCTATCTTAAGTCTGTTGCAAATCAATTTGACCTTCTCTTTTGACTCTCTGATTAAGTCCGGTCCAAATAACTGACGGTTTCCAACTTCATCCAACATCAACGGTGTTTTGCACCTCCTTCCGTACAAAGCCTCGAAAGGGGCCATTTGCAAGCTGGTTTGATAACTGTTGTTGTAAGAAAACTCAGCGTACGGCAAGTTATCATCCCAACTTGATCCATAATCAAGCGCACAAACTCTCAACATGTCCTCTAGAATTTGGTTGACTCTCCCTGTCTGTCCATCTGTCTATGGATGAAAGGTTGTACTGAACTCTAGCCTAGTACCCAAAGTCTCGTGCAACTGCTTCCATAACTTTGAAGTAAACTGTGTTCCTCTTTCTGATACAATGGTCCTCAGAACTCCGTGCAGACATACGATCCTGGTCATGTATATCTTGGCCAATTTAGCACTCGTGTAAGTGGTCTTCACGGGGATAAAGTGAGCTACCTTAGTCAAACGATAGACTATCACCCAAATCGAATCATACCCTGAACGTGTCCTGGGTAGTCATGTGATGAAATCCATTCCAAGTTTATCCCACTTCCATTCGGGTATGGGTAATGGCTGCAATAATCCTACTGGTTTCTGATGTTCAGCCTTGACTCTCTGGCAAACATCACACACTGCTACATACTCGGCAATGTCCTTCTTCATTCCGGTCCACCAGAAATCATGAGCCTCCTGGAGAATCAACTTCCTAATCTCTGGGTCATTGGGCACATAGATACGCTTTTCAAACCAAAGTGTTTCATATTCATCCTCACGAAATCCTTCTGCCTTTCCTTTGGCCACTCTTTCCTTTATTTTTGGAATTTCTTTGTCCATCTTCTGGGCTTCTCGAATCTTTCCCAACAAAGTGGACTAAATTTCCAATGTGGAAACATATCCTCTAGGGACTATCTCCAATTGCAAATCCCTAAGATCCTCGGCTAATTCCTGGGGTAAAACTCCGGTTACGAAATTATTAACATAACTCTTGCGACTTAGAGCATCTGCCACGACATTGCCTTTTCCAGGATGATAATGCAACCTCATGTCGTAATCCTTTATAAGCTCCAGCCATCTCCTTTGCCTGAGATTCAACTCCTTTTGGGTGAAGATATACTTCAAACTCTTTTGATCCATGTATACATCACAACGGTTTCCAATAAGAAAATGTCTTCAGGTTTTGAGTGCGTGCACCACGGCTGCTAACTCCAAATCATGTGGGGCATAGTTCACCTCATGTGGTCGAAGCTGTCATGAAGCATACGACACAACTCTTCCATCTTGCGGTTATCAATCTGTTGCTGCTTTGCTTCTATCATGATTGCCTTGTCCACTAGCTTTTGATAATTGTTATAGGTTCCTAGCATCAGCTGCATTATCATCTCATCATCGAGTCCTTCTAGAAACTTCTCCTGCTTCGCGTCGTCAGTGGCCACATCATCTGGCGCATAGCGAGCTAACTGCCTAAAGTCATCCACGTACTGCCCCGCAGTACGATTTCCTTGGAACAAGTTGCGAAACTCACGCTTCTTCAGGCGCATGGCTCCTGTTGAGACCTGTGTAGTGCGAAAAGCTTCCTGAAACTGATCCCAAGTAATTGTAGCAAGTGGGTAGGTGGCGGAGTAATTCTCACACCAAGAAGCTACTGGTCCCTCAAGCTGATGTGCAGCAAAACGCACTCTCTCTACATCTGTGCATCCTGCAGTTGCTAGCTCTTTGTCCATCTTACGGAGCCAGTAATCTGCAACTATAGGCTCGGTGCTACTAGAGAACACAGGTGGTTGCAACCTTAAGAACCGGGTCAATTTGTCATGGGGAGGCGGAGGTGGGTTGTTGTTGTTGTTCGGATTCTGAACAAGTAGTTGCATCAAAGTGTTCTGCTGCTGGATCAACTGGGTGAGCTCAGGGGGAAACTCAAATCTGGGGTCACGTCTCAGAGGCATCTGAGGGGTTTAGAGGGCAGAGATTAGAATAGAATGAGGTCTAGGGGAATTCACTACCCAAATCCACATGAGACAAGCAATTTCATATCATATCACTCAATTTAATTAAGATCACACAAAAGACCCTATTACAAGGCTAGCGAACGATTCTAAGTACTCGGATTAATACTAATGATTACAGGGTGGTCATCTAATCATTATCATCTGAAGACTCCATGATATCTGCTCTAGCTTCGTCTTCATAGTCACTTTCATCACTATTGGTGTCGTTTATCAGAATGTAGTTCTCCATAGTAATTCTCGTCTCCGGTTCCGGCTTCACCATGCTAGTTCCAGCCTTCTTCTTCAAAGCTTCATTCTGCTCCAATAGTATAGAGATTTCCTCTTCATATCCATCTCGCACTATCTTGAGTTCTTCTTCTAGCTCCACGTTCCGAGTTATAACCATGTTGGTTTTCTGCATAAGCACGCACATCTGATTCTCGTAGCGTTGAATGTGTTGGTCCATCTCCTGGATGTATGCTGCAATGGATCCATCCTTCCTACTGCGAAGCATCTCCCATTGCTCGTCTCAACGTCCACAACAAATCTGGTAGATGGTGTCTTCGAGGTCTTTGTTGTAGACTTCACATATGTGTCCAAACGTGATATGAGCTGCCATACTCTTTCCCAAGGTCCATGTCGGCGCGTCAAAGCCTAGCTCAAGTGGCTCCGTGAATGGTGCAATAGTCCTCCCAGGTACACTAACTTTGATCTTCCAGCACTCCTCTTCCGGCGATGTTGCGTAGAGATCTCCATTGATACTTGGTATTCCAATCTGCAAGTACCTAGTGACTTCCTTCAAGTGTTTTCTGAAAGGGGTGTCATCGTCTAGCTGAGTGAACTTGCTTCCTGGGTCTGACATCTATAGAAAAGAAATAGAGAAGAATTAAAATGAGTGGGGAAGAAGTAGAATGAGTAGAGGAGAACATCCTATGGCTTATCCTAGTGGTCGAGTCCTACAGTCAACATTTTGTCTGATACCATCTTGTCGCAACCACGATTCCAACGAACCGAAGTCTCTGTGCTAAGTGTCATCCCTGGATCGGTATGCTGACACACACATTACTCGAGGATTTATAACAAAGGTTCAATCACACTTTATTACATCGAAAATCCTCGAAGAGGCAATATTCAATACACGAATATGGCTGAAGGCCATCTAAAATAATAAACTGCGGAAGCTATGAAGAATAGTTGAGTCTATCCAACTCGACGGCAAACATTGAGTGCATGACAACGACCTATCGCACCTTAATTTTCATCTGAAAACTCTGCAACATGATACGTTGCAGCCATGTAGGTCAGCACATTGAATATGCTGGCAAGAACACACTTTAATGATAATGAGCAATGTCTACAACTATATGCATATTTGGCTGGTGGAGGCTGTAAGGTTAATTTTGCATAAAGCTAGTTTTTCCCTACAACAAAGGAATGCATTTTATTAACTACTTAGTTTAGATTAAACATGAATATTGAGAATGGTACCCCCATCTCAATCCCAAACCACCAAATTCATTGTTAACCCAACAAGTTAATTCAAGTGATGAGATCAGTCCATAATTCAAATACCATGATACTCAAGTTGTCCATAACCGGGGACACGGCTACTCATGAATAGTTTGTACACTCTGCAGAGGTTTGTGCACTTTTCCCCACAAGACTCGATCGCCTCCGTTTGATTTCTCGCACTTCATGATGTTTGAGAAATGAATGACCGAGTCATAGTCTTTTGGAAGCATTAACTCTTTACCCTGGGTACCCCGTTACACCTACATTCGCTACATCTGCTAGTCTACCACTGAAAGAGGTCACGCATCATACTCAAGTATGCCAGAGCCCATAGTGGCTTGTGGATGTACAAGGAAGTTTCAAGGCATGAACGATATATGATCCCTTTGAGCCTGGGTAGCATTCCTCGGGCAGCACTAGTATATACCCAGGTGCCCTGACAACCACTGGTCCATCCCCAGGGTGCCACAACCAATCCACCCAGATGTGTATTAATTTTCCACCTTCAAGAAACCCTTCGTTGTTATACACTCACAACTTTCGTGAAACTCTCATACCAATCCTCGTCTATGAGCATGGCTAAGCAATAAGTAATAAAGCGTATATTCCCTTGGGTTGATCTCAAGTCATTGGGTTCCTACCTCATGAACATCACATGTAACCAGTCCTACTCATGCAAGTGTTTGAGGATATAACTAATGCAATAAAAACAGGGTATTGGAAAGTATGATCAAAGTATGAACTTTCCTTGCTGACGATCGTTGAAACATAGGGACTCGTAGTAGCACGCTTCGCACTCCGGGAATTCTATCGGAATCAAACAATAGCATACATAAGCAATCATACAAGAGAATCGAAGAACATATCTCAGAAGACTTTGAAAACAAACGAATAACTCTTGCAACAGAAAACAATCTCTAACAGTACCAAAATTAAGTAAATTTGGCCTTATCAGAAATTTAGGTCAAGAGCTTCGATTTGCAAAAAAAATCAACTCAAACGGAGTTACGAAACTCAAGTTACGATAAAAAGAAGTTCAAACACAAAATTGTTTGAATTAAAATTTTAAAACTTTCAAAAACATGTTTGAGTTGCTCAACAAGACAGAGGAGGTTATAACGAAAACATGGGCCTTGGTTTCACCTAATTCCGATAAACGAGTGAAAAGTTGTGATCGAAAGAAGTTCAGGGGCTAAACTTTAGAAATAAAAACTACAGATAGGTCCCTGGTTATTTTAAAACAAATCTAAAATAAAAACGTTTACTGATTTAACATAACCGATGAATCTGTCCGCTAAAAACCCTAAATGAAAGAACGTTCTTTAACTAACTAGGTTTAATGAAAAAATCGATCTACCTAATTAACCGAACTAAAATAAATAAATAACGCCTAGGGTTTTACCTAGAAAAACCAGTGAAAAACCCCGGCGAAGAACCCGGCCGGCTGCGAGGTCAGAGGCGGTAGTAGCTTCGGTGGTGGCGGCTCCGGCGACTTCGGCTCGGCGAGGGGGGGAGGCAAGGGAGGCTCGGGGCGACGGAGTCGGCGGCGGGGTCGGCTCGGGCATGGGGAGGCGGCGGCAACTAAAGGTGTTGGCGGCGGAAAACTCCGGCTCCGGTAGCGGCGGGCGACGCGGGGCTCCGACGGCGGCGGTTTGAGGGAAAACGGGGAGGGGTCGGGGTATTTATAAGTCAGGGGAGGGGCGGGGGTGCTTGGAGGAGGGGAAAGAAGAGGCGGCGGTGGACTCCGGCGGCTTCACGGCACCGGCGAGACGTCGCGGAGGCGGACTCCGCCTTGAGGTCGGGGGCGAGGCGACTAGGCCAGGTGGGCCGCTGCCCAGGCGGTGCGGGTGCGCGCTGGCGAAGCGGCGGCCTGGCTGGCAGCTGGGCCAGCGCGGCTGCAGCCTGCACTCGCCTGGCGGCTGGCGGTTTCGTTTTTTAAACATTTTTCAGAGAAGAAAAAAAATAACCCAAAAAAATAAAAACAAAAATACTAAGAACATCAGAAAATTCACAAAAAGATATGGCCTTATATATGACCTAGTGAACATTTTTTTGACATAAATAAAAATGCCTAAAAATTAAAATAAGTTTTTAATGCAACTTTTCAAATAATAAACATCAAATAAAAGTCCAGTAAAAATTATGTTTACTCAAAAATCAAATTCCAATATTTTAATTATGTTTTTGAAGAAGTCATATTATCTTCTCACATTTATTTTAAATATTGGAGAAATTACATTTTGGCAAAAATATTATTGATCCAACCCCACTTGGAAATAAATATAAGAGTGGGCTTCTCTCCAGAAAACTTCCAACTCTCTCACTTGGGTCCTTGAGTTGCTTAAAGTTTTGGATCAATTTTCAAATAAACTCACGCTCAAAAATAATCAAATGATGAATGCATGTGAATGATCTATGATAGTATCAAAATTGAAAATTGGGATGTTACACAGGATCTCTTGCGCGGCGGACGAGCCATCCTCAACTCGGTTGGCGCCGACGAGGACTTCTGGCTGGGGCACTCCATGGGCATCGGATCCGGCAGCTCCACCGATCGATCCTGCCCCGATCCTGTAGGAGTTATATTAGTGATAAGTTTTGGTCTTTTTCATTCTAGCCGTTTGTCATCCTCATGTACTTGTATATATGACTTTTGGTCTTTTGCATTCTAGCCATTTGTCATCCTCATGTACTTGTATATATGCTGCCTTTGGCCTCCTAATAAGATCACGTTGCTATTTCAACCTGGTATTAGAGCGTAGGTTTTCTCCAGCGTTGCAACTCTCCTGACAATCGTATTTTCTCGGTTTTCTTCTCTCGATCAATCTCTCTGCAGCAATCGATGGCAGATTGATCCATGTCAAGCACATACACTACCGCTGCTCCCTCTCGTCCACTGCTTTTCTGATCCAAGTCACCCAGGACGCCCGCCCTGCTTTCTGGTCAATCGAGACACCTGCCTAGGACGCCAGACAAGCCTCCCACTTATGATTAACAGCTCTCGCAAGCATCCGCCACTATGGAAGAAGAATTAAGATAAATCTAATGATAGCATGAAACATATGGATCATAATAAGCCCCTTACGAAGCAACACATAAACTAGGGTTTAAGCTTCTGTCACTCTAGGAACCCATCATCTACTTATTACTTCCCAATGTCTTCCCCTAGGCCCAAATAATGGTGAAGTGTCATGTAGTCGACGTTAACATAACACCACTAGAGGAAAGACAACATACATCTCATCACAATATCGAACGAATACCAAATTCACATGATTACTTATAACAAGACTTCTCCCATGTCCTCGGGAACGAACGTAACTACTCACAAAGCATATTCATGTTCATGATCAGAGGGGTATTGAATAGCATTAAGGATCTGAACATATGATCTTCCACCGAATAAACCAACTAGCATCAACTACAAGGAGTAATCAACACTACTAGCAACACGCAGGTACCAGTCTGAGGTTTTGAGACAAAGATCGGATACAAGAGGTGAACTAGGGTTTGAGAGGAGATGGTGCTGGTGAAGATGTTGATGGAGATTGACCCCCTCTTGATGAGACGATCATTGGTGATGGCGATGACTTTGATTTCCCCCTCTCGGAGGGAAGTTTCCCCGGCAGAATAGCCCTGCCGGAGCCCTAGATTGGTTTCTCCCAGGTTCCGCCCCGAGACGGCGGCACTTCGTCCCGAAAGGTTCCTTCTGATTTTTTTCCACGTCAAAACACACCATATAGCAAGACATGGGACACTACAAAAAAATATACTTCCGTGATGATACGTGTTTGTCACAGTAGGTCACGTTTTCTGTCATCCATGTACATCCATGACAAATTTATGACAGAATCATGATAGTCATACATGTGTTGTCGTAGAAGTGTTCCATGACATACCAAAATTATCATAACGGAAGTGTCCACTTCCATGACGATAAATCACGCGTCACAGAAGTGCTTTCGCCAAGGGTGACCGGCACGTGGCATCCATCATAACGGAACGCCATTAAGGTATCGTGTCTGGTTTTGGATCCGATAACCAGTTAACAGCCCCGACCAATGGGGATTTTCCACGTGTAAAATCATTATTGGCTGGAGGAAACACGTGTCGGCTCACCGTTGGGACATATGTCATCAACTCATTGGACACAAAGCGCCTATGATACGTCGACACATGGCACGGCCCAACAGAGGCCCATTCCTGTGAAAAGGTCTGCCCGTTTGACTTGGTCAAAAGGTGGTGGGCCGGCCCATGGCAAGCCTGTTAACGTCCTGTTCGCATATAGCCGATTTACAGCCCGCTAACCCAGGGCCCATTTACGGCTTATCCGAATGAGGCCTAGTAGCGTCATCTGGGCCGTCCAATATAATTCCAGCCCGTTTTAACTTCCGGCCCATGTATGGCCCATGACGTCTCTTGGCCTATGATACGTCGACATGTGGCACGGCCCAACAGAGGCCCATATATGTTAAAAAGGCCAGCCCAGTCAAAGGCCCGTAGTACTTACTCACGTACTAGTGGGCCAGCCCAATAATGGCCTTCTTAATAAAGGCCCATTTACGGCCCGAAGCCGTATCTGGCTCGTTAATTGTTCCCCAAATATTTGGGCCCATTTACGGTCCGAAGCCAGATCTGGCCCATTAATTGTTCGCCGAATATTTGGGACCAATTACAGCCTAGTGACTTTCGGCCTGTTAGAGGCCCGATGTCGACATGGGCCCATTTCAGCCCGTTGTGACTTTCGGCCTAGGAATGGCTTGTGCTGCCCATGGGCCATATATGGTCCGACAGGACATCGGGCCCACTAACGGCCCATGATAAAGGTGGCAACAGTTTAGCCCAACGTGACTTTGGGCCTGTTAAAGGCCTGTCACATAATTCGGCCCATTGATATCTATACTAAGCTTTTGGCCTCTTAAAGGCCCATGATATTAGTGGGCCAACTAAGGCCCGAGATATGTTTCGGCCTGGTAACTGCCCGTGATATAACTGGGCCCAAAAAGGCCGAGTCTACATTTCAGCCTGCTGAAGGCCCGTCGACGATTAGTGAAAATTGAGGCCCAATATGCATTTCGACCTGCTAAAGGCCCATGGTTTCATCTGGGCCGTAACAGGCCAGTACATTATTCGGCGTGTTAATGGCCCAACGCTACCTGGGCCAAACTAAGCGTTGGGTCCACAAAAGGCCCAACTAAAATATAGGCCGGTGTAAGTAGCGGGCCTCGCGCAAAGTGTGAAGGCCCCAATGATTCAGGCCCAAGAAATATGTAGGCCGGTCCAATTGTGGCCCGCAAAACACCAGGCCCGTTAGAGGCGAATGTTTCGGCCGGGTCAACTACATCTGATTTTTTTAGATAGCGAATGATGGCAGTAACTAGTAAGATCTAAGAACAAACCTACTCTATACAATAAAGAAATTACGGCATAGTAACTAAGAATAAACCTACACTATACAATAAAGGATTTATGGTATATTACATCCACTAGGCATCGAAGTTCGCCACCAGTGATCATAACGTGCAACGAAGAAGCAGATTAACTGTTGCAGCATAAAATAATAATAATGAACCGAGACCACTTCCAAGACAGTTCAAGAAAGGTTAGCCTTGTGCGGGAGCTGCTACGCAAGCTGCTGAGTAAGGCCGTGAGACCGGCCTAGCATGTCGGTCATAGCTTCCAAGTGTAGTTGTTTAGCGATGAGGTTCTCATTGGTGTTCTCCGCAATCTTTGTTAGAGATAGGACTTCAAGTCGAAGTTGAGTTGCAGAGTGCCTTTCTGCTAGAACTTGGGACTGAAGAAGTCGAACTGATTCAGACAACGAATTCTGTGAGCTTGTCTGACTGCTAGTCTCAAGTAACTTGAACACTTCATCAAGACAAGACTTTGGGGTTGTCTCGCTATCTTCAAGATGTTTTGCCTTGTTTGCTGCAATATATGTTGGGTTTGTCTCACAGCCTTCAGCAGACTTGTGCATGCCATCAGGCATATCACCCTGAAACAAAGCAGAGAGATGGCAGGTTTTGCACGTGTATAAAGAAAGATGATAACTGTGCTGTCAATTCCATCCAATTTCAAATTAGAAAATAAAGAGTAAGTTCAAAATATCAATAGCATAATTTGGCATTGTTCATAATGCGGGAGCTTCACCACACTACTGGATTACCATGTCAACATAACAAGCATAGATGAAGGGCAAAGAAAATCTTTGTATCTATTTTGGTTAATGTGCATGGCATGTTGTTCATATCATCAGCCACATCAGTAAGATAAAACAAGAGATTGCAAGGTGCAAACGTGGGCTGCTTCACCACACACTGGATTATAGATCCACAAAAACAAGCATACATATAGGGAGTATTGAGTAATGTGCATGGTATGAATAAGGAATTTGGTTTTACAAATAAAACTTACAACTTATGGTTCTTGCGAACATGCATTTTGGTAGAAACAACAAACTAAACAGCAGTAAACGATAGGGAGTATGAGCAAATTAAATAGCACTTGAGGATAAAGGCTTTAGAAGGACTCACTTACATTAACAGTTAAGATCGGCTTTATAATTCCCTTCTCCATGTCAAGGGAAGGATAACTCAAGAATTTCAGCACATAATCTTCTTCATAAGCATTGCCTGTACTCTACACTTTGTAGAGAGTAATTATAGATATGATAATACTGGAAGGGATAGAGGATAATGAAGATAAGATGCATATTGATGCTACATAATCAACTACCAATCCCTGGAAGTACAAGCATTATAGGACAAAATGTACAGACAAGAGCAATGGGCTACACTTCTGCACTGGCATTGTCTGTGTATTCTACTTTTTGGTAAGATTAAATATAGATCTAATCTTTTTTAGTAAATGGTGGGAAAGGGAGATAAGATGCATAATGCTACACAATGAACCAATCCCTCTTCCCATGATACAAGAGTGTTTTGAACACTGGTGTGCTGTACAAAACGTTCTTACATTATGGGACGGAGGGAGTAGCTGTTAATGTAAGTACAGTGGTAGACGATGTTCGGTCCTTACAAGTGGACTACAGAGCTAAACCTGTTCAAAAGCATTGGGTTGATTCTAAATTTATGTAAGAGTCCATACGGATCTTATAATGTCCACCAAATGGATGATAACGAGGCTAACATGTGCAGTGATGCTACATAATCAAACAACTAAGAAAGTAAGTATGGTCATACAGGGCAAGAGGTACTCACAAGAGCAATGCAGTGTGCAGTATAGTTGCGAGATTCTGTGGTCCCTTGAGAATGAATGTTCCTCTGCTAACATTCTTCGTACAAGTGAGATGTTAAGGCAAATGCAGAAATGTAGTTCAAATTGTGATGTGATATCATAGATAGTACCTTATGTTGCAGCCGAGACCAATGTGTAACAAGATTATTCCAGTCACCGTCGGATAAATGTAGCACCGGAGACTTTACAGAAATTTCGTTTAGAGGCTTGCCATCAAAGTGCGCTTGCCTCAGTTAGGAATGATACTTCATCAATGATTGCTTCAAAAGTGCAACCAACCCTTGCTCGTCTTCACAATCCAGTTTGGTCCTCGCCTATTTAAAAGAATAAAATCTTGTGTCTTCAGTCAGCAGAAACATATGCAGCAATGACCATGAATAACATTAGTACATTACTTACGCGTAAGTTGCGGAGGAAGATTGTAAATCATTTTGTGTCTGCGTTATAATCTTTCCATGAAGGAAAGATGCGCACAAATTTCCTGAAAACAATATAAGCTTTGTCTTCTAAATTGAGAAGAAATGAAACATGGGTCCTATTTGCTGCAATTAGGGCTCTCTCTGGTTCGAAAAGGGATTTGGCAACTAGATTTGGTGTACTCTTTGCTAGAATGGGGGTTTTGCGTCGTAGAGCTAGTGCTATGTCAACTGGCATAATCATAATGTTTGCTGTAGTTGGGGTCTGCTGAGTTGGGGCATCAGAAATGACCAGTGTAGTAGGGCTAGAGTCCGCTAGAGTTGGGGTGTTTTGTGGGTCAGGTGATATTGCAACTACACCTAATGGGCTATTTGATTTATCAGGTGCCACTACCTTTTCCAAGTACTTTGCTTGTGCTCCTCCACGATCAGCAATCACCCTCTTCCTTTTGAACGTCTGATACACAAGAACAACATTTGAATGGATAAATATGGTATGATGACAGATGGAATATGTACTGAAAATGGATAGGCAGGGCGTATTCACATACACGATGTGTAAACTAAGCTAATGGCAGTTCAAAAAAGTAGAAGCAATGCAAAGCATCCGTTGCAAGATATGTGCGACAAATATAACCTTGGAAAGTTAGAGCAAGCACCTTGATGGGTGAATAAGATAGGGCATCTTCCTGACTCCTCCACTAGGGAGCTACATTGACTTAGGTCTCCCTCTAGCTCAGAATAAGTGTTAGGATCATATTCCGAGCATGAATCTGTAGGTGGAGAGCGTTTGCATTGCATTGTATCCAGACGTGATTTCAGTCCCTTAATGCCAAGTTTGACAGCCATGGCATTGTTCCGCTTTATTCTTTTCATGCGCGCAAGCTCATAATCATTATGATACTGTTCAGAATTTGACATTCATGAAAACATAAAAAGTAGTAAGATTATCTATGGAATGCATTGCGGATTCAACTCGAAGAGTGTCTCCCTATAAACCCCTGCATATGCAAAGTTCACCCCCAACCGTGCTGACCAGACCACACACAGAAATACAAACCCATTATGTCTCTATAACAGGCAGACACACATTTCAAAAATGAAGTAGGAACATTAGAATCATATGAAATTCGTATTTGAACAAATAAACTAAGGAATTATAAGTGGCATAATGTTTAGCTTCAAGGGTGGAGTGTTGGTAGTGCGACACAAAGCAAGTAGGCAGATTGTATTCCATGTAAAAGATCAAAGCCTATGTAAAAGCTGGAAATGACACTTTGTTTCTATACAATGCAGTGTTCGTTGCCCACACATGATGGAAGAGATCACATAGAGAAATACTATTCACTCATGTCTACGGTTGCAGTATTTAGAAATAGGGTGGTCCACCCTAAAAGAATATTGACAACAAATATGACAAGGCAAGCATAGATGTAGTGAATCAATCATTTACTTGTGAGCTTACTAGGACAAGTATGCAGAATTGTAACTGCAATAAGAGACCGTCCAAAATCTGATTCAAGAAGTTTGTCTAGCACTTATTGTTTGCAACTAATCGACGTGAATAATTGGATATTATATCGATCGAGTAAGAAAGACAAGTAAAATTGTCAACAAACCTGGCTTGCAGTAGTAATCTGGGTCAATGTCACTACGACCAACAATCTAAAATGACTAGTGTCCATTCCTAGGGCCGGAATGTTGAAAACCCTGTGAACTTTACAGGTACTAAAGATTACCGAAATACATCTGAACCATTAAGTGTAGGTAGCACTGAGCACACAACAAACCCTAATGACAGTCCTGCCTAATGAGTAATGAATCAATTAGAAAATGGGTGATGAGGATTGGCCGCTGAGTGTTGAGGACTTATCTCAGAATAAATTGGGTTGGCTTAGTGGGTGCTACACGCCTGAGCCCTGAACGGAATGGGAAGGTAGGCACGGCGGCGCGCCAGGGCAGCGGTGACACTGTTGGGCGAGCAGCACCTGACCTCCTGTTAGTTCGGCGCCTCCTCCTAGAGTCATGCCGTCCGGGGATGGCAAGTCGCCGATGAGGCAAGCGGCTGAGGGCGGGTAGAGATCGGAAGCCTGCAGCAGTACAGAGGGGAATTGGGGCCTGGGACGACCCAAAATCCTAGGGTGAGCCGGCCCACCGTGGGCACCCTATAGAGATACACACCCGAGCGGCGAACATGCATTTTCGAAACTAATTTAGGAACATTTAGCTGACCAATTAAATGAATCAGTTTTAATAATATCAGATTCAAATTTGAACAACTAAGCTTGTTTAGCTTGATGGGTCGAGCAGTGCTATTATGACAGGAAAGAAGTATTATGTTCGTATAGTGATCATAAAAGGGGGAAACCGAAGAAATGGTATTTAGCAGCCATTGTTTGCTTCGAACTAAGAAATAAATTCTAAGAGCTGAAAAAGAAAGTAGAGTAACCAAGTTAAGATCTATTTTTTGGTTGAGATCAAAAAGTTGAGTTGATATGAAGTACCACCTCTCTTGCGGCGCCGTGTAGGCATCGGGGGTGCGATGGCTGTCGGTGGCGTTGAAGCAGATCTGCGACGGTAGATGGGTGCATCGGGGGATAAGTCCCGTTGCGGTGGAAGAGAAGGTCGTGTGAGCGGCCCCGGCAAAGAGGACGACAACGCCGATGAAGCGAGAGGATGTGATGCAAGGCTCTTGGTACGTCGCCGCGGATGAGAAATTTCCATCTCTAGCAGTGGACGACGCAGTCTTGGTAGGCGATCCGGCATGGTGGAGGATTGTGGCGACGAATGTGGTGGAGGACAGCGGCGATTGATGTGGTGGAGGACGGCGGCGATGGATGGGGTGGCGGACGGAGGCTGGTGTGGGGACGGTGTTGGAGCGCGGACGGTGTATGAATAGGAAAATGGAGGGAGAGGTACGGGGAACCATGTTTTTGGGATGCACCTGTCTGAAATATGGGAAAGTTACGAACTTAGCCCCCGTTCAAAATTTCGACATCTCGTCGGTTGGGGATACAACGGTAATCTCGCATCTCGCCAATATGTGCCCAGAGCAATTTCGGGCGAGGAGAGGGTGGTTGGTGCCCATGGTTGGCGCCCACGGTGTATGAACGGGGCTGACAGCTAGGGCGGTTGTGTCACGTCTGAGTGAAGTTACAAACCTGCCCCTATTGAAAATGTTTTCCTACATCGATTTCGGCCGAGTCGAGTTTGTTTTGCTACCCACCGTGTATGAATGGGGAAATGGAGGGAGAAACAGAGGTCTTTTGGACGATCTTCAATCAAATGTGTTTTACCGCCCATGTTTGGCGCCCACCGTGTCTGAATGGGCTTAGAGGCGGTCGTGTCACGTCTAATTGAAGTTACTATCCTACCCCTATTTAGAGTAGTGGAAATTGGGCTGATGGATTGTCCGTGTAATGGGTAAACAGTAATTTCCATCTCCCAAACACTTGGCTTCGGGCAGCCGACGTGGGAGTGGACATTTTGCCGCTTCATCCCAATTTCGGGACAATAAGCATCCACGTTTACCTTGGCAACTAAATTTGAATCCATTTTGTATTCCTATACGAACCTTTATAAATCATTCTATGTTTTTATATATCTTCAAAAGGACGACAAAAATGTATTCCACTGTCATATATGAATATGGTTTACAAATGCCGATACTCAAATTCAAATGCTAGAATCCAGTTTAAGGTGAATTCGAATATTTGGAACACTTCATGTCCAACTCAAATGTCACACGCAGCATAATGTGTACTCCCATTTAGATATGTACACAAGCGATGTATCAAGATTCAAATACCGAGATAATCAACCAAGAATGTATAGAACTAACAGACATACAAACACTTATAGACTATATGGATCAATAATATCAACTAGCATACATAAGCCAGGCCGCTGTACTTTTCTTTGCTACAACAACATCCTTTTTTTAGCCAAGCTACTACACCATCTTGGCCCTTTCTGATGCGTGCCACTTATGGTCCATCTATACTACTATTATTGTTGAATGCTCATTCAGCCTGAATGGCATATTTGTAGGTCGGGCACAACAATCTAAACAAAATGTCTCCAAGTCTTATCAATTAATACAGACTTGTGCTCAAATAAAATTACAAACCAAAAAACTAAAAACAAAAAACAATTATTACATGATCTCTAAAACAAATGGTTTGATTTATTACATGAATAAACAACACAAAGGTTATTCAACGATGGAAAGAACATTTCACCTATGATTTAACAAGTGGGAATTTAATTTCCTTTTTTTCCTTCAGGACCTTAACAATGTGGTCAGTCTCAGCTTGCTTCGTTTTGAAATCCACCAAATATTTAATGGTTGTCTTGAGTACTGCTACTGATTGTGCTGTTTGCTTCCTCAACATGTCAACTTCATATCTATGTGCAGAAGCAGAATCTCTTTATACCACTAGTTTAGCCTCTAGAGCATCAGAAGTTGGCAATTCATAATGCACGATTGGGCTGGTGCCATTGCTGTTGGATGATACAACGTCCATGGGGACCTCGCTCTTTGATCTTTGGATAACCTGTTTTGCCATTAAATTTCCGATTGGATTCAGAAAAGTTGAAGTTAGCAAAACATCTCAACTGGGAGTTATAACAGCAAACCAGTTAAACAAACAAGGAATTAAAGAGTTTCAATTCGATGCTGAAAAGTAGTTATTAACATCATTGTAACCCGTTGTTGCAGCAGCAAAGCAGTTAAACAAACAAGTAGCTATTTAAGTTCAGGCAAATAGGTAATTCTTAACAGTAAGTATCAAACACATAGATAGGCACAATCTGTAATAGGATTAACATGCTGTGGCATATGTAATCAGTAGCAAACTAAATTAAGCCAAGCAACGTAATTGAACAATTTTGCAATAAGTGGCTAACTAAAATTCCAAGAAGCAGGTAACAGAACTTACGCTAGTTCTTTGTATAGGCACACTGCAACTTCTTTTTTGCTTACAAGGTTGTACGAAGGAGTCCATGGCATCGATTGCTTGGATACACAGTCCCAATACTTCTTTCTTCCCACACTGCATTGGTAAGTCGGATGGTTAATCTGGTAAGATGGTGCGTCCTTGATATGTTATATGAGGACGTGTAGTCAGACTAGTTGTAGCCACACACATCACACTGGCTTTTACTGTATATTTCATGCTATTACTTTTGGCATATCGAGATCTAAGCAATCTACAATAGGATGAAAAGACTGGCATCCTTCACATTATTGGCGAACTCAGTTCATAGAAACAAGCAATTCAACCATTCCGTGGGTAATCAAAAGCGCCACTCGAATATTTTTCACTACCCCTATCATACACACAAAAAGGGGCGACGCCACCATAGGGGCTGGTATGGGCGACCGCCTCGGGTGGCTCAAAAGTGTGCACCTAGTTTGAGTCGTCCAGGTTGGCCTAGGCTAGTTTTGTTTGTCCCAACGCACGAGCATGCAATGTAAAAAATGAAGAAAAATGTTTCAATTTGGATAGGCCAATAACATAAGTGCAAGTCAGGCCCTATAGCAGGCTCGCGGCCCATACGAGCGCCTCCCATATCGATCAACAGCAGGAAAAATCCCAATTCATCTGCTCCAGCCTCCAGTCTGGTTCGCTCCTAACCTAGCCGCCGCTGGACAGACCGACACAGCACTTCCTCGCGCCCTCGTTGGAGGGCGGTCGCCGGCCTTCAAGCGAACGGAAGGTCAAGAAGATGAAGATCCAACCCTGGGTGTAGCCTACGTGGGAGGCAGCGGCGGCAGCACGGGCATGGCATCGAGCTTGCGCAAACGGACAGTCGCAGCTTGCAAGAGTAGCATGCGCAATGCGTAGGTATATCACATCCCTGATTATATCTAATTCAACTCTTCAATTTCTGGCCAATAGTTAAACCTGACAGTGTTGTAAAACTTCTTGTATGTAGGGAATATATGAGAAAATGAAACATATTTCTACTTATTTTATAACTCCCCAATCAATACTGAGCTGACTGAATCTGATGAATCTAAACAAGTTTCCGATGCAAACATCCAAGCTCATGTTGTTCTTGAGCCTGAAATGTCTAATGAACAGACTGGCAATGAAGGATTTGATGCAAACATTTTACATTCTCCTGGTGATGAACATATAGTGTCTAATGAGGCATCTAATGCAACCATTTTGCAAGCTCCCATTGAAGGATTTAGTGTCTAATGATGATCTGCTAGGTTGAGAGAGACATAGAGATTTGCAGGCATTGATGACAAGCAAATTATAGTGCATTTTCATGGCTGCAACAAACGTCGAGGCCATCTACCAGAAAGTCCCCGTATCATGACAACGTAGCATAAATACTTGTCTATTCTGTTGTTTGAAACTATTGGCATACTTGTACAAGATAGATATATTGATATGCAGTTTGCGCACTGGTTATAGGTGCAATTACACTTCGATATTTTCAGCCAGAGAACGAATAATTCAAGCAGGTAGAAACCATGTTTGTAGTCCTTGTACACTATGTTGCATTTTGTGTTTTTGGTGCTTGCATCATTTAGTGTTTATAATATGAACTATTTTCGATCATTAGCTGGTTTTCAAAGTGCATGTAGCTTCACATTTCTCAAGTTATGTTGATTTTCGGAGTGCAAGTGCCTTCATATTTTTTAGGTTAAATGTTCGCCCCTGGTAACTTGAATTCGTGGACCCGCCACTACACACAAATCATACACGAATGCCAGTATGAATTAAATGAAATGTAGGGACTTACGCTAGCTCATTGTACAGGCTCACTGCAGCTCTACTTGCGCTTGGGATGTTCCATGTACAAATCCATGTTACCACTTGCTTGGACGTGCAGGCCTTGTGCTCCTTGCATCCCCCACTGCATTTTGGACACGGCGAATGGCTGATCAAATAAGAGGAATCGACCTTGTTGTTGTACCGGAGGACAAATACTTACAAAGTTATACGAGTGTGCAGGATGTGCACCAGATCCCGTAGCGCCATCATGCTTCGCTAAAAAATGTATTTGCTTGTTTCAGATGATATCTCCAGAAGAAATAAGAGTTAAAGTCAGAGTTGGATAGGCGTGTATGCTAAGAGAGCAGTGAAAGGATATCCAAACATCATCGGAACAATACCCAAGGGAGTGATGTGTGCATACCTAGTTCAGGCCGGCGTTTGGACATGCTCGCCTAGCTAGAGTGCGGGTCACTTCAGAGCCCTTGAGGGTGATGCACCGGTGTTGGCTGGCCGCGCACGGATGTAGATCATGAGTGGCAGCGGAGCGCTACAATGTGGTGGACGAGACCGTTGGTGAAGCCCCAGCGGCCTCGGGGGGCGGAGACGCGATGATGTGCTTGGTGAAGTAGCCCCGGTGAGCTGGGAGACGGCGTCGATGAAGCGAACCTGATGCAGTGGAAGTCGGTGTCTGTGAGGCACATCGGTTGCGGCAGCCGACGTGGTCAGTGGACCACCCGGTGCGGTGGACGAGGGCGTAGATGAGGTAGCTCCGGTGCGGTGGCGAAGCGTGACCATCGTCTTCATCGCCGTCGTCCGGCACAGAGGTGGGGAAAGAGACGAGACGAGGGGCAATTCGAACTTTGCTTGGGTTGGCGGCAAATTAGGGATTTGGGCAATCTGGGCGCAAAAGGGGACGGTGGAGAAGGGAGATTTTGCAGGGCTGGAATTGGGACCGCCAGATATTTCAATCTGAAACGTGGAAGCGCGAACTTATTTTGTCGTCGTCCTTTGGGGGGGGGAGGGGGAGGAAGGGAGGTGGTGGGTGGCTGGGTGCTAAGCGTCCGTCTGAGACACGCGACCACCACGACACGACCCTGGTCTGCCTGGTGCGCCTACATTTGAGAATGCAAACGAATCTTCTGTCATTTGCCAACGAATCTACATGTATTACCATGCCCGTGTTTTCCTTGCAATAATTAGTCATTCGAAACGAGATACTATAAATTAATTAATGATGAATTATTTGAAAAAAATCGAAACGGTATCCACGCTAACGTGGATTAGAGTGTGTGTCACATAATTAGTTATTTGAATTAGAGTGTGTGTCACAGAGAGATCTCCAATTCTAACGTGGATTTCGGATTTCACTATATCCACGCTACTTTTTTAATACAAATTCATATGTATATGATGATCACCATGATAGTGAGAAAACTTTTGGATGGATTTAAACATATGACCTACAAAATAGCACAACAAATCAAGTCAATGTCAACTTTTCGAAACCTAGTATGGCACGAATTCGAAATAATTACCCATATGCATGGTCCTCAGTTCAAATCTTACAATGTACACCGAATTGAAACATCGATATGAAGTCTCGTACTATCGACATTCAAATGTTTTTTTA
>LR738711.1:493330846-493393742 GCA_902687465.1 Secale cereale | reverse complement strand
CCCCGCACACACGCTACATACTTCTTGTATCGGTCAATCTTCCTCTCCTAATCACCTTAGGAAGCTATCGATTTCCAACACACATCCATTCTTTCTGTCCATGTTTCGATCTCTAACTCTCTCAACTACACAACCCCCTTTTTCCACTCTGTTATGAAATGTATTTACCTCACACACCCACCATTGCACCCCATGCCGAGCTCTCTCTCTCCCCCCCTCTCCCTCTCGCCCTCTCACGCTAAATACATGCATTGCCTATCAAGCCCCCCAACCTCTCGTACGCATGCACGCACGTTGTCTATCTAGGTCACTCCCTTGAGACTCTCTCACTCTTTCTTCCGCATGGCTGGCCACACTCGCTCAATCTCGCTCTCTTTATCCGAGTCTCGTTTAACACTGTTTTCTTTCACAAACAAATGATATATCTCCCTGTTCGGGCCTCGATCGACACACTCTATACTCTCTCACGCAGATTGTCTATCTAGGTTAGTCCATCGAAGCCGCCCCCACTCTTTCGACCTCATGGCGGGCCACGCGCTCTCTCTCTCTCTCTCTCTCTCCCTTTCTCTTTCTCTCTCCCTCTCTCTCTTTGTATGTCTCGACTGACCTCGCTCTTTCTCGGACAAAAATGATATATCACCATGTTTGAGCCCAATTCGACTTATTCACATTGTATACTCTCTCACGCACATTGTCTATCTAGGTCACTCTCTCCAACCCGTCTCACTCTTTCGATCGCACGACGACCCTATGTGATCGATTGACCTTGCTTCCTCCCACGCATAAAATATATCTACACGTCTGTGACTGGATCATATCTCAAGCTCTATCTTACATCCCTCACCCTTGCCCAAAGCTCAATCGGACAATATCTCTCCAGAGCATATATATTTGTTCAATGAATGTTGGACCACACTCACTTTGTCTCTCTATCTATATGTCTCTCGATTAACCTCGCTTTCTCACGCCGTATCTTCCACACATTGAAGCTACCTCTCCATCCCTCGCAAAGCTGGAGCTATTTACATTTCCAGGGGCACTCCAGCCTTGGATTAATTTGTGTAGGCATTTATTCCGGTCGGTTTAGATTATATTTTCGTAGCATTCGGCCCACAACTACTCGAAACACCGTTGCAACCCCCGCAACTCCCCTAGTTGATTTCCCTCTGGCTCGTTCATCGCTCTCTCACACGTCCTTTCTCGCCTTCAACGTCGCACCATAGTATTATTGCAAAAACTCTGTTGTTCTCTTAAATTATTATAAATAAGGTACAAAACTAACCACCGACAGTTCACTTGGAATGGAACAAATTTTAACCCACAAATTAAAGTGCTACAAACTACACACCGAGGGGCCCACATGTCATGAAACAAATTTGGACCCATATACAAATTAAAAAATAAAGGACGAGGATTGAACATGCGACCAGGGCCTTCAAGCCACACGTCAATAGGCAACATACGTAGAACAACAATGTTTGTTGTACCTCCCTTTGTTCACATAATGTTTTTATGTTACCACAACATATTTAATTGATAACATGCTATATTATTTTTAGTACTATTCGCCTTCACTTACTGGTGGGTTCCATGTGTGCTCTCTCTCTCCTCCCGTTTTGCATTTAGACGCACGGGCAAACATGAAGAACTCACGGGCGATGTTGTCATTGACCATATCTTGACGCGTTCACAAGTTACGGCACCAGTTTCACGTGCTAGGAGCACCAGTCAGTGTGTACATGCAATGCACATTAATTTGGAAGTATATTAAGTGCATGCGGATATTAAGTAGGACATTATTTGCGTGTTATTAGGTGATTAACACTATTTTTGGCATGAAATTAACTACACGATAAACGTGTTGAGCGCTCGACATTGAAGAAGTCTGGGTCGTTGGATGACAAGGAATACATGTGGCTTGATGACGTTTTATATTTAATTTGATACGGCTCTAGTAGAACATTCAATCGATCAAACCATAGATTTCGTTCAGTCTAACTCCGACTTTAAATTATACAACGATCGATCTAAAATAAATGGAAATGATAAATGTTCGGATTTTAAGCATGGCAATCCAAACGTTTTTCATGGCAAATTTAACTTACGCGGCGGCGGCGGGGGCATCTTGCAGTGGGAAGCGGCTCATCCGCCGTGCTCTATGTGTCGTCGGGCCACTGACCGACGGCGACGGCGACGCCTTGCGCCGTTGTTTGCGTACTCCTGGACGTTGGCCTAGCTTCAAGAAAGGCCAAAATGTTCTAGACTTCGGAGGGAGTCAACTTGCGGGAGGAGGCGACTGGCGTTGGTGCAAGGAAGCGGTCGACGGCGGCCATCCATGCCGCCGAGGGGGGCACTAGCACCCGCGCGGGGACATGCGCTGTCAATGGCGCAGCAGAGACATTCGTGTGCACGGGCATCGGCACGGGCGCACCCGTTAGTGCACGCGCATGCGCAGGCGCTGGCAGGTGCACGGGCACCAGCACGGGCGTGCACGTCAGTGCACGCGCAGGCGCATGCGCTGGCAGGTGCACATGCGCGTGAAAGTCGGCGGGGACCTCGTGGAACCCCGTGGCACTAAGCTCGGCGACAATGTGCGGCTCCCAGCCCATCAATGCCACGAGGATGGGCGTTGGCGCAGTCGGGGCGACGGGAGCCAGAACGAGAGCGAGGACAGGCGCGGCGTCTTCCCGCAAGCCGAGTTCAATCTCGTCCCAAAGCGCCTTATGTTCTTGAGACTCCGGCTGGGTGTCTTCCTCAAGAAACTGGAAGACTAAGGGCAGACCATCGTGATGTGGCATGGCGTACATTTAGGTCACGCTGGTTGGAGGTAGACGACAGGAGAATTGGAGAGGAAGATAGAAGATTGTAGCGATACCGGGTAGTGCGGGGTTGATTTTAAACTGCGGCGCCGGCGACATTAAAAGTGGGAGAAGTTGGGACGAAGGTGGGCGGCGGAGCCTGGTCAAAGGGCTCGCCTCCCGGTGAGCCTGCACTGTGGTCTGCTCGCACACCTCCCTGTCAGCCGGCGCAACGGTCTGCTCGCACGCCTCCCGTCGACTCACACGCTTGCTCGGACGGCTCCTGCTGATGAGAAGCGGGACTCGTGGCGGCACGTAAACGCCCACGGTTTCAATAGTGAAAGCGTTCGCCTTAACATGACAGGTCTTTGTTCCAAAATACCTTGGCTCTTCATTTGTGCAACTTGTCATAAGCAGCTTGTCTCAAATTGAAGAAAAGAAATTATGAAGTAATATTTGTGCCATATCACGTGACCATGCTCGGTTTCAAGAATTTATGGTCACTTTTTGATTTTCTGAAATTTAAGATCCAGGATTCGAAACAATATCATAACCTGCATCATGCAATAAATTTTCAAGCCATACATTTGTCCTGTTGTATTTCTTAAGAAAGGATTTGGTCAAACATCTTTCTTAGTTAGACTTCAGACAAGCTATATATGCAGAGCAAAAGGATAATCCCTCCGTACTAGTGCATTGCCTGATATATTAACTCAAGTACTAGGAACGAACAAACGGGCTCAATTATGTGCTCATCCCGGGGTAGTAGTAGTAGTAGTACTAGGCAATGCAGTTGACGGGTGACCTTGGCGAGTGGTGACCGAGGAAATTGAACCATGCTCGGCACGGTAGGTAACATTGTCTAGTTACTAAAGCATCCCTCCGTTGTTCATCGATAGTAATTATGGACCGGGGACATGAGGGGAATTTCCTAGGGATGGAATTCTGGCCGCCAGGTATTTCGACTCGAAACGTGGAGGCTCGACTGGTTGGGGTTGCCCAATGTGTGTACCACGCATGCCACCAAAAGGACACGAGCCTGCTTTTTTAGGATCAACACGAGCCAAGGTCTGGCTGGTACGCCGTTGGGTCCTACCATTCGAGAATACGAAAGGAACCTTTTAAATTGCCGAACGAATGTATGTGTATTACAATGCCCGTATTTTTCTTGCAAATACTAATTTCAACGTGGTAATTGATTTATGATGAGTTGTTGAATTAGAGTGAGTTTGTGATATTGTGATCTCAACGTGGATTTCAAATTTCATGGTATCCCTAGTAAGTTTTTCAATGCAAATTCAAATTTAAAACATGAACAATATGGATGTGAGAAAACTTTGTATGTATCAAGCATATGACCAGACACACACACACACACACAGACACCCACACACGAACACAACAACAATCCAATAAGTATAGTGCATCTATTTTTCCAAACCATGCATGTATGACACAAATTCAAAAATACTCCTTTTGTTCCTAAATATTAGTCTTTTAGAGATTTCAACAATTGACTACATACGGAGCAAAATGAGTGAATCTACACTCTAAAATATGTCTATGTACATCCGTATGTGCCAGTCCACTTGAAATCTCTAAAAAGACTAATATTTAGGAACGAAGGGAGTAAAATGTAAGACATGCATGGTCCTCAATTCAATATTTAAAACGAATATGAAATTGAAACATGAATATTAAGTCTAGTACTACAGTACATGCAAATGTTGTGTTTAATTAGGCGGAGCTATGATTGTCGGGGGTCACCCCCTCGACCTTAGATAAAATTGTGAAGCTCTGTTTAGGGCTGTTTAGATTATATTTTTCCCCACCCTCCCAACCACCGATTGGTTGTGCACCCCCACCCCTTCTCCCCAGGAGAATACCATGTGCCCCCATACCTTAGATATGCCGATACAAGTTGGTTGGAGCTTGTAGATCTGAGATATAGCAGCTCACATGATGTCTTAATATTTTTTACAGAAAACGTTGATGAGTTTGAGAATTGCACACAATTTGTGCAAAAACTACTCAGATGCCCTTGGATCCCATATCCAACGACCTCGAAGCTCATATCACCGTAGCATCTAAGATAAAGGAGGGCATCATATTCTCCTGTATGTAAGAATATCATGTGCTACCACACCTTAGATGCTTTGGTGATGCAAGCTCTTCGGAGCCGTTGGATTTGTGACCCAACACCTCCTCGGTCGTTTGAATGGTTTTTTGTAGAAAAGCCCCCAAAGAGTTCGGCCACTGCTTACAAGCACAAATACTGCTCAGATGCCATTGGATCTCAGATGAAACGACCTCGAAGCTCGTATCACCGTAGCATCCAAGCTACTAGAGCACCTTATGTTTTCTCGCACGGGAGAATATGAGGTGCTCCCGCACCGTAGATTCTATGGTGATACGAGTTCACGGAGATCTAACGGCCCACAGTAGGAGGTTTGAATGTTTTTGCAATATACGGCTGAGAGAGTTTGGGAATTGCGCAGAAAGTACAAGTACTACGCATGTGCCATCTGATCACTGCTCATACGACCTAGATGCTGATATCACCGTAGCGGGTAATTAAGCTATGGGGAGCACCTAATATGAGCAATGGGCAGCCGTTGGACCCAAGATGCAGCGGCACACACGAGACCTGAATGTTTGATTTGCAAAAAAACCTTTGGAGAGTTTGGAAATTGGGCATAATTACAAAGACTACCCCAAGCCATTGGATCTCACTTCCAACGGTGTAAAAACTCGTATCACCATAGTATCTAAGTTGTGGGGTGGATGTGATATTCTATGCCACTATCATTTTTGTTCATAAACTTGCAAAATACGTGTAACTTGTGCGGTTACTTGTCTAACCGCGCAAAGTGTTTGTAAAAAAAACATCCTACACTGAAATATCGGAACAACACACGGGGGTCCCACTTGTCATTAATCAAATTTGGACCTAGAACTAACAAATATGAAAGACGAGATTCAAACTAGCAACCTGGACTACAAAGCGTAAGTCGATAGCCTGAAACAACAACAATTGTTGGCTTTGTCCCATAACTTGATTCTATACAGTATTACGTTGAGTAGAGTAGAGGGAGTGCCTCGTCAACACGTGCATTACCGTTGACTCACTTACTGGTAGGTCCCAGGTCTGCGATCTCTCTCTTCTCTCCATTATCTAACCTTTGCACGGGCACACACGAAGAGCGGCGCTAGCTTGCCGTGGTGTTATTACAACTAAAAAAAGCTTGTAAAATCGAAGAATCGCCTAGAACAAGAGACGTTGTGGCTGGTCGAGACGGAGCTAATCACACCTCTCCTCCATGCCATGTTAGCATGATGAAGCTGTGTGGCTAGTGGGGTGTTTTCGACCGACTGGCTGGGTCCCGAGGTCGAACCATAGGTACTACGTCTGATGCAGTAAAATTTTACACACACAATTTTCCTCCGTGCCGAGACATGGCACACCCTACCGCGTGATTTCGGGGTCCTCCCGGGTGGTGCACGCATATATTCTTCCTGACGTGGGATGCCCCACCGCGCGTTTTCGCCGAAGCAAATAAATGAGTTGTCAAATCATGAATGACCACTTTTCCCGCCGAGTACATCAGTGAAGCATGGTGGCTAGCTAGTTGGGCTAGTTCGACCGATTAGCTAGGCCGCCGCCACATTTGTTTTTTCACCCCTTTTTTATCTACTTGCTGGTAGGTAAATTTAAATATCCAGCACGGCATTGCTCTGGTGTTTGAGTGCGGCAGGATTTTAATTTTTTGATTGACGGGAGCAGGCGCGACAGGATTTTTAATTTTTTTATTGACGGGAGCAGGAGCGGCAGCAATTAGTCACGATGACTCCGCCTGTAAAACCCACTGCTCCCTGATGTGATAAGTCGTCAACTGGTGTTTTACCATGGTGAAAACCAAAAGATTCCCCGCTCCTCGGCTGGCTCCCTCCGCCTTCTCATAGATTGCATTGCCTTTCGGTCAATTTTCCCCCTGCAGCACCAACGTCGTGCGCCTCGAGAAGCATTGGGACTTCGGTGGTGTTTAGGCGCCCTCTGCATGGGCATGTCCATGTCTCGGTTCAACATGGCCATTGGATCAAACTCAGACGATGCAGATCAGTCACCGTAGCACAAAGCGTGTGGGTGTGTTTGGTTGCATTCTCATCTCAATATACTCCTCTGTCTAGGTGTGTAAGTCACCTTACGAATACCAAATAATCCCAAAACACTTAGGCACGGTACATTCACTCCCTCTCTGTTTCGTGTTTTGTGACATATCAACCAATAAGAGACGTGGGCCGTGCATGCTTTCAATGACTTGAGACTAATAAACATGACATGAAGTGGTTAGTTCATTGCATGCAATGCTATTAATTAGCAAAAAGACATTAAGTTTTCTCGTTTTCCTCTCCGCCTTGGTCGCAGTGCACAACGTAAGATGACTTACACACCTGGATGGAGGGAGTAGTTGTTTCCTCTTCATGTATTTGTTTTAACCTACTAGTGTGGACTCATGCACCCTTCATGCACCCTGCCAAACACCCAAAAGTGGGTCGAGAAGGGAACTTTTGCTCCCATCCCGTGCACCCTTTATACACCCTGCCTAACACTATTCGTGCTTCATATGGTTCATGTTTCATGGAGCACTGTAGCACCGTACTCTCCGTGCGTTGTAGACCTAGTTCTGTTAACATTGATCTCACCGTTCATTCTCGACCGGACAGTCGAGAAAGCGGTACTATGTGACTACATTACTATTCATATAGTTGACATGCGCACAACATCATTTGTTGTCGTCATATCTTACTGCACTAGCAACAAGATTATGTAGTACTGACTTATGAACCCCTGCACATGCCTAGTAGTGGGAGCACTGTGTACGTTCAAGTGGCTGCTGTGTTTCGCACTCCTTCGTCGTAAGAGTGGAAACGCTTGCTGTAATCATTTTTTCTTCAGAAAAACAGTGGTCACGCTCTATCGTGCAGATCCTCCTCCAGCCGTGCACTAAATTACTCACTTTCGCCAACATGTGGGACAGCCAGCATCGGGGTCCACCAGCCATGCACTAAATTACTCCGTAGTAGAGTGACGGTAGACTACCCTAATCGAACTGCCACAGTAATGCCCAATGAGCCGTCAAATCACAAAACCCCCACCTTTCCAGCAGTAAGTTGGACGGACGAAGCAACCATCATTTCACTCTTTTCTCTCAGCTTCCTCTCTACCCAACTTGCTTCTCCCTCATCTTGTTCCTCATTTCTTGAAGAAAACCCCGACCTGCTTCTGCCATTGTTCTTCTCTCCCAAAGAAGGAAAGGTGAGTGCATCAATGGTGTTGATTCTGGCCAAGGCCCGGTCTTGCAACCCCGAGACTGATCCTATAACTCCCTGTCTTTTCTTCTTTTGGGTTTGCAATTATGGTTTCTTTTCTTTTATTTCTATTTGATAGTTTATTGATGGACGCTGGAGCACCGGCCAAAGTGATGTCTATGGCTCTGGCCAAAACCATCGAGGCTCATGGTACGAAGAAGCGCAAGCACCCCGCCGAGACTACCGCAGACAAGCTCAAAGCCATCGCCCTGTCCAAGCCCCCCTCTCTAGGATCCCTCATTAAGAAAGTCCAGGTAATATCTCTTCTTGACGATCTTTTTCACGATCTTGATTGTGTTTTTTCATCTAACACGCAGTACTAGTACTAGTAGTACAACTTTCTGGGTGATCTTGCATGTGCTTTTTGTGTGCCAAATGACGGTTCTAAATTCCTCTTTTGACCAAAACATGCGAGAGGTTGATACTGATTTCTTATAGAATACTTTCAACTAGTACTTTATGAAGATCAATGCTACCTTTGAAGAGGGTATATTTGCATCAGTAACTTGTGTTAATGATATTGCAAGTAACCCGTCTGCTCTCATGCCTTTTAAGAAATATTCTAGTGTCTTTGTTCACTCATTTCTGTGCGTATAGGTAGTCATATATGGAGTATAATATCAAAAATCACATTATATTTCTGAACGGAGGTAGTAATAAAATATGGTTTCTGTTTGAATTAGAACCAGGTCCGCGGTGGATATGAAGTTCTCAAAGTCATGCCGTGTGAACTGGAAGACCTGAGTTTGAGTTCTACTGCTAAACTATCCAGCTGCTGTGTCCTTGTCGCCACGTGTCCTGAACTAGTGTTTTCCTGTAGCATTGTTGTCAGGCGTGTTCTCGAGGCTGTACTTGACCACAACAATTTCCTGGTTGTGCCTTCGATTACGAAGGGTGTGGTTCCTGTAAAGCTTCTCAACAAATCTGATGCGGTATGTCTTCATGATCATGTTTATGAGTGGAAAGACCACTCTGTTAGGTTCTCCAAGGTTGACGAGATGGTGATGGTGCATGTAGACATCTCTCACGAAGTCCATGGCCTAGTCAGTTATGCGGGGTTCATCCCGTAGGTCGGTGGCAAGAAATAGTCTGCAGAGTTTAATTAGTGCAACTTTGCTTGTCTATAGTAAGTACTATTGTTCAGTACTTGATTTGTGTTTGTGACCCCTATATTGTTTATTAGTACTGCCGCTTTTAGTGTGTGGTCAGTCCTGAGAACGGTCTATGTTAATGTCTGTCCACTCAATTCAGTCTGTATATTTTGAAGTATCCAGATCATCTTTTTTGTGAGGGCGGTTTATCAATTATGGTTACACTCCAATATCTGTATGCATTGCAGGGTTTATCGCACCCACCAGGATTTCTAGCCCCATGGATGTTCGGTCCATACGATTTGTCACGACCTTTGGACTGTCCTTCTTGTGGGAGTAGGCTGGGGCCTTGCATGCCGCCCATAGTTGGACGATCAATCTTCTGTTTAGTACTTCAACATAGTGATTTCCTGGTAAGGATTCACTCGTGTCACATCAAGTAAATCTTATTGATTTACTGTCTAAATATTATTGATTTAATGTCATGTTTTCTTTCTTTTCCTGCAATTTTACGATGCAGGTTTTGCCATGAGACATTCTGTCAGGACCGGTCCTTCAGTAAAATAATTACCGGAAGACCGACCTTTTCATTAAACCAGCGGGGAATATAATTCCTTGCTGGCAGACAATTCCTTGATATAGAATTCCAGTACACTGAATATTATACAAGGTTGAGCTGGGGGCGCTCAACAATTTTATTACAAGCGCGCCAATATAGTACATAAAGGCGGATATGACACGAGACAGGGTGGCATACTACTAACTCGTAATAAAGATGGTGGATATGTCAGAGTGAAGTGGGTGATGTGACTCCAATATATTACAGTTCATCGGGTATCGGAGTGAGACCCAATGAATTTATTTGGTGGTAGGCGGATGCGGTTATAAAACAGTGATCAATTCCAGGATCGCAAGGGACTGACTGGGACTCCACTAAGCGTCGGACTCGCTATCGAACTCTTCATCCATGAGATCGCCTTCGTCCACATCTGGCCAAATCAACAAGCCAGGTGAGTACTTTGAATGTACTCACAAGACAGTTTGGACTTAAGATATAACAAATGCCAACATGATGCATATGAGTATTCCAGCAAAAATGCTACCGGAATAAAATATTAACAGGCGGTAAGCAAGATAGAAGTCAGGCGGTAATCCTCCCGAAATCCATAAGATAGAAGGAGGAGACCAAACGAGTGTCTGAGGGACGCCTCGTAAGGATATAATAAATGATAGCAGACCACAGTAGGGCGTCTGAGCGACACCACATAAAGGGCTTATAGCAAAATAAATAACAAGGCTTCCTCAGTCGAACGTCTGAGCGACATCGCATAAAGGGCTTATAAATAAAAAGAATGCCACAGTCGGATGTCTGAGCGACATCACATAAAGGGCTTATAAATAAAAAGAATGCCACAGTCGGACGTCTGAGCGACATCACATAAAGGGCTTATAAACAAAAAGAATGCCACAGTCGGACGTCTGAGCGACATCACATAAATTGCTTATAAACAAAAAGATTGCCACAGTCGGATGTCTGAGCGACATCACATAGAGGGATTATAAACAAAAAGAATGCGGCAGTCGGATGTCTGAGCGACATCACATAAAGGGCTTATAAATAAAAAGAATGCCACAGTCGGATGTCTGAGCGACATCACATAAAGGGCTTATAAACAAAAAGAATGCCACAGTCGGATGTCTGAGCGACATCACATAAAGAGCTTATAAATGACAATAGTATAATGATGATATATTTCTGGAAGTAAATCAATACAGAAATAGTTGGTGAGTTCATCTACCAAATGAACTTGACGAAAACACCATTCTAGTTACCAACAAGAATTTACTAGAGACGGTCTCCGGGTTGATATAAAGATTGACCCTAGGCCATGAACATGGCCACTGAAGGAATTTAACTCTACAGAGCTAGTACTATTAACCCATAGCCAATGGGTTCTACTAGCCACGTGGGCTAGTTCCGTCTACTGTTAGTAGAAAACCCAACTAACTAGTACACACCCATTTAACATCCTGTTGTCCGGAATCACCCGCGACGACATTCACGAAAAACTTTAAGACGGGGAGGCTACAACCTCGAATAGCATGGGATCAAATTTATATATGTGCGCTCTAAGGGGTGCCCCCCTCTCGGTCCCAACCGGAAACACCCATGCCCCCTGACCGGGTGACGGGCTTTAATCCAGGGCCATGGAACCCTCATCCCGGCCCCTCTACTTGGTGTGTACTCGGGAAGTGGTTTACAACTGCCTAGACCGTAATCCCAACAGACGGCCTATGATAGTACCGAAAAAGGAGACGAACGGAATCATGACATGATCTCCGTTGATACTGAGTTAACCAACTACTGGCATGCTCCAACAATACCAGCATTCCACCCATCATATCACCATATGATCGAGGTGGTTCATACGTTATCCTTCGGGGCTCACTCGAAGCTTACTAGCATGAAATATAACCATACACATATGCCCATATGATCATGCTTATGAAACGAACTACTCGAGCAAACATGCAACACACTCATCATATCAAAAGTTCAAACATGCTTGCCTGGTTCTGAGAAGTCGGAGTCTAACTCGGTGTGGTTCGCGTCCCCGTCACGACCTCCGGTATCTATGTATTCAAACAAATAAATACTAACATACATATCGCGCGTGCAAATAAAGTTGGTCCAAAAATTTCCACATAAATATGACAAAAAACTAGGTAGAAAACTAAAGAGGATAGAAAAAGAATTAACTCAAAATCATCTTTAGTTTAAAAGATATTTGAGTTTCTGTCCAGGGACTCATCTGTAATGAAACAGAAAAGTTCCAGGGGCTAGAACAGAAAACAGCAAAGCGAATCGGTACGCAGTACGTCAACCGCAGAGGGGAAACGTACTTTGCCCAAATGCACTTACAGAAAACGGTTCGGAGGGAAGAGGTGTGAGGCTGTAAAGGGGCCCCACGCGTCAGGTTTGAAAACTGAAGCAGAGTCGCGCCGGCGCCGGTGCTGCGGTGATCGCCGGCGTCGATCCACGGCGAGTTAGGGGAGGGGAGTGATACGTACGGCTTCTCGGTGATCTTCCACGTCGAATGGTGGTGGAATTGAGTGTCGGCGAGCCCCACGTTGATGGCGACCCTGTCTCCGACGGACGGCGGCTCGGGTGGTCGTGGGCCTCGTCGGAGAGGGTTCCTGGGATCAAATTAAGGTGGGGGTTAGGTCTAGGTGGGTGCCAGGGTGCTACGCTCGAGTCCACGGCGGCGGAGAAGCTCTCACCGGAGTGAACGATGCTAGAGCCCGAGGCGGAGGGAGTTGGCCGGAATTGGGGAAGAAGGGCCCTTCGAGGCTGGGCGTGGTCTAGGGAGGTAGTGAAGGTGTGCGGGCTCGAGAACGAGCTCGGGGGTTCCTTATATAGCCGGCCCGAGGTGGTTGCCGTGAATGGATAAGTCCGGCGAGTCGATTACGGTGCTGCAGTGGTTGGACGGCGGAGTTAGGGGCTTGAGCATCGTCTAGGGGGTGTAGTGGTTCCATTCCCGCACCTAACTTAGCAGGGGAGAGGGAGTTATGGGTTGTCCTCGACGGAACGGCCGCGCGGCACGTCGGCGACACAAAATGCGCTCTGCGCGCGCCAGGCCACGGCGACGGTGCGGCAGGCGTGTGCTGGCACTAGAGGTGGACACGCGAAGCGCTGGGGTGATTTGGGCGGCACCAAACGACGTTGAGTCGCGGGGTGACTTCTGTCAGCCACCACGGGCGGTGCTGTTGCCGTGGATGTCGCCGGCGTGGTCGGGCCAGAGTGCCACCGAAGCCCAGAAGTGGCCAAGCGAGCGTGCGGCGCACTGGATAAGAAGAAGGTGCAGTGCAGCGTCGAGCCAAGGAGGTACTGGCGAGATTTGTCGCTGCGCCTGATGAACTGACAAACTGTCGAACTGTCGACAGTTTCAGTTAACAGTTTCTGAACTTGACAGTATAGTGTATGCTAAGTGTCTGATGAAATGTTTCTGGCATGTGTGAAATATTTTTGGTGCTGATATTTGGTGGAGTGGCCTCTTGATGCATCTAGAAGCTGCCTGATTTTTCACAGGATTTTTGGAAGAAAATAAATATGAATTTCACCAAATTTTGCAAATCTGGTCCAAACTTGCAGCAGGTGAAATTTGAAAATTTTGAACTGAGGACTAGTGAAACAAGATGGATCTAGGTTGTGGGTACTAAGGACCATCTAGGAGAGTTGGTTTGGAATCACATAACAAGCTAGGCATGGTGGTTCCTTTGTAAATCACCAAGGTCCACTATAAAAGACAGAAATAGTTTTGGAGGGAAATAAATAGGGGAAAAATACCAATAAGGTCAAAACTTACTGGAATTGATGGGAAACTTGTCCTAAGGTGTGAAGAGGGTTTTGGAGATAAATATTTCTGTTGGGGTCATGGCAAGATGAAGGTTGGGGGGAAAGATAAGTCCAAGATCAAATTTGAAAGACATAACTCAAGTAGGGGAGAATTCAAACAACCTCTTTGAAACTCAGCTTGGGCTTGAGCCAACCCAAGAGAAGATCTTCAAGGTCAAAAACCAAGCTTGAGAAATCTCCAAAAACCTTGGCCAGAAAGATTTTAGAAGAGGTTCAAGAAAAGATCAAATAACCCTCTTCCAAAAGGCCAAAATTTTGGAAGAAAACCAACTCAAAAATTTGGGGTGTTACAACACCTACCCCCTTAGGAAAAATCTCGTCCCTGAGATTTCAGCTAATCCTCAAATAGGTGTGGGTGTTCTGTCCGAAGGAAATCTTCCCTTTCCCACGTTGCCTCATCCTCTGTGTGATTACTCCACTGAACCTTGAGGAATTTAATTGACTTCTGACGGGTTCTCCTTTCAGACTCCTCCAAAATCTTTACTGGGTGTTCTCGGTAGGTGAGATCTGGTTGCACATCAAGGTTTTCATGTGACACATGTTTCTCTGGGTTGCTTACAAACTTCCGTAGTTGCGAGACGTGGAACACGTCGTGGACGTCTCACAGTTCCTTGGGAAGGTCCAGCCGATAAGCTACTGTGCCTTTCCGTGCAACTATACGGAAGGGTCCGATGAATCGTGGTGCTAGTTTCCCTTTGACTTTGAATCGTTGCAGCCCTCTCATAGGTGATACTCGTAAGTATACATATTCACCGGCCTCAAAACTTATTTCTCGATGCTTTTGATCGTAATAGCTCTTTTGTCGGCTTTGGGCGGTTTTGAGTGGATCACGTATTATTTTTACTCTCTCCTCAGCTTCCTTTAACATATCTGGGCCGAATATACGACTGTGCCCTGTTTCCGACCAGTTCAATGGAGTACGACATCTTGGTCCGTACAAGGCTTCGAAAGGCGCCATCTGCAGGCTAGCTTGGTAACTATTTTTTGAATGCAAACTCGGCATATGGTAAGCTTTCCTCCCAACTGGTCCTATAGGTGAGGACACATGCCCTTAGCATGTCTTCGAGTATTTGATTTACTCGTTACATTTGTCCTCCAGTCTGGGGGTGATAAGCCGTGCTGAACGTTAGTTGTGTTCCGAGGGCTTGCTGCAACTGGTCCCAAAATTTGGAGACGAACTGAGTGCCTCTGTCGGATATTATAGTCTTGCGAACCCCATGTAGGCATACTATCCGGGCGAGGTAAAGCTTGGCGAGCTTTTGAGTGGTGTGGGTTGTTTTGACTGGTATGAAATGTGCCACCTTGGTCAGTCTATCTGTGATGACCCATAAGGCATCATTACTGTGTTGTGACCGTGGTATTCCAACAATAAAATCCATTCCAATATCGTCCCATTTTCATTATGGTATCTTGTTTGGCTGTAATAGCCCTGCGGGTTTCTGGTGCTCGGCTTTAATGCGTTGACACGAATCGCAGCATGCAATGAATGTGGCTATATCCCTCTTCATGCCGTGCCACCAAAATCTTTCCTAAATATCCTTGTATATTTTCGTACCTCCAGGGTGGATCGAGTATGGAGCGGTGTGGCTTTCGGCTAGAATTTGCTGTTTAAGGTCGTTGCTATTCGGTACGCAAAGTCTGTTTTCGAACCATAATATTCCTTCACTGTCTATGGTGAATTCTGAGGCCTTGCCCTGACTTACTTTCCTTTTTATCCCTTCGAGGCTGGGATGTCCAAGCTGAGCCTTCTTTATTTGCTGTATTAGCGTAGGCTGTATTTCTAGCTTCGATACTTCGCCTTCCGTGACCATCATTAGGTTGAGTCTGGCGAATTCTTGCTGAAATTCGGGTCTCAGGTTGTGTATGCTGCTGCTGTTCGGGCTGGGGTTACGGCTGAGAGCATCTGCTACCACGTTTGCTTTTCCTGGGTGATAGTGGATACCAACGTCGTAATCTTTTACCAGTTCCAGCCAGTGTCGTTGTCGTGAATTGAGCTCTGGCTGTGTGAAAATATATCTGAGGCTCTTATGGTCCGTATATATTTCACAGCGATTTCCAAGCAAAAAGTGCCTCCACTCCTTGAGTGCATGAATGACTGCTGCCAACTCCAAATCGTGAGTAGGTAATTTTCTTCATGTTTTCGCATTTGCCGGGAAGCGTAGGCGACTACCTTGCCTTCTTGCATTAGTACGCATCCGAGGCCTTTTCGGGATGCATCGCAATATACTTCAAAGATCTTGTGTATGTCTGGTACAATTAATACTGGGGCTGTTGTTAACCTCTTTTTGAGCTCTTGGAAGCTTTTCTCACATGCTTCGGTCCACACTAATTTCTTATCCTTCTTGAGTAGCTGTGTCATTGGTTTGGCTATGGTGGAAAATCCTTCAATAAACCTTCTGTAATATCCGGCCATACCGAGGAAACTGAGTATATCCGTTACACTGGCTGGCGACTTCCAGCCAAGTACAACCTTGACTTTATCTGGGTCCACAACACCTCCTTCTTGTGTTAATACGTGTCCTAGAAAACCCACTTGTCTGAACCAAAATTCACATTTGCTGAATTTGGCGTAAAGTTGGTGTTTCCTTAATTCTCCCAGTACAATGCGGAGGTGTTCAGCATGTTCTTCCGGTGTCTTTGAATATACCAAGATATCATCAATAAATACCACCACAAATTTGTCCATGAATTTCATAAATACCTTGTTCATGAGGTGGACGAAATATGCGGGGGCGTTGGTCAGTCCAAACGACATTACTGTAAATTCATAAAGTCCGTATCTTGAGGTGAATGATGCCTTGGGATATCTTCTGTCCGTACTTTCAGTTGATGATAACCTGACCTTAGATCAACCTTTGAGAAAACCTTGGCTTGCGCGAGCTGGTCAAATAAGTCATTTATCCGTGGCATCGGATATTTGTTCTTGATTGTGACCATGTTGAGCGCTCGGTAGTCTATACACAACCTCATGGTCCCATCCTTCTTTTTGGCAAACAATACCGGCGAACCCCAAGGTGAGGAGCTGGCCCGTATAACTCCTTTATCTAGCAGTTCCTTTATTTGCTTCTTTAATTCAACCAACTTGGATGGTGCCATTCTGTATGGTTTCTTATATATGGGGGTGGTTCCCGGTGCTAGCTCAATAATGAATTCTATTTCTCTGTCTGGCGGCATGCCTGGTAGTTCCTCGGGAAATACGTCCGGAAATTCACATACAACTGGAACCTTGCTTAACTCAGATGTATCAACTTTGTTTAATTTTGGTTGTCGCGACACCGGTCTTTCCTGAGCTGCGACTCTTATTGTTTTTCCATGATGATGAGTAAGAATCACTGTCCTGTTGAAGCAGTCGATAAATCCTTTATTGGTGGTTAGCCAATCCATTCCCAGGATAACATCCAGTCCTTTGTTTTCCAATACGATGAGGTTTGCGTGAAACTTTAATCCCTCAATTTCAATGGTCAAACTTTGGCAGTAATTCTGAGTGATCTGTTTACTTCCGGGGGACTTGATGGTCATTGATTTTCCCAAGGGAAGCATTGAAAAACCATGTTGCAAAGCAAAACTCTTCAAAATGAACGAATGAGAAGCTCCAGAATCAAATAAATTGTGGCAGGTATTGTGTTGACAGAGAACGTACCGAGTACGATATCCGGTGCATCCTGTGCTTGCTCCTTGGTCACATGGTTCAGGTGGCCCTTCCTGTGATTGTTATTTGGGTTCAAGTTGTTATGCTTGGGCGCGGAATTGTTTCCGTTGCTGTTTGGCTTTGGTGCTGAGTTTCTTGGCTTAGGGCACTGTTTAGCATATTGTCCTTCTTCTCCACATGCGTAGCAGGTAACACCCGGGCGATAGGTGAAATCCTTGTCTCTTGCATGAAAATTCATATTTGGACGTGTGTCATTGGTCATGGGTCTGTTCGCCCCATTCCTCTGGAAATTCACCCTATTCTTGTTGTTGCGAGGGTGGTTGGTCTGATCCATTTTTCTTTTGCGAATGTCTTCCAGACTGCGACGTTCATTTTCCAACGTAATGGCTTTGTCTACCAGTGTCTTGAAATCTGGAAAAGTGTGTACGACTAACTGGCATTTTAGTGCTGGTGCCAGTCCGTCCAGGAATTTCTCCATCTTCTTATTTTCCGTCATTCGCTCTTCATTGGCATAACGCGATAATTGCGCAAACTGACTGTTGTACTCTTGTACTGTCATGCCTCTTTGCCTGAGGTCATCAAATTCTCTTTTCTTGATCTTCATAATACTCTTAGGGATGTGTGCCCCACGAAAGCCTTCCTTGAAATCTTCCCAGGTGATATTATTTATGTCGGGATGCATAAGCAAGAAATTTTCCCACCATGACGCGACCGCTCCAGTAAGGTAATGTGGTGCGTACAACACCTTTTCACAGTCTAAGAATTGTGCCACAATTAATTTCCTTTCAATATCTCGAAGCCAATCATCGGCCTCAAGAGGTTTGTCTGTGTGCGAAAACGTTGTTGGACGTGTCTTTTGAAATTCAGACAATTTTGAGTGCTGCTGGTATGGTTCATGGTGATTTCCCATGTTAATGACATGGTTTATCATTTCTTGGTGTTGTTGCTGACTTTGCTCGTAAAGACGGCATACTTGAGAAAATGACGTCTCACTGCCCTGCTGACTTGACTGCCCCTGTGTGAAATTGTTGTCTGTCTGTGTGCCATAGTTTTCTTCTGGCGGACTTGGCATGGAACGTGTCCAGGGACGAGTCATTTCTTACTCTAGGGTAATAAAGCAGAAATCCTGAGAAAAACCGAGCAGCAAAATAAACCAAGACTTTGCAAAGCGACCAACTACGAGTTCGAAAGGGATTTTCGAAAATAACTGGTTGATTTCGCACGGAGAAGGGCTGCTAGCACATATTTTACATGCAGGTTCTAATTATACATACGTCACTAAGGGTGTGCGTACACATCCTGACATGTTATTTAAAACTAGTGCACTCCTCCAAGATCCTACATGATGCGCAAACAGACTACTCCCATCAACCTATTTTACATAACACACAAATATTACAAGCGAGCGCGGTGCGTCGCGGAATAACGCGCTAGTCGGAGATGTTGAAGATTTCCCTCGGCCTGCTGAGGGTAAGGCCCAGTGGTGCTGGAGACTCAACTTCTTCCTCACTAATAGGCTCTAGGCGCGGAGTATGAGTGCGAGGTGTCGAAGCAGGTGCAGCAGGCGGTGCAGCTCTGACTGGGGTAGGAGCAATGACCTGGTCAAACTCCTCAGTGGTAGGCAGATGGCGGGCGGTGGCTATGATGGAAGGTGCGTAGGATGCGGCGGATGAGACAAATGTCATTGGTGGTGCAGTGTGGAGTAGCTCCCTCCTGTTGGCGGAGCCACTCTGGACCAACTCCATAATGGTGGCCACCAGGTCGTCCACCAGATTATCAAAGGCTGCCTCAAGTGCCTTGAGGTACTCAACCATTGATTCAATGGCTTCGTCACGCTCCCCATTTGCGCATGCAAATGCATAGTGACACGTATATGGCACGTGGCATGGGAGGTAACGGTAGCGACGAGTCTTCATCGAAGGAAGAATGTCCCGCAGACGAGCTATCGCCTCACGGGCAGCCATCTGCATGGCATGCCTCTCCGTAGGCATGGCTCTGCACACAAATCGGAGGCGGCATGCTTAAGAAAGCCCTCCTTTGAAGTGCACCACAGCCTGATGCATGGACACGCTGTCGTTGAGCTTGTGACGGTAGAGTGTAAACTCGGGACGGGTGGATGGCCCGATCGCGACTTTGGTGATGGCGAAGAGGAGCTTGACAAACCCCTCAGGAATGTTGGAGAACACCTGTGCATCATAGTCGTTGCTGGCCATCTACAAAAGTAGACAAAAATTCCGAATAGTCAAGTCATAAATTTATGCTGACCAACAGAAATTTGCTACAGATGTAAAAATGCTGAAAAGCAAATTTTTCGCTAATAACCGATTAGCGAGCGCACCTAGTGGCTTCCTACAGTCAGCCTGGCTCTGATACCAAGGTTGTCAGGACCGGTCTTCAGTAAAATAATTACCGGAAGACCGACCTTTTCATTAAACCAGCGGGGAATATAATTCCTTGCTGGTAGACAATTCCTTGATACAGAATTCCAGTACACTGAATATTATACTAGGTTGAGCTGGGGGCGCTCAACAATTTTATTACAAGCGCGCCAATATAGTACATAAAGGCGGATATGACACGAGACAGGGTGGCATACTACTAACTCGTAATAAAGATGGTGGATATGTCACAGTGAAGTGGGTGATGTGACTCCAATATATTACAGTTCATCGGGTATCGGAGTGAGACCCAATGAATTTATTTGGTGGTAGGCGGAAGCGGTTATAAAAAGTGATCAATTCCAGGATCGCAAGGGACTGACTGGGACTCCACTAAGCGTCGGACTCGCTATCGAACTCTTCATCCATGAGATCGCCTTCGTCCACATCTGGCCAAATCAACAAGCCAGGTGAGTACTTTGAATGTACTCGCAAGACAGTTTGGACTTAAGATATAACAAATACCAACATGATGCATATGAGTATTCCAGCAAAAATGCTACCGGAATAAAATATTAACAGGCGGTAGGCAAGATAGAAGTCGGGCGGTAATCCTCCCGAAATCCATAAGATAGAAGGAGGAGACCAAACGAGTGTCTGAGGGACGCCTCGTAAGGATATAATAAATGATAGCAGGCCACAGTTGGGCGTCTGAGCGACACCACATATAGGGCTTATAGCAAAATAAATAACAAGGCTGCCTCAGTCGGATGTCTGAGCGACATCGCATAAAGGGCTTATGAATAAAAAGAATGCCACAGTCGGACGTCTGAGCGACATCACATAAATGTCTTATAAACAAAAAGAATGCCACAGTCGGACGTCTGAGCGACATCACATAAATGGCTTATAAACAAAAAGAATGCCACGGTCGGATGTATGAGCGACATCACATAGAGGGCTTATAAACAAAAAGAATGCCACAGTCGGATGTCTGAGCGACTTCACATAAAGGGCTTATAAATAAAAAGAATGCCACAGTCGGATGTCTGAGCGACATCACATAAAGGGCTTATAAACAAAAAGAATGCCACAGTCGGATGTCTGAGCGACATCACATAAAGGGCTTATAAATGACAATAGTATAATGATGATATATTTCTGGAAGTAAATCAATACAGAAATAGTTGGCGAGTTCATCTACCAAATGAACTTGACGAAAACACCATTCTAGTTACCAACAAGAATTTACTAGAGACGGTCTCCGGGTTGATATAAAGATTGACCCTAGGCCATGAACATGGCCACTGAAGGAATTTAACTCTACAAAGCTTGTACTATTAACTCATAGCCAACGGGTTCTACTAGCCACGTGGGCTAGTTCCGTCTACGGTGTTTTAGTAGAAAACCCAACTAACCAGTACACACCCATTTAACATCATGTCGTCCGGAATCACCCGCGACGACATTCACAAAAAACTTTAAGACGGGGAGGCTACAACCTCGAATAGCATGGGATCAAATTTATATATTGTCAGGACCCCGATCCTAAGTCACACCGATCTAGCGGTAACACGTCATATCACTTTGCGGCCTCACGCACGGTAACCCCACGGGTGCCACCTTACCTGGCCCGGGACCATTTGCGCATTTTGGCACACGTATATGACAGTGTCGCTAGCATCCATATAACAGAGAACCCGGGCCGACATGGCTAGTTATAAACCAAAAGTGGCGCTAAATTACAGAGACAGGCATCCATGACCCAGCAATGAACGTGTCGGTCATCAACGTATGAACCCAAGTCGTAGCAAGCTACATGGACTTAAAGGAACAACGCGTGACATTTCCCCTAAGGGACAGACACAGGAACGAAGAAGGACACATGCCGGCCAGCCTACGTGTTCCGAGCAGTAGCAAGCTACCAAGGCTCATTGGAATCACTAGGAGGCATTTCCCTGTAAGATAGGCTACCAAAGGAAAACAACTAGGTGTCGGATCCCACACATACCAAGCATTTCAATCATACACGCAATATGCTCAA
Organism: Secale cereale; assembly: GCA_902687465.1. Lineage (NCBI taxonomy): Eukaryota > Viridiplantae > Streptophyta > Magnoliopsida > Poales > Poaceae > Secale > Secale cereale. The sequence goes on along the minus strand of LR738711.1, from coordinate 493,371,995 downwards.
TATGTGCAAATACAACATTGCATCACAACAGAACTCTATGACTCAAAGTACTTTATTTAAAAGGCTCCAAGAGCCATACATAACATATCCATACAGGTAGGGATCACATGACCCAACACTCAAGTCATACAGTCATACAAGCACAAGCGGAAGCTACATGTCTGAGTACAGACAACTTAGAAAATAAAACAGGCTCGGTGTAGCCTGACTATCTACAAGGCCCTTCACAAGCTCCAGATCACCGTCTGGGTGTCAAGCTACTCGTCGACGTCAATGTCTATGTAGAACCCATCAGCAGGGGCAGGGTTCTCCTCTGCAACAGTTATTAAGCAAACATGAGTACAAAGGTACTCAGCAAGTCTTACCACAGAACCTATCATACATGCAACATTATCAAAGGGGGTAGTGGAGTTTATAGCAGAATGCCAGCTTTGACCTTGGCTAACCTATACTACAACTCTCAACAGATTGCAAGATGTTATTACGAACACGAGTCCTCTACTCACCACATCAATACACTACCCAGGATCCTCTTCCGTCATCCTACGGAAGGGCCATCCACGGCACTCATGCTTATCTTGAGGTCTTTAGTAGTATCCATCAACTTGTCTATGAACTGTAAGAGTAACCAAGTAGTTCGTACCGCGAACAACGGCTATTCGAATAGTTTGATAACCCTGCAGGGGTGTACTTCTTCACACATGTTTTCACCTCTTAGCGTCTGCACACGACATGTGCTCGGCAGACTTCAAGCGAAAGCCGACGTGGGTGTAGACCACGACCTAACCAACCACTCAAGTCTCTCGTCCAGGTTTATCGCCTATTTGGGTTCCATCCGTGGGGAGATCCGGTCGGGGTGTCGCTCATGGCCCCAAACGATGTGTACAGGGTTCCCAAGTTACCAAACGGGCAACCGGTACACTGTGCCACGTACCTGTCGCATCACAACCCACCCCGAGGGTCAGCGTTGTGCACGACCTCCAGTAAGCTATAAACACCAGAAACTAGTTGCAACTCCTGGACAGAGATCAAGGGTAATTAATAAGTCGAGCGGGGTCATATTTCAGGGCCCAATGTGTGGTAGTAACTGTAACTTGAATCACACACACAGATCTCGGGTCCTATGGACGATTCCAATGAAACAACCCACCATGTACTCCTACATGGCCTTTCATCGATAACTTTACCAAGCGTGTTCCACACTTCCCTCTCTTTATCGGTATGATCATTTCACTCTGATCCATCACCCAGATGAACCATCGGCCTGTTCGAAGCAGTCGAGGACGGCGGAGACGATGGACACCCAGGCGGAGCTCAGGGGCGACGGTGGACGCGGCTTCTACGACGGTGCGAACACGGCGGCGTCGGCCATGGCGCGGGGAGAGGGAAGGAGAGGAACTGGGGGGAGGTGGAGGTGTCTGCGGGGTCGGGGAGGACGTGGATGATCGAACCAGCCCTCCAGGACGGCAAGGGGACGAAGCAGGGCGGCGGGCAGCTGCGTGGCGCGCCGTGCGGTCGCCGTCGAGCACCTGCCTGCCTGCCTGGCCGAGCCAAGCAGCTCGCTGGAGCGGCAGTTGGGCTGGGCCGACAGGTGGGCCGGGTGGGGCGCCAGGTAAGCTTCTCTCTCTCCCTTTTTTTCTATTTTATTTTCTGTTACATTTCTTTTGCAGCTTTGTTCATTTAATTAAAATGCCAGAGCATTTTTGTAACTCATAACACTTGTCATACCTACTGTATATATTATGAACAGTAGGAAACATTATAGTTTATGATTATTTGAGCATTTAAAATAGTTTGTAGCATTTAAATGCCCAAATTCAAATACCATATGATTTAATCCAAAGCCCTAGAATGTCCTAGAAAATTGTGCACCATTTTTAGCAGAGGTTTAAGACCAAGGCAGAAATGATGAACATTTTTGAAGGGCATTTTGGGTACATTGGAAAATTATTTTAGCAAACCCTAGTTGTTAGGAGAGGGGTACTGGGGTTTCTGTTAATCCCATTTCAAGTTTCTTTGAAAGTAGACATGATGCACACTCTAGTCAGGTCCTAATGCAAGTGCTAGCTAGGGATGTGACATATATGCGCGCTCTAAGGGGTGCCCCCCTATCGGTCCCAACCGGAAACACCCATGCCCCCTGACCGGATGACGGGCTTTAATCCAGGGCCATGGAACCCTCATCCCGACCCCTCTACTTGGTGTGTACTCGGGAAGTGGTTTACAACTAACTTGACCGTAATCCCAACAGACGGCCTATGATAGTACCCAAAAAGGAGATCAACGGAATCATGACATGATCTCCGTTGATAATGAGTTAACCAACTACTGGCATGCTCCAACAATACCAGCATTCCACCCATCATATCACCATATGATCGAGGTGGTTCAAACGTTATCCTTCGGGGCTCACCCGAAGCTTACTAGCATGAAATATAACCATACACATATGCCCATATGATCATGCTTATGAAACAAACTACTCGAGCAAACATGCAACACACTCATCATATCAAAAGTTCAAACATGCTTGCCTGGTTCTGAGAAGTCAGAGTCTAACTCGGTGTGGTTTGCGTCCCCGCCACGACCTCCGGTATCTATGTATTCAAACAAATAAATACTAACATAAATACTGCGCGTTCAAATAAAGTTGCTCCAAAAATTTCCACATAAATATGACAAAAAACTAGACAGAAAACTAAAGAGGACAGAAAAAGAATCAACTCAAAATCATCTTTAGTTTAAAAGATATTAGAGTTTCTGTCCAGGGACTCATCTGTAATGAAACAGAAAAGTTCCAGGGGCTAGAACAAAAAACAGCAAAGCGAATCGGTACGCAGTACGTCAACCGCGGAGGGGAAACGTACTTTTCCTGAATGCGCTTACGGAAAATGGTTCGGAGGGAAGAGGTGTGAGGCTGACAAGGGGCCCCACGCATCAGGTTTGAAAACTGAAGCAGAGTCGCGCCGGCGCCGGTGCTGCGGTGATCGTCGGCGTCGATCCACGGCGAGTTAGGGGAGGGGAGTGATACGTATGGCTTCTCGGTGATCTTCCGCGTTGAATGGTGGTGGAGTTGAGTGTCGGTGAGCCCCACGTCGACGGCGACCCTGTCTCCGGCGGACGGCGGCTCGGGTGGTCGTGGGCCTCGTCGGAGAGGGTTCCTGGGATCAAATTAAGGTGGGGGTTAGGTCTAGGTGGGTGCCAGGGTGCTACGCTCGAGTCCACAGTGGCGGAGAAGCTCTCATTGGAGTGAACGATGCTGGAGCCCGAGGCGGAGGGAGTTGGCCGGAGTTGGGGAAGAAGGGCCCCTCGAGGCTCTTCCAGAGGCTGGGCGTGGTCTAGGGAGGTAGTGAAGGTGTGCGGGCTCGAGAACGAGCTCGGGGGTGCCTTATATAGCCGGCCCGAGGTGGTTGCCGTGAATGGATAAGTCCGGCGAGTCGATTACGGTGCTGCAGTGGTTGGACGAGTTAGGGGCTTGAGCATCGTCTAGGGGGTGTAGTGGTTCCATTCCCGCACCTAACTTAGCAGGGGAGAGGGAGTTACGGGCTGTCCTCGACGGAATGGCCGCGCGGCACGTCGGCGGCAGAAAACGCGCTCTGCGCATGCCAGGCCATGGCGACAGTGCGGCAAGCGTGTGCTGGCACTGGAGGTGGACACGCGGAACGCTGGGGTGATTTGGGCGGCGCCGAACGGCGTTGAGTCGCGGGGTGACTTCTGTCAGCCGCCACGGGCGGTGCTGTTGCCGCGGATGTCGCCGGCATGGTCGGGCCAGAGTGCCACCGATGCCCAGAAGCGGCCAAGCGAGCGTGCGGCGCACTGGATAAGAAGAAGGTGCAGTGCAGCGTCGAGCCAAGGAGGTACTGGCGAGATTTGTCGCTGCGCCTGATGAACTGACGAACTGTCGAACTGTCGACAGTTTCGGTTAACAGTTTCTGAACTTGACAATACAGTGTATGCTAAGTGTCTGATGAAATTTTTCTGGCATGTGTGAAATATTTCTGGTGCTGATATTTGGTGGAGTGGCCTCTTGATGCATCTAGAGGCTGCCTGATTTTTCACAGGATTTTTGGAAGAAGATAAATATGAATTTCACCAAATTTTGCAAATCTGGTCCAAACTTGCAGCAGGTGAAATTTGAAAATTTTGAACTGAGGACTAGTGAAACAAGATGGATCTAGGTTGTGGGTACTAAGGACCATCTAGGAGAGTTGGTTTGGAATCACATAACAAGCTAGGCATGGTGGTTCCTTTGTAAATCACCAAGGTCCACTATAAAAGACAGAAATAGTTTTGGAGTGAAATAAATAGGGGGGAAATCCCAATAAGGTCAAAACTTACTGGAATTGATGGGAAACTTGTCCTAAGGTGTGAAGAGGGTTTTGGAGATAAATATTTCTGTTGGGGTCATGTCAAGATAAAGGTTGGGGGGAAAGATAAGTCCAAGATCAAATTTGAAAGACATAACTCAAGTAGGGGAGAATTCAAACAACCTCTTTGAAACTGAGCTTGGGCTTGAGCCAACCCAAGAGAAGATCTTCAAGGTCAAAAACCAAGCTGGAGAAATCTCCAAAAACCTTGGCCAGAAAGATTTTAGAAGAGGTTCAAGAAAAGATCAAATAACCCTCTTCCAAAAGGCCAAAATTTTGGAAGAAAACCAACTAAAAAATTTGGGGTGTTACACATTCATCACAAAATAAACCGTTTGGTTTGCTCTACTATGGCTATTTTTGTAGGTTTCACTTCTTATGTCGTGTCACTAACGAAGGCACTGTCCATCACTTATATTACTTGAAAAAATGGATCAGTCTGTTGTCTAAGTACAAGCTGAATCCCTATGATGAACTGCAATTCGGTTTAACAAAAACGCCACAATGAGTCCTTCTCACGTTTAGAAGAAATGAAGAAAAAACTGGATCACGGTCACGATACCTAGTCAAGTTAGAAAGCTAATCATAGCAGACCAGACACGATCGCCGCTATCTCGCACATCGGTACCACCTTCAGCAACGGATCGAGCACCGGCAGTTGCTCTAGCACTGACAGCGGCATCAGCTCAGTCTGATCTAACTCAGGATTGGGCACCGACCGCGTCAGCGGATCAGGCAGATCTACCGGAGGATCGGGCATCGACACCGGCACCTACTCCCACACCAGCACCAGCTCAACAAGGAGCGCCATCTCCGGCAACAGCAGCGGCTTCGGCACCTGCACGAACACTTGCACTAGCATCTGCTCCGGCCCGTGCAGCGGCAACTGAACGAGCAGTTGCATCGATAATAGGCTGGGCTGCAATTCACACTTCATATACCAAAGTCCTTACAAAAACTGACATGTCCACCTTCTTGGTAAGTATTGGGCGCCCAAGTGTTTCGTTCTTTTTTCTTTCCATGTCGTTTCACATGATTCATTGTGTTGATCTAACTATTTGGGTATGTCTTCTTGTTTGCAAACAAAGAATTCCTAGAGCAACAAGGGAGTCGTTCAACAATCCGGGCGATAGCGGCCAAGTTTCTCTTACCATGCGCAGCCTTGGTGTGAATGAACCTGCTCAATATACCGTAAGTACAAAGGATGGTCGCATGATGGTTGATGCTAAAGGATGGTCCAGGTTCAAATCTAAATCATATCTTGCGGTAGGGGATGATCTCAAAATCGAACTTTCTCGGCAAGGAGAGCTGGTCCAAATCAACTTTGAAATTCTTGAGTAGAAGCACGCAACTACCGAACTGATCTATCCTACGAGAGATTTTGATGTAATAATCTGGCATGGTGAAACAAGTGTCCTGTGTGTATAAGTAATACGACAATATTATTTATCACATGGTATATCGTTGATAGAATTGCAACTCTCATTGCTGGTTAGGAACTGTCGTTCGATTTCATTCGAACAACTACTGTGCTTTATTCAATTTTGTGTATTCGCCTTGCGACAGCATCTAAAACCAGTGCCGTACCGATCGCTTGCAATATGAAAAACGTTGAGGTAGAACACATGGGCCCCCAAACATGCAGGGTGGGCCTGTGGCCCAAAGTCCAGAACCGTGAGCCTGTCTGAGTATTATATTCTCAGCAGAACCCCCATAATGCCCGTGCATTGCACGTAACATCAGGATGCATTTGTATGAGTATTTTATCTTGTGAGAGAAAAGGATGAACGAGGGAAGGCCTTATTTGCAAATGTGGAGAGGTGTGTGTGTACCTTTTTGCAAAATTACCATAGTTTCCTTCCTATCCGTCAGATATAAATTTGTATGTATAAAGTTGTGATATAAAAGATTTGTATATTTCTTACACACGGAGTATCTCTCTGTTAAAAATATATTTTTGTGTAACTAGTTAATCCTGTCTTTCTACTTCCTTTCGCTGATATATGGGGCATCCGACAACGGGGTCCACGTGCCATATGCACAAATTAGAGTGTATAAATGTATGGTAGACACACGCCGGTCTTAGCGCCGCAGTAATGCCTAATGAGCCGTCAAATCACAACCCCCCCCCCCTTTCCAGCTTTAGCAGTAAGGTGGGTGGACAAAGCGGCAATATTTCACTGGGCCTGAATCCCCTTCTCCCTCGTCTGCTTGTTCACAGAAAACCCCCTCTCGGCGATTGCATAGGGTTTCTCATGGAGAACCAGGTACGAATTCTTCATCCATCCCCGATAAATCCAAGTCCCTTGGTCGCGGGTAATCCTAGGATGGTAGCCGCCGTCGTTGATGCATTTTTCTTCCTACTGAATCTAGTCTGTTTCATTTGTAGTGCCCAAAGTGTGAGGACCCTACAGGTTTCTGCGCCCTCGGTGAGACACCACACTTGTTCCTTCTCATCCTAACACAGGATTTTAAAACGCGCACCGTATGTTCCTAGGATCCTCTTTTCTATCCGGGGGGTGGCGTTTTTTTGAACATGCTATCAACTAATTTGGAAATTTCGATTGCTATATTTGGATAAAAGGTACTACCAGTACGATGTTCAACACTGACGTGAAGGAGGAAGTTATTGCTAGATTTGGATAGGGAATACATTGTCTTCTCATATTATTTTTCCAACAGTGCATTATTTGCTCTACCAGAACACATGTACTCAAGATGCTCGGCCTTGCCATAACTGAATACACCAGTTTAATGGTCACAGTGAAGACAAGCCATGGATATAAGCTTCGAGTTCGGTTCATGAACCTAGAAGATCACTGCTTTTTATGGCCGAACTTGGATAAACTTTCTCAAGTGTTACAGACTGAAAGTTGGCGCAGGAATGTTGATGGAAATAGCAGAACCTGGTGCCATCTTCACTGCGATCTTCCACCCCGACGTCGTTCCAATTGTTCATTCAAGTTAGTTTTGTTTCTGGTTCTTGCTTGTTGCCTCGATTACTTCTTAATCCACCTATTCTGTCTAACTAATCACAATTTAACTTTAGAAGTAGCAACGAATCTCTCACGAAGATGCTACTTCTAACTAATATTTTCTTATAATTGGTGGCACGTGTAGGTTTTTTCATAGTTAAGCAGGCTGCTCGTTTGTTATTCTGTAACAACTCGGCTGTTACTGATGGCATTGAAGGTGACAGGGACGACATCCAAAAGTTCCTACACTTTATTGATCGTCTTGAGGTCCTTGTGGGGCGTTTCAATGGTGGAAGGCCACGTGGGATATGTGTGCCACTGCTGCACTCGTTGAACAGGTCCAACTGAGTCGAGAAACTTATGGAATGAGTTGTTTTCTGTTATATATGTTGTTCATAAACTATTGCTTATACAGAGTTTTACAGTTGTGATCCTCTTGAAACAGAAACTGCCCAGTTCTATTGTTCCTATACAGATGCCTGATCATGGTCGGGTCAGACTTGCGCTTGGTCACAACATGATGTTTATGTCGACCTACTCCATTCCCCTTGGAGGTGAAAAGATACTTATTCATGGGTGGTCTCAAATAATGAAGGCCCTTCCATCTTGGAGAATAGGACAGAAGATTATGTTCCTGCTTTTCCGTGGCTCTAAAGCCAATATCCTGTTTATTGACCACATTGCGAGATGAAGCCGCTTTCAGAAGGTTGTGGATGCGCAGGGTGGCGCCTGGGCTTTGTCCTGGGACTTGGCGGCCTCACCCTTGGTTAACTGTAGGCAAACTAGCATTGTTCGAGGCGTGCTTTGTACGGTTGAACCTGTATAAGTACTTATATTGATTTCAGCTATGGTTATTAAGTGCCCCTGCTGGTTTCAATTAAGGTTGCTAAATACTCCTGCTGCTTTTACAGTCTGTGGTCTTTCTTCAGTCATGTCTTCCTCCAGCCGCCAAACCCAAACCAGCGCCAGCGGGGCCGCCTGCTTCCGCCTCCCACGGCTGGCTGCGCCTCAGCGCACGCATCGCCGCCCCACCGTCTCCTAAATCATTAACGACGACGTTCGAGGCCTCGCTGTCATCCTCCGCACGCTTTTGTGTGCTCGCCGTGGCGCCGCCCTCTCGCATTGTCAACATGGTCAACAAACAACAGGAATCGGCAGAAGTACGTGGAGAGGATGACAGTACTAGACCACCATGTCAGCGTATGGAAAAATAAAATGCTTCCTCCTAGTGTTTTCCTGACATCTGGGACCCACGACATTGTGAGCGTATATAGTCAATAGACAAGAGGACAACACAAGATCGGCTAACACCTGGGATGTAGCTGCTCGAGCCGTTTTTTTTGTTTTTATTGAGACGGAGCAGGGTTTGAACTGGGCTGTGGCCCGTCTAGCCCAGGCTTATATTTTATGTTCACCATGTGACCAACCCAGTTATTTTTTCTTTGTGAAAATGAGGTCAGTTTAATTTTTCTGAAGATTACCCAATCCAGGCCTATTTATTTTTCTACGCCCTGATGGGATGCAACTCTTTCAAGACACCTGCAAATCTTGAACGTAATATGAAATTGGTTGTAAATATAAAAACAGATGACAAATTGGCAATTAGTTTATAATTTCTGAATTTTTTCACATTTTCAGATTCCTATTTCACTAGGCATTAACCTAATTTCAATATATCTTCAAAGTACTTTAAATCTGGCTCGCCATTTTGGTATTAAAAATAGTTTGGAACCCATAGAAATATGCGAAATTGGCCCTGGCCAACCTAAAAAAACGGGATGTAATAAATTGCATAAGAAGTCGCAATGAGCTATATATAAATTATTAAAAAAAGAGGGAATGGTCTGACTTATGGGCATATTAAGTTGATGCATATGCAAGATTTTCTTAGTTATTATATACGTCAACAAACGATTCTAGCAGACGTAGCCGATGGATGTCAATCCAACGACCGTCGTGTTTCTTCAATCTCTGATCGTCTTGCTCCAGCCGCCAAATCCAGCGCCGGCGGGACCGCCTGCTCCAGCCTCCCGTGCAGGCCTCACCGCCCCCTACTACTCCCACCGCTGGCCAGGGAATCCCTCTAGTCACCCACACCCCCTGTTATTCTGCGACGATGGCAGCCTCACGACGCAGCCGAACCAGTGAACCCTCGTACTCCTCTCCACATGGGCATCCACTGCCGCGACTTCCCCGGCTCCGCATCTTCCCCTTCCTAGGCCTCGCCGTCGTCCACCGCCCTGGTGCTCTCGACGCGACGTGGTCAACGTGGTCAAGGAACGACTCCATCGGAAGAGTACTGTCATGGAGAGGCTGACAGCTGGGTCCACGACAGCCGCAAGGAAGTGCCTCCTTATTACGCAGAAAATAATTATTCCTCCACCTCACAGTAGGGACCCACCGGAAGGGCCACCGTATTTGGTGAAAAAACGTTTCCCCCCTGACTGCTGGGACCCACCGGATGGGCCATCGTATTCCACGATAAAAACATTCCCTCCGCTGTCAGCTCGGACCCACCGGAAGTGCCTCCTTATTAGGCACAAAAAAATGAATACTCCCCCTGCTAGCTGGGACCCAGTATTGTGGGAGGCTGACTTGTGGGCCTACTAAGTTGACGGGGACGGAGGGCTTTGTCAACTTAGTCAATATGCATGATTCTAGCTCCATTGACCGTACGATGTCCATCTAACGGATGTAGTGCTTCTTCAACCTCTGGTCTTCTTGCTCCAGCCGCCCAAACCAGCGCCGGTCGTGCCTCGTGCTCCTGCCTCCCGTAGCTGGCTGTGATGCCGCGCAGGCCTCACCGCCCCCTACTACTACCACGCTGGCCAGGCCATCCCTCTACTCACCCACACCCCCTGTTATTCTACGGCGATGGTAGCCTCACACCACAGCGAACCAGTGAACCCTCATACTCCTCTACGCGTGGGCACCCACTGTCGCATCTTCCCCTGCTCCACGTCGTCCCCTTCCTAGGCCTCACCGTTTTCCACCGCCCTAGTGCTCTTGGCGCGGCATGGTAAACGTGGTTAAGGAAAGGCTTCCATCGGACGTGGACAGTACGTGGAGAGCCTGACAGCTGGGTCCATGGCCGCAGCAAGGAAGTGTGTCCTTATTACGCGCAAAATAATTATTCCTCCACCTGACATCGGGGACCCACCGGACGGGCCACCGTATTTTGCGGAAAAAAACGTTTCCTCCCTGACAGCTGGGACCTATCGGATGGGTCACCGTATTTCGTGAAAAAAAAACGTTCCCCCTGTTGTCAGCTCGGACCCACCGGAAGTGCCTCCTTATTACGCACAATGAATACCCCCCCCTGCTAGTAGGGACCCACCTTGGTGGGTGGCTGACTTGTGGGCCTACTAATTTGACGGGGACGGAGTGCTTTGTCAACTTAGTCAATATGAACGATTCTAGCTCCAGTGACCGTACGATGTCCATCCAATGGCCGTAATGCTTCTTCAACCTCTGGTCTTCTTGCTCCAGCCGCCCAAGGTAGCGCCGGTCATGCCGCATGCTCCTGCCTCCCATGGACGGCTGTGCTGCCGCAGAGGCCTCACCGCCCCTACTATTCCCACCGCTGGCCAGGCCCTGCGGCGACGGCAACCTCACACCGCAGCCGAACTAGTGAACCCTCGTACTCCTCTCCGCGCGGGCTTCCACTGCGGTGTCTTCCCCGGCTCTGCGTCGCCCCCTTCCTAGGGCTCGCTGTCGTACACCGCCCTAGTGCTCTCGGCGCGGCGTGGTCAAGGAACGACTTCCATCGGAAGAGTACTTTACATGGAGAGGATGACAGCTGGGTCCACGGCCGCAGCAAGGAAGTGCCTCGTTATTACACGCAAAATAATTATTTCTCCACCTGACAGCAGGGACCCACCGGACGGGCCACCGTATTTCGTAGAAACAACTTTTCCCCCTGACTGCTGGGACTGACCAACTACATCTTCGCACGCAAGGAAGTGCGTCCGGGCAAAAAAAATTGATTCGCCCCCCTGACTGCTAAGACCCACCAGCTACATCTTCGCCGGCAAGGAAGTGCCTGACAGTCGGGACCCACCTGGTCGAAGTGTAAGTAGCATTGTCATTCTGGTCGCGAACATGTACGTACATACTGGTTGATGTAGAGGTGCGCATGTGTCATAGTAGAGGCGCGCACGTAGCATGTACACGTATGTACAGTGGCAAGTGTGCAAGAAAGAAAATACGGCCACGTACGTACATACGGGCAGGGTCTCGAACGCCTACTCGCGCATACGTACGGCCAGGGCTCGTGTACATGGCTCGGTGGGAACAGAGAAACAATGTCATCATCGTGTTCATGGGGAGCCAACCGGCTGGGTCGGAACGGAATGCGTCGCCGTGTTCATCGGGAGGGCTTCGACGGAACAGCCGATGGAAAGGAGGCCTGACGTACCGCAGAACGGAGGAAACGGCCTTCTGTTCGACCGGCCACGATCGAAACGGGATCCTGTTCATCGGGAGGGTTCTGGCGTACTGCAAAACAGAGGGAACGGACCTCCTATGGTCGAAACGGGGGTCCTGTTGATCGGGAGGGGTGTGGCGTCCCGCAAAATGGAGGAAACGGACTTGTGTTGGAGCGCTATGGTCGAAACGGGGGTCCTGTTCATCGGGAGGGGTGTGGCGTACCGCACAACGGGACTCCATGGGATACTGTTCATCTCCATCGTCGACCCCCTTCAGCCTCCACGGGCTATTGTTCATCCTCAGTCGACCTCCTCCAGCCTCCACCTGCGAATGTTCATCCACGGGCTCCTGTTCATCCAGCCTCCACCGTGCGCTACTCCACCGGCTACTGTTCAACCAGCCCTGTCCACGGGCTCCTGTTAAACCACTCCTCCACGGGCTATTGTTCATCCAACCCTTCACCATGTACTGTTCATCCTGCCCTCCATGGGGTGGTCCTGTTCATCCAGCCCTCCACGGGGTCCTTTTCATCCAGCCCCAAACGGCTCGATCGATCGGGGTCCTGTTCATCCAGAGGCAACACCACGGGGTCATGTTTATCCACCCCCACCGGGTACTGTTCATCCAAATCCCCCAGCAACGCTCACTTTTCATCCAGAGGCAGCATCGATCGGCTTCAGTTAGTAGCAGTAGCGAAGGAATTCGATCGGGTTCAGTTAACAGCCATCGATCGGTCGCTCGGGTTCAGTGACACGTAGCCTGCAGTGCAATCGCTCTGGTTCAATTAGAGCCCAACGCCTCGCTCAGGTTCAGTTAGAGCCCAACGCCTCGCACCCACGGGCGTGCGTGTATGAGAGAAACACGCATCGCTCAGCTCCGACCACCCACCGTCACCGGGAACACCCCGATATTTTCCTCGCCCTCGCTTCTACCATGGGTTTTTCCGTCATGGACGGCCCAAAGAATGTCATGCATCTACGTCTCCGGCCCGCCCAGGACGAAAAGCTCGTTTTCTATCATGATTTTTTGTCATAGAAGTAGGACCCCACCACATCTATGATGATACCGGGTTTTGTCACAATTATTATCATAGAAGTGTCATAAGTATGACATAATTTTTTTTCGTTCGGCCTCAAATGTCACGGATGTGTCTTTTTTTGTAGTGGGAGTCGAAGGCCTGCCAGGGGCCAACAAGGATGGGGGCGCGCCCAGGGGGTAGGGCGCACCCTCCAACCTTGTGGCTAGCTGCTGGCCCCCCTCTAGTGCTTTCTTCGCCCAATATGTTTCATATATTCCAAAACTTGCTCCCGTGAAGTTTCGAGACTTTTGGAGTTATGCATAATAGGTCTCTAATATTTGCTCCTTTTCTAGTCCAGAATTCCACCTGGCGGCATTCTCCCTCTTCATGTAAACCTCGTAAAATAAGAGAGAAAACGCATAAGTATTGTGATATAATGTGTAATAACAGACCATAATGCATTAAATATCAATATAAAAGCATGATGCAAAATGGACGTATCAACTGCCCCAATCTTAGACCTCGCTTGTTCTCAAGCGAAAAGCCGATATCAAAAAATATGTCCACATGTTTAGAGATAGAGGTGTCGATAAAAATAAAATACGTACATGAGTGCATCAAGATCATCTTTAGGACAACAACATAACTTGTCATATAGGTTCTTATGTTAGAGTAACAATTCATTCACAAGGTAAATTATGAATCAGAAACTTCACTGATAGCCAACAAACTATTATCTCAGTCATTGAAGTAAATGCAATTTATCGTAACATCAGAAAGAGTCAAATATAAGAGCTTTCAGCAAGTGCAAATACTCAACTATCATTTAGTCTTTCACAATTTCTAACATTCACGCAATACTTATGAGTTCAAAGTTTCAATCGGACACGGAGAAAGATACGGGCTTATATAGCTCCAACATATTGTGCTTGCCAAAGGATAAAAGTAAAAAGGAAAGGTGATGATCACCATGACTCTTGTATAGGGGTAGGTGATAAAAGTATAAGATAGGCCCTTTGCAGAGGGAATCAGAGGTTGTCATGCGCTTTTATGATTGGATGCGCAAAATCGTAATGCAAAAGAACGTCACTTTATATTGCCACTTGTGATAAGGACCTTTATTATGCAGTCCGTCGCTTTTATTTCTTCCATATCACATGTTCGTATAGATCTTATTTTCTTCACACTAATAGATCATACATATTTAGAGAGCAATTTACATTGCTTGCATCGATGACTACTTACTTGAAGGATCTTACTCAATCCATTGGTAGGTATGGTGTACTCTCATTGCAAATTGTGTTTAGGGATGTTTGGCAGCACAAGTAGTATCTCTACTTAGTGCAAAGAATTTTGGCTAGCATGAGAGGGAAAGGCAAGCTCAACATGTTGGAGGATCTATGACAATATGACTTCTCTTAGGATGTAAGAAGACATAACCCATTATGTTGTTTTCCTTGTCCAGCTTCAACCTTTTAGCATGCACTGGTACGCGTCGGTGGTATACAAACGGTTTTTAACCACTTTCCGCGATGACATTTGGAACCGCCGCCAAGTGAGTGTGGGCGATAGGGGGGTCCTTCCCACACGACCCAGAAACCATCGGGGATAGGGAGCCAAGATGCATATACAATACTCCTACTCATTTGTGCTCGCATTGCCATCGTAGTCGGTAATTAGTGGTGCTACGTTTACGATGCGCGACCCATCACAAACGGTTCACTATTACGTGTATGATAAGCATACAATCGCACACATTCTAACTAATTGAGAAGATTAGCTAATCGTCGTACGAGTGTCGGATAGGATTACCAAACGTCGGACTGTCATAACATCGTCGTACACGACAACTATCACACACGCTACTCTGTGGTGCAACATTTACGATGCATACTTTGTCGGCGTATTGGGAACCAGGGTACCCAGACTTGCCTGTCTGCGGGCCGCGACGCGCTCCTACTATGGCCTATTACGGCCCAGCTGATCGACCAGCTGTCCAAAACCCTCGCGAGGGGGCTAAGCCTCGCGAGGAGAACAACGTCAGGACCTCCTCGGGAGCGGCCTCAGCCAGGTGCTCCGGAGGGGCGGAGAATCCAAGGCCGAGCCTGCCTCAGGAGGAGGCAGTGATTTCATCAATGACGCACCGCACCAGGGGGTGCCAGCGTCCGCCAACGGCACAGTTACCATTTCGGTGCAAAGGGGACAGCGCAGCCGCGGGTTCCCGAGGAACGGGGCAAAGGTTTCCTCATTGGTGCAATGAGACCGAAGACCGCAAGGATGACAAGGAGGATGTCACCGTTGAGCCCACCACCGCGTCATCGCCTGATCCTCTTGCAGGCGAAGACTGCTTTTGTCAAGGTAGGAACGTCCTTGTGTTCCCGCTCAAAAACGGCCGTTGTGGGATAACTTCCTGCCTAAACATTTCGGGGAAGAGGACCGTGGCCGCCTATATAAGTAGCTAGGATTCCCACTGTGAAAGGGATCGACTCATACACTCTGCCAGCACACAAGGAGCAAGAATACTTGCCTCCTGACCTTCCTCGGCTCGCCTCCTAACCTTAGGAACCATTGTACTAGTTCACCTCCCAGCTCGCCCGAAGCTAATCCACCGAAGGAGGAAGTAGGGTCTTACACCATGCGGTGGCCCGAACCTGGATAAACTCTTGTGTGTTCTATCTGTTGTGTGCTTTAATTCCCCCACCGAGACGAGAGCGAGACGCTAGGTAGACGTGAGTGGGAGAGATCTTCGTTCACGCCCCTGTGTTTGAACTTCTTGGGTTTTGCGAAGCCCTAAATCCGACATTTGGCGCGCCAGGTAGGGGGCGTGTCGAAATCTTGCCTCTCCGACGACCTCGCGTCCCCTCTTCGGTTCAGCACCGCTACGATGACCACGGCTTGCGCATCCGCGCGGGGGCTGGTTCCCCCCCGTCAACCAAGCAACGCCAGCAGACCGCGCTGCCCATGGGCGCTCTTCTTCCTCTCTCGACGATGCTCCTGCCGTCCAGGCCACCGGGGGCGGCCTGCCCCGTCACTCCCGCCTCATGTGCCCTAGCCTGTCACGCTTTTGATGGCGCGATGGCTGACCCAGCACCGGCTGTCCGCCGGGAGTCGCGGCACGCGGACGGCCCACAGCTACAAGCTGTGGGGCGTCATCGGTAGGGAGCAGCCTTGTCGTGGGGTCGCCTGCATCCTTGGTGGGTCCCAAGCGTCGGTGTTTGCCCGGCACGTCAAGTCGCCCTTTCGGTAGGTTGGGGCTGCCGCCCAGCCGCGGGAGGCCTCGCGAGCGCAGAGCGAGCTGAGGCCCGCCATCACCTTTGGTCCCGGCGACCTCGCTTCAGAAGCAGCTGGCACTAGCGCTCTCCCCACAGTTTGCACGCCCACCATCTACAGGGTGGCCGTGACGAGGACCCTCATCGGCGGCAGTGTCGGTCTCAACGTCCTTTCCCTTGAGGCCTTCGGTCATCTCCATGTGTCCTACAGGCAGCTCCTTCCCACCAAGCCCTTCTCAGGAATCGTGGGCTCGGCCGTTCCGCTCGGTCAGATCCACCTCCCGGTCACCTTCGGCACACCGGCTAACTATCGTACTGAGCTCATCGATTTTGACGTTGCGCCCATCCACCTGCCGTACAACGCTGTCCTCGGATTCCCAGCCTTGGCAAAGTTCATGGCGGCGACTCACCCGGGCTGCAACACCATCAAGATGCCCGGGAGCAGCGGCGTCCTCGCCATCCAAGGGGACCCCAAGGCCGCCCTCCAGGTCCTCGGGCGCACTTACAGGGCTGCTGCCGCAGCTCGCCCGAGGTCGATGGGGGCTCCGAAACCTCCGGAGGCCGCGCCTACCAAGAAGAAGCAGCTCTTTTCTCAGGACCCTGCCGAGACGAAGCAAGTGCCCGCCGATGAAGCAGGCTTAGGAGCCACCTTCACCATCGGTACGGGCATGGATCCAGAGCAAGAGGTGGCGCTGGTCAGCTTCCTGAGGGCCAACAAGGATGTGTTCGCGTGGAAGGCCGCAGATTTAGTCGGGGTGCCTAGGCATGTCATTGAGCATCACCTCACGGTGTGCCCCAACGCGCGACCTATCAAGCAGAAGGCGCGCAGACAAGCTCCGGAGAAGCAGGCCTTCATCGTTCAGGAGGTTAGGAAGCTGGAGGAAGCATGCGTCGTACGGGAGGTATGGCACCCGGAGTGGCTGGCCAATCCTGTCATCGTCCCAAAGAAAGGAGGCAAGGAATGAATGTGCGTCGACTTCACGAGCCTCAACAAGTTCTGCCCTCAGGACCCCTTCCCTCTTCCGTGCATCGACCAAATCGTGGACTCAACAGCTGAGTGCGACTTACTCTGCTTCCTTGATGCCTTCTCGGGCTACCACCAAATCAAGATGGCGGTGGAAGACGTGGAGAAGACGGCGTTCCTGACCCCATGCGGGGTCTACTGCTACACCTGCATGCCTTTTGGGCTGAGGAACGCTGGCGCCACCTTCCAGCGCCTGCTGCACATCACCCTCGGCCCTCAGCTCGGGAGGAATGCAGAGGCCTACGTCGACTACAGCATGGTTAAAACCAAGGAGGCCACGAGCCTCATCCAAGACTTAGAAGAAACATTCGCCAACCTCCGCCCATAGAAATGCGTGTTCAGCGTACCCTCCGGAAAATTGCTAGGGTTCCTGGTTTCGCACCGGGGCATCGAGGCTAATCCACAGAAGATCAAGGCTATCGAGAAAATGAGGCCGCCCACAAACCTGAAGGAAATGTAGAAGCTCGCCGGATGTGTGACATCCCTGGTGCGCTTCATCTCTAAGCTCGGGGAACGCGCCCTTCCATTCTTCAAACTCATGAAGAAGAAGGTGCCCTTTGAGTGGACTTCGAAGGCCGACGCCGCTTTCAGGGACCTCAAGGAATACCTCACCAGTTCGCCAGTTATGGTAGCACCACGGCCCCTAGAGCCCATGACTCTCTACCTCGCTGCAACGCCTCACTCCGCTAGTGCGGCGCTAGTCGTGGAGCGAGAGGAAAGGCCCCGGAGCTCGAGGCCGTCGGGCGGCTTGGCACCTTCAGGGCCCGCGCCGCCCGCTGATGCAGCCTCAGGGGCAGATTCGACCGCGGGCACCGACGGCCCCACTGCTTAGCAAGAAGCTCCTAAGGCTCCTGAGGCGCCAGCGAACCCTGCTGCGCCAACCCTCGTGGAGCACCCGGTGTACTTCGTCAGCACAATACTGCGCGATGCGCGCTCGCGATACCCGATGCCCCAGAAGCTGCTCTTGGCGCTCCTCGTCGCCTCCAGGAATCTGCGCCACTACTTCCAAGGCCGCCCCATCAAGGTTGTTTCGTCATATCCTCTCGAGAAGGTACTGCGGGGCCCGAATGTCGTCGGGAGGGTCGCCTAGTGGAACATCGAGCTTCAAGCATTCCAGTTGGAGTTGAGTTCAGCAACACATGGGTGATCAAGGGAGCAGCTATGGCAGACTTTGTGGCGGAGTGGACCGATGCGCCGGAACGGGGGGCCAGCGAAGATCGCTCGCTGGCCCCCGGCGATGAAGCTCCAGACGGATGGGTAGTATACTTTGACGGTGCCTTCTCACGCCTCGGCGCGGGGGCTGGCGCCATGTTCGTATGTCCCACTCAGGATAAGTTGTACTACGTTGTGCAGCTCTGCTTCCAGCAGGGCGAGAAGGTCTCCAACAACATCGCCGAATACGAGGGCTTGATTGCCGGGCTCAAGGCCGCCGCTGTGTTGGGGGTCAAGCGTCTCACCATTAGGGGCGATTCGCAACTCCTCGTCGACTTCTCCAACAAGAAATACAAGCCCAAGCACGAGCACATGGGGGCATATCTGGAGGAGGTGCGCAGGATGGAGAAGCGATTCCAAGGGCTAGAGGCGCAACACGTACCGAGAGGCACCAACAAAGAAGCGGACGACATCGCCAAACGAGCCTCCAGACGAGAGCCTCAGAGGCCAGGCGTCTTCGAGGAGAGACTACTCAAGCCGTCAGCAGCACCGCCAGCCCCTGAGCCGGCCTCCCCTCAGCAGGGGTTACCGGCGGCGCCTCCGGATGGTGCCCCGCCCTGCGGGCCACCCTCCGGAGCCCTCCTGTTGCTCGCCGCGGAGCCCGAGGAGGGTTGTTGGACCCAAGAACTCAAGATGTACCAGCAGCACGATACCCTACCAGACAAGGAAGAAGAGGCAGAGCGCGTAGTCCGACAGGCCTCAGCTTACTGCATCCAAGAGGGTGAACTCTACAGGAGGCGCCCCAACGACGTCTCGCTGAAATGCATCTCAAGGAAGCAAGGGCGCGAGCTACTGGCTGATATTCACAGAGGATATTGTGGCCATCACTCGTCGTCCCGCACCCTCGTGGGCAAGGCCTTCCGCAGCGGTTTCTATTGGCCCACGGCGCTCAACGACGCCACGGAGCTCGTGCGGGCTTGCGAGGCGTGCCAGTTTCACGCCAAGTAGATCCACCAGTCGGCACAAGGCGTCCAGACGATTCCGCTCTCGTGGCCCTTCGCGGTCTTGGGATTGGACATCCTGGGTCCATTTCCTCGGGCAGCGGGGGGCTACCGCTTCATGTACGTCGCCATCGACAAATTCACCAAGTGGGCGAAGGTAGAGCCTGTTCGTGCAATCCCAGCCGGGTCGGCTGTCAAGTTCATTGTCACATCCCTAGCTAGCACTTGCATTAGGACCTAACTAGAGTGTGCATCATGTTTATTTTCAAAGAAACTTGAAATGGGATTAACAGAAACCCCAGCACCCCTCTCCTGACAACTAGGGTTTGATAAAATATTTTCCAATGTACCCAAAATGCCCTTCAAAAATGTTCATCATTTCTGCCTTGGTCTTAAACCTCTGCCAAAAATGGTGCACAATTTTCTAGGACACTCAAGGGCTTTGGATTAAATCATATGGTATTTGAATTTGGGCATTTAAATACTTAAAAATATTTTAAATGCTCAAATAATGATGAACTATAATGTTTCCTACTGTTCATATTATATACAGTAGGTATGACAAGTGTCATGAGTTATAAAAATATTTAGACATTTTTATTAATTGAACAAAGCTGCAAAAGAAATAAAACAGAAAGAAATAGGAAAAGAAAAATAGGAAGAACACTTACCTGAGCCCACTTACCTGCTGGCCCAGCCGGCCCGGCCCACCAGGGGCATCCCCGTCTTCTTCGCCGCGCCAGCGCACGAAGCAGCTCGGTGGCGAGCGCCGCCGATGCGGCGGCCACCTCCTGCCTGCCTGCCTGGCCCCTCGGCCCTCTGGACGGACTAGAACGACGCCACGAAGCCCCCTCGACCGTTTCCCCTCTCCCCCGTGTCTCCTCCCCTCCTCTCTTCCCTCCGCCGAGCTCCCCCGAGCGAGCTCGTCGTCGACGACCGCTGACACCGCACTCTACGCCACTCCCTCGCCTCCCCGAAGCACCACTAGCTCCGCCGCATCGCCCCGAAGCTCCCCACTGACGCACACGACGCCAGGAGCCCCGCAACGTCCTCCTCGCCGTCGTCTTCAACCTTCGGCACCGGAGATCGCCGCCGCCCGTACGCCGTCGTCCGACCGTCCCCGAGCTCACTTCGACGCCCTCTGCGACCGCTGTGAGCTCATGCTTCGAACCCCCCTCTCCACGGGCTCGTTTATGCCTTGTAGCCGCCGCCCCCTTTGCTGACCGACGATCACCGCCGCCGGCCAACTCACCGCCGTGGCCATAGGCACCGTACCTCGTGGCTGAGCACGCCATTAGCTTTAGTAGGTCACCAGCAAGCTAAAGCAAGCTTTAGCTCCTCCTACCGTGCACTACAACTCCATCCCGACCAACTCCGTGCGAGCACCGCCGCGGACGAGCTCGTCGCCGTCGACTCCGGCGACCTCTCGACCAACCAGTGGCACCGTTGGATGGGGTGCATCACCAGGAGCACACCGAGCCCATCCGCGCGGCAAATGGCTGCCGGAATAAGGATTCCGGCGAGTCACGGCCGTGCAAAATGGTCGCCGCCGGCCAAACTCCGGCGGGCTGACGTGGCCTGTTGTTTAGGAGCTAACAGCAATTAGTTTAACCACCACAGTCACTGACAGTGGGCCCCCTTGCTTAGTCAAACCCAGTCAACCCTGGTTATGACCGGAATTAGCCCCTGAGAAACTGACATGAGGGACCCACTAGTCAGGTTTGACTTGGACTGGCCCTGTTGACTGCCTGACGTCAGCATGATGTCATGCTGACGCAGTAAAGGATTTTCTGGGATTTTAGATTTAAAAATAATTCAGGAAATTCCAAAAAATACCCAAAACTTCTAAAAATCATAAAAAATCAACCATAGCTCAGATGGAAAAGATTTATATATGAAAAATGATCAGAAAAATCCAATATTTCCAATGGCACTGGTTTCATGCATGTTTGAACAAGTTAACTTGCTGTATACATCAAAAACATGATAATGCACTTATTTAAATAATAGTTTGAACTCCAATTTGAATCTTGATTCAAATAGGTTTAAACCCTTCTGGTTTTAGTTGCATTAGCCAACACACATGCATCTTGCCATGTCATGAGCATGCATCATATTGTTGCATTTGTTTGTTAATGATTGTATCGCCGGTATTCTCTGTGTTAGGTCCTGCTCCCGAGGATACTGCTGCGTATCTAGTTCAAGAGCAGTACCCGACAACTACCTTGTCAGGCAAGCAATCATTGATCATTCCGATACAAACCCAATCTTCTCGCTCCTACTCTCTTTTACTGCATTAAGGCAACAGCGCGTGAACTGCTACTTGCTGCGGTAGTTGAACCCTATTCCCTTGCATGACCTGTCATTGCCACAGTAAATAGTTGAAACCCACTAGCATGTGTAGGAGTTGATTGAGCCATGTGATGTGTGATCCACCATGCTATTTGTTTATGTTGCCTGCTATGCTTAGAATTGTGTCTGGTCTGATTCATCTGGGTGATGGATCAGAGTGAAATGATCTTACCGATAAAGAGAAGGAAGTGTGGAATACGCTTGGTAAAGGTATCGATGAAAGGCCATGTAGGAGTACATGGTGGGTTGTTTCATTGGAATCGTCCATAGGACCCGAGATCTGTATGTGTGGTTCAAGTTACAGCTACTACCACGCATTGGGATCCTTAATTGACCCTCTCGGCTTATTAATTACCCTTGATCTCTGTCCAGGAGTTGCAATTAGTTTCTGGTGTTTATAGCTTACTAGAGGTCGTGCACAACGCTGACCCTCGGGGTGGGTTGTGATGCGACAGGTACGTGGCATGGTGTACCGGTTGCCCGTTTGGTGACTCGGGAACCCTGTACACATCGTTTGGGGCCGTGAGCGACACCCCGGCCGGATCTCCCCACGGATGGAACCCAAATAGGCGATAAACCTGGACGAGAGACTTGAGTAGTTAGTCAGGTCGTGGCCGACACCCTCGCTGGGCTTCCGCTTGAAGGTTGCCGAGTACACGCCGAGTAAACGGCGATAAGTGGTGAAAGCGTGTGTGAAGAAGTACACCCCTGCAGGGTTATCAAACTATTCGAATAGCCGTTGTTCGCGGTACGAACTACTTGGTTACTCTTACAGTTCATAGACAAGTTGATGGATACTACTAAAAGCCTCAAGATAAGCGTGAGTGCCCTGGATGGCCCTTCCGTAGGATGACGGAAGAGGATCCTCGGTAGTGTATTGATGTGGTGAGTAGAGGACTCGTGTTCGTAATAACATCTTGCAATCTATTGAGAGTTGTAGTATAGGTTAGCCAAGGTCAAATCTGGCATTCTGCTATAAACTCCACTATCCCCTTTGATAATGTTGCATGTATGATAGGTTCTGTGGTAAGACTTGCTGAGTACCTTTGTACTCATGTTTGCTTAATAACTGTTGCAGAGGAGAACCCTGCCCCTGCTGATGGGTTCTACATAGACGTTGACGTCGACGAGTAGCTTGACACCCAGACGGAGATCTGGAGCTTGTGAAGGGCCTTGTAGATAGTCAGGCTACACCAAGCCTGTTTTATTTTCTAAGATGTCTGTACTCAGACATGTAGCTTCCGCTTGTGTTTGTATGACTGTATGACTTGAGTGTTGGGTCATGTGACCCCTACCTGTATGGATATGTTATGTATGGCTCTTGGAGCCTTTTAAATAAAGTACTTTGAGTCATAGAGTTCTGTTGTGATGCAATGTTGTATTTGCACATATTGAGCATATTGCGTGTATGATTGAAATGCTTGGTATGTGTGGGATCCGACACCTAGTTGTTCTCCTTTGGTAGCCTACCTTACAGGGAAATGCCTCCTAGTGATTCCAATGAGCCTTGGTAGCTTGCTACTGCTCGGAACACGTAGGCTGGCCGGCATGTGTCCTTCTTCGTTCGTGTGTCTGTCCCTTAGGGGAAATGTCACGCGTTGTTCCTTTAAGTCCATGTAGCTTGCTACGACTTGGGTTCATACGTTGATGACCGACACGTTCGTTGCTGGGTCATGGATGCCTGTCTCTGTAATTTAGTGCCACTTTTGGTTTATAACTAGCCATGTCGGTCCGGGTTCTCTGTCATATGGATGCTAGCGACACTGTCATATATGTGTGCCAAAATGCGCAAACGGTCCCGGGCCAGGTAAGGTGGCACCCGTGGGGATACCGTGCGTGAGGCCACAAAGTGATATGACGTGTTACAGCTAGATCGGTGTGGCTTAGGATCGGGGTCCTGACAGCGTTGGCATCAGAGCTGGACTGCCTGTAGGTTTCTCAAGCCAAACTGGTCGATGTTGAGTCTAGAAAAATTCTTAGTTATATGTAGGGGAATTGATTGTGGAAGGGAACGTAAGGCTCTTTTTACTCCTTTACCTTATGCCCTTCTGATCTGAGTCTGTCTGTTCTTTCTACGGGGAATTAGGACTAGGCCTCTTATCCTTACTAGGTTCACGTGTTACTAATCCGTAGACTCTTAGGATTGTTGGTTTCAAGCCTCAGTTCAGTTTCTATCCTAGAGTATGATGATTGTTGAACCCGGAACCTTGATATGGAATTGTTGAGTGGCTATGTTATCATTTGTATGATGTCTCAAACCTTTGTTTGAGCATTTACAGTTGTTATGCTGCCCGATTTCTTCCAGAAACACTAATGCCTTTGCATTACTTCGTGTTTCAGATGTCTGGCCGCATCCCTCACCAAGTGGTTCGTTTGACTCGGTGCATTAATGTGCCCGGTCACACGGCCATGCTAGTCCGTGTGATGACTGAGACCGGTTATCGCTGGTATCCTGAATACACTGTGGAGGAACAGTACCGGGATTTCAATCAGAGTCAGTATTTCTGCATAGTCCGGATATACCCCTCATATCCCGGAGCTAATGATCCCATCCATTGGTCTTATGGACTCGGGATTACCATCGAGATGGCAGTGCAGGATGCCGCTTACTCGATGATGACCATTCTCCGTGCTAGGCATGCCCTGTTGCTTAACACTGAATTCTGTTACATGCCAGCCTCACTTCCCGGAGAGGAAGGCTACTACACTGGTCCGTATACTGATGCTGCTCATGAAGAGCCACTGCTTCAGACTACTGTTCAGATGTTGGAGGATAGGGACCGTGAGGTCCGTGCCCTCCGAATGGAGCTGTATAACACTCGAGCCGCTCACTGGACTACTTTGACACGGCTTGCACCTGCTGTGCACGCCGGATATCTGGACATGCGGGATTTGTACCCCGTGCGGACTCGTCTGCCTGATCGCATGGATTGGCGTGACGTTGGGGGTATTACACCTCCACGTGGGCGTCGGTTACCACCAGCATCGGGACCGAGACCACACCCATGCCCCTATGGTCCACAGCCTTCGAGTGCTCGCGAGTTCCAAGATCCATCTGTACCACTTCCAGGCTACGGTGGTAATCTTTACGAGGATTACTACGCGAATGTCTGAGCTAGTCCGTGGTAGTAGTAGTATTGTAGTAGTTGTATTTCCACAGTCCTGCGCGTCTTGTGGAATATGACTTAGTGTGTACTGAGTTCCGGAGGTGTAGTTAAATAATATATAGGAGCTCGGAATGCCTCTGATGGGATGTATCGTCTTTCACCGCAGTTGTACTTTAGCCTTGGCTTGTACTAAACTTTGTATGGTGTGTATGACCACTGGTGTATATATCGCAGTTCCTATATTACCATGTCGTACGGATGAACATCTCTGCATTCTGTGTCATCCATTACATTCTGCACTTCTATGTCAAATTTTTGCCATCCTTGTCTAAACCGTTGTTTTGTTTTCCTAGGATGGTCAACACTCGCAACACTCCTGCTGCTCAGGAGCAGGGTGAGGCTAGTGGGGCTAGAGATGGAAATCTGCCCCAGCCACCCTCTTTGGCGGAAGTTATGCTTGAAGCAGAACGGAACAAGAGAGAGACCAACCGTCTGCTGGAACGCATAGAGCAGAACACTGGGTTCCGTCAGAGGAATGACGTGGTGTCAATCCACGATTTTACCAAGATGTGTCCACCAAAGTTCCATCACTCCACTGAACCTCTGGATGCTGATGACTGGCTACGTAGTATCACCCACAAGCTACACTCTGCCCGTGTGGCCGAAGCTGACAAGGTTATCTACGCCGCCTACCATCTTGAGGGCCCTGCCAGTCTTTGGTGGGAAAACTTTGAAGCTATGTGTCCTGCTGGCCAAGTCACTACCTGGGTTGAGTTCAGTGAGGCATTCCGTGAACATCACATTCCGGAAGGTCTCATGGATCGCAAGCGGGAGGAATTCTGCAATTTCACCCAGGGCCGCTTAACTGTGGATGGCTATAGTCGTGAGTTTGGTAATCTGGCACGCTATGCACCTGAGGAAGTATCCACCGATGCCAAGAAGCAGGCGAGGTTCCGCAAGGGACTCAGCCCTGAACTCCGTCGAGATCTACGTCTGCACGAGTGCACTTCCTTCCAGAAGTTGGTTAACAAGGCTATCAGTGCTGAGACAGGCCAGACTGACTTCGAGGCCACCCGCAAGCATACTCGAGACTTTGGTTCCTCATCCGGCTCTGGCTCTCACAAGCGCCGTGTGTGGGTTCCTAACACTGCTCTGCCACCCAAGTATACACCGAGGCCATCCTATGAGGCGCCTCGCCCAACTCAACAGTTTGCACCTGCTAAGACCTATGGAGGTCCACCCTCCAACTTTGCTCCACGCACCACCACTGTGACATGTTTCAAGTGTGGAGAACCGGGACACTACATGCGTGATTGTCCTCAGAACCAACTGGGAAAACCCGTTGGCCGTGGTAAACCAACCGGCAAGGTGAATTATGTCAAGCCAATCCCCACTGCACGTGGTCATGTCAACTATGTTTCTGCCGAAGAAGCTAATGAGGATCCTAACGTCGTCCTTGGTACGCTTCTCGTAAACTGCCATCCGGCATCTGTTCTTTTCGATACTGGAGCATCCCATTCGTTCATATCTGAGAGCTATGCTCGATTGCACAACATGACTTTTTGTGACATGCCTACTTCCATGGTTATTCAAACTCCTGGTTCAAAGTGGCAAACCTCTAGGGTAAGCCATGGAAATGAAATCCTTGTCGATAGACTTCTTTTCCTTGCTTCTTTAATCGCTCTCAAGTCCTCGGACATAAACATCATCTTGGGTATGGATTGGATGACAACCCATTACGCCAAGATTGATTGCTTTACTAGGACCGTTCAACTTACACATCCATCCGGCAAGATAGTCAATGTCTTGACCCGAATGGCTGAGCGTCAGCTCTACTCTCTTAATGCCAGCCCTCTACCAGAACTCGAAGATATCCCGGTAGTCCGTGACTTTCCGGATGTTTTTCCAGATGAACTGCCAGGAGTTCCACCTGACAGAGATGTCGAGTTCGTGATAGATCTTATTCCTGGAACTGTCCCAATCTCTAGGAGACCTTAGAAGATGGCACCACTAGAATTAGCTGAGCTAAAGAAACAACTCGATGAGTCCTTGCAAAAGGTTTCATCCGTCCTAGTTCTTCCCCTTGGGCTTGCCCCGTCCTCTTCGTCAAGAAGAAGGATGGAACAGAGCGGATGGTTGTAGATTACCGACCTGTCAATCTGGTCACCATAAAGAATAAGTATCCGCTCCCCAGGATCAACGACCTGTATGATTAGCTCGCTGGATCCTCAGTCTTCTCTAAGATGGATTTGAGGTTGGGCTACCATCAAATCAAAATCAAGAACGGGGGCATTCCTAAAACGGCTTTCGTTACTCGTTATGGCCAATATGAGTACACCATTATGTCCTTTGGATTAACCAATGCCCCAGCTACCTTTTCTCGGTTAATGAATTCTATATTCATGGAGTATTTGGATAAATTCGTCGTGGTATACCTCGATGATATACTCATCTATTCCAAGAACAAGGAAGATCATGCCGAGCATTTAAGGCTGGTATTGACGAAGCTTCGAGAGCACCGCCTTTATGCCAAATTCTCTAAATGTGAATTTTGGTTGCCAGAAGTAACCTATCTAGGTCATGTGATCTCTGGCAAGGGTATTGCTGTCAATCCCGAGCGAGTTCAAGCCGTACTTGATTGGACTCCCCCTGAATCGGTCAAGCAAGTTAGGAGTTTTCTTGGCTTAATGAGCTATTGCCGACGTTTCGTCGAGAACTTCTCCAAGGTTGCTAAACCTCTAACTGAACTCCTCAAGAAAGATAAAAAGTTTGAGTGGACCCCATAGTGCGAGTCCAGTTTTCAGGAACTGAAAAGACGCCTGACATCTGCACCTGTACTGGTACCACCAGATTTTTCCAAGGATTTTATAATCTACTGCGACGCCTCGCGACAAGGACTAGGTTGCATTCTCATGCAAGATCGTCAAGTGATTGCATACGCATCTCGACAGTTGCGTCCACACGAGGATAACTATCCTACTCATGATCTAGAGCTTGCAGCTATAGTCCATGCACTCAAAACATGGCGACATTACCTCCTTGGTAATCGCTGTGAAATCTTCACTGATCACCAAAGTTTGAAGTATATCTTCACCCAACCGGATCTAAATCTCAGGCAAAGACGTTGGGTTGAGTTGCTCACCGACTACGACTTAGGAATCACTTACACTCCTGGAAAGGCCAATGTCATGGTTGATGCACTAAGTCGTAAGTCATATTGTAACAATTTAATGTTACAACAAAGTCAACCACTTCTCCATGAGGAATTTCGTAAGCTTAACCTTCACATTGTTCCTCGAGGATTCCTTTCCACCTTGGTGGCGAAACCTACCCTTATGGATCAAATCATAGTTGCCCAGCGGTATGATAAGGGCATATCACGGATCAAGGAGAACATTGCTAGCGGAGTTGCTAGAAGTTTCTCTATGGATGATCGAGGTGTTGTGTACTTCGAGAACCGATTGGTGGTGCCCAAGAAACCACAACTACGACAGATGATTCTTAAGGAGGCTCATGAATCTCCTCTCACGATTCATCCCGGTAGTACCAAAATGTATCAAGACCTACGTCAAAGATTCTGGTGGACTAGGATGAAGAGAGAAATCGCTCAATTTATTGCTAACTGCGACGTTTGTCGTCGAGTCAAAGCAGAGCATCAACGGCCTGCTGGCACCCTTCAACCTTTAGCTATTCCTGAATGGAAATGGGATAAAGTCGCTATGGACTTCATTACTGGTTTACCGAGGACCAGGAAAGGGAATAATGCTATCTTCGTCGTTATCGATCGCCTCTCTAAAGTAGCTCATTTCCTGCCTGTTCGGGAGAGTATTACCGCTAGCCAGCTAGCAGAGTTATATGTCTCTCGGATAGTATCACTACATGGTGTACCGTTGGAGATTAACTCAGACCGTGGAAGTCTTTTCACTTCACGATTTTGGGAAAGTTTCCAGAATGCTATGGGAACTCATCTCTCTTTCAGTACTGCCTTCCATCCGCAGTCAAGTGGTCAAGTGGAACGAGTCAATCAAATTCTAGAAGACATGCTTCGAGCCTCTGTCATTTCATTCGGTATGGAATGGGAAAAATGTCTTCCATTTGCCGAATTCGCTTATAACAATAGTTATCAAGCCAGCTTGGGCAAAGCTCCCTTCGAAATTCTATATGGACGAAGGTGTCGAACACCTCTTAACTGGTCAGAGACCAGGGAAAGACAATTCTTTGGCCCAGATATGATTCAGGAAGCAGAGGAACAAGTTCGCATCGTTCGTGAGAGATTGAAAACAGCCCAGTCTCGCCAAAAGAGCCAATATGATAGTCATCATAAGGCTGTGACTTTTGAAGTCGGCGATAAGGCTTACCTTCGGGTTACTCCTCTTAAGGGAACCCATCGCTTCGGTATCAAAGGCAAATTGGCCCCTCGTTTCATCGGTCCTTTTCGCATTCTTGCCAAACGAGGAGAAGTTGCCTACCAATTGGAACTACCTCCGCACCTCTCCAGAGTTCATGATGTTTTCCACGTTTCTCAACTCAGGCGTTGCTTCTCGGATCCTATCCGCGGAGTGGACCACGAAACGCTTGATCTCCAGGATAATCTCACATATCGAGAATACCCTGTTCGTATTCTTGATCAAACTGAGCGCACCACTCAACGCCACAATATCAAGTTTCTCAAGGTTCAATGGTCACATAATTCCGAGAGTGAAGCTACTTGGGAAAGGGAGGATCGTCTTCGACTTGAGTACCCCACCCTCTTTCCGGAGGAACCTGAATCTCGGGACGCGATTCTTTTAAGTGGGGGTGAGTTGTCACATCCCTAGCTAGCACTTGCATTAGGACCTAACTAGAGTGTGCATCATGTTTATTTTCAAAGAAACTTGAATGGGATTAACAGAAACCCCAGCACCCCTCTCGTGACAACTAGGGTTTGATAAAATATTTTCCAATGTACCCAAAATGCCCTTCAAAAATGTTCATCATTTCTGCCTTGGTCTTAAACCTCTGCCAAAAATGGTGCACAATTTTCTAGGACACTCAAGGGCTTTGGATTAAATCATATGGTATTTGAATTTGGGCATTTAAATACTTAAAAATATTTTAAATGCTCAAATAATCATGAACTATAATGTTTCCTACTGTTCATATTATATACAGTTGGTATGACAAGTGTCATGAGTTATAAAAATGTTTAGACATTTTTATTAATTGAACAAAGCTGCAAAAGAAATAAAACAGAAAGAAATAGGAAAAGAAAAATAGGAAGAACACTTACCTGAGCCCACTTACCTGCTGGCCCAGCCGGCCCGGCCCACCAGGGGCATCCCCGTCTTCTTCGCCGCGCCAGCGCACGAAGCAGCTCGGTGGCGAGCGCCGCCGATGCGCCGGCCACCTCCTGCCTGCCTGGCTGGCCCATCGGCCCTCTGGACGGACTAGAACGACGCCACGAAGCCCCCTCGACCGTTTCCCCTCTCCCCCGTGTCTCCCCCCTCCTCTCTTCCCTCCGCCGAGCTCCCCCGAGCGAGCTCGTCGCCGACGACCGCTGACACCGCGCTCTACGCCACTCCCTCGCCTCCCCGAAGCACCACTAGCTCCGCCGCATCGCCCCGAAGCTCCCCACCGACGCACACGACGCCAGGAGCCCCGCAACGTCCTCCTCACCGTCGTCTTCAACCTTCGGCACCGGAGATCGCCGCCGCCCGAACGCCGTCATCCGACCGTCCCCGAGCTCACTTCGACGCCCTCTGCGACCGCTGTGAGCTCACGCTTCGAACCCCCCTCTCCACGCGCTCGTTTATGCCTTGTAGCCACCGCCCCCTTTGCTGACCGACGATCACCGCCGCCGGCCAACTCACCGCCGTGGCCATAGGCACCGTACCTCGTGGCTGAGCACGCCATTAGCTTCAGTAGGTCACCAGCAAGCTAAAGCAAGCTTTAGCTCCTCCTACCGTGCACTACAACTCCATCCCGACCAACTCCGTGCGAGCACCGCCGCGGACGAGCTCGTCGCCGTCGACTCCGGCGACCTCTCGACCAACCAGTGGCACCGTTGGATGCGGTGCATCACCAGGAGCACACCGAGCCCATCCGCGCGGCAAATGGCTGCCGGAATAAGGATTCCGACGAGTCACCGCCGTGCAAAATGGTCGCCGCCGGCCAAACTCCGGCGGGCTGACGTGGCCTGTTGTTTAGGAGCTAACGGCAATTAGTTTAACCACCACAGTCACTGACAGTGGGCCCCCTTGCTTAGTCAAACCCAGTCAACCCTGGTTATGACCGGAATTAGCCCCTGAGACACTGACATGAGGGACCCACCAGTCAGGTTTCACTTGGACTGGCCCTGTTGACTGCCTGACGTCAGCATGATGTCATGCTGACGCAGTAAAGGATTTTCTGGGATTTTAGATTTAAAAATAATTCAGGAAATTCCAGAAAATACCCAAAACTTCTAAAAATCATATAAAATCAACCATAGCTCAGATGGAAAAGATTTATATATGAAAAATGATCAGAAAAATCCAATCTTTCCAATGGCACTGGTTTCATGCATGTTTGAACAAGTTAACTTTCTGTATACATCAAAAACATGATAATGCACTTATTTAAATAATAGTTTGAACTCCAATTTGAATCTTGATTCAAATAGGTTCAAACCCTTCTGGTTTTAGTTGCATTAGCCAACACACATGCATCTTGCCATGTCATGAGCATGCATCATATTGTTGCATTTGTTTGTTAATGATTGTATCGCCGGTATTCTCTGTGTTAGGTCCTGCTCCCGAGGATACTGCTGCGTATCCAGTTGAAGAGCAGTACCCGACAACTACCTTGTCAGGCAAGCAATCATTGATCATTCCGATACAAACCCAATCTTCTCGCTCCTGCTCTCTTTTACTGCATTAAGGCAACAGCGCGTGAACTGCTACTTGCTGCGGTAGTTGAACCCTATTCCCTTGCATGACCTGTCATTGCCACAGTAAATAGTTGAAACCCACTAGCATGTGTAGGAGTTGATTGAGCCATGTATGTGTGATCCACCATGCTATTTACTTATGTTGCCTGCTATGCTTAGAGTTGTGTCTGGTCTGATTCATCTGGGTGATGGATCAGAGTGAAATGATCTTACCGATAAAGAGAAGGAAGTGTGGAATACGCTTGGTAAAGGTATCGATGAAAGGCCATGTAGGAGTACATGGTGGGTTGTTTCATTGGAATCGTCCATAGGACCCGAGATCTGTATGTGTGGTTCAAGTTACAGCTACTACCACGCATTGGGATCCTTAATTGACCCTCTCGGCTTATTAATTACCCTTGATCTCTGTCCAGGAGTTGCAATTAGTTTCTGGTGTTTATAGCTTACTGGAGGTCGTGCACAACGCTGACCCTCGGGGTGGGTTGTGATGCGACAGGTATGTGGCACGGTGTACCGGTTGCCCGTTTGGTGACTCGGGAACCCTGTACACATCGTTTGGGGCCGTGAGCGACACCCCGGCCGGATCTCCCCACGGATGGAACCCAAATAGGCGATAAACCTGGACGAGAGACTTGAGTAGTTAGTCAGGTCGTGGCCGACACCCTCGCTGGGCTTCCGCTTGAAGGTTGCCGAGTACACGCCGAGTAAACGGCGATAAGTGGTGAAAGCGTGTGTGAAGAAGTACACCCCTGCAGGGTTATCAAACTATTTGAATAGCCGTTGTTCGCGGTACGAACTACTTGGTTACTCTTACAGTTCATAGACAAGTTGATGGATACTACTAAAAGCCTCAAGATAAGCGTGAGTGCCGTGGATGGCCCTTCCGTAGGATGACGAAAGAGGATCCTCGGTAGTGTATTGATGTGGTGAGTAGAGGACTCGTGTTCGTAATAACATCTTGCAATCTATTGAGAGTTGTAGTATAGGTTAGCCGAGGTCAAAGCTGGCATTCTGCTATAAACTCCACTATCCCCTTTGATAATGTTGCATGTATGATAGGTTCTGTGGTAAGACTTGCTGAGTACCTTTGTACTCATGTTTGCTTAATAACTGTTGCAGAGGAGAACCCTGCCCCTGCTGATGGGTTCTACATAGACGTTGACGTCGACGAGTAGCTTGACACCCAGACGGAGATCTGGAGCTTGTGAAGGGCCTTGTAGATAGTCAGGCTACACCAAGCCTGTTTTATTTTCTAAGATGTCTGTACTCAGACATGTAGCTTCCGCTTGTGTTTGTATGACTGTATGACTTGAGTGTTGGGTCATGTGACCCCTACCTGTATGGATATGTTATGTATGGCTCTTGGAGCCTTTTAAATAAAGTACTTTGAGTCATAGAGTTCTGTTGTGATGCAATGTTGTATTTGCACATATTGAGCATATTGCGTGTATGATTGAAATGCTTGGTATGTGTGGGATCCGACACCTAGTTGTTTTCCTTTGGTAGCCTACCTTACAGGGAAATGCCTCCTCGTGATTCCAATGAGCCTTGGTAGCTTGCTACTGCTCGGAACACGTAGGCTGGCCGGCATGTGTCCTTCTTCGTTCCTGTGTCTGTCCCTTAGGGGAAATGTCACGCGTTGTTCCTTTAAGTCCATGTAGCTTGCTACGACTTGGGTTCATACGTTGATGACCGACACGTTCGTTGCTGGGTCATGGATGCCTGTCTCTGTAATTTAGTGCCACTTTTTGTTTATAACTAGCCATGTCGGCCCGGGTTCTCTGTCATATGGATGCTAGCGACACTGTCATATACGTGTGCCAAAATGCGCAAACGGTCCCGGGCCAGGTAAGGTGGCACCCGTGGGGATACCGTGCGTGAGGCCGCAAACTGATATGACGTGTTACAACTAGATCGGTGTGGCTTAGGATCGGGGTCCTGACATTCATCCAGGGCCTCGTGAGGCGATTTGGGGTCCCCACCCGCATCATCACGGATAACGGTTCGTAGTTCACAAGTAATCTCTTCAGGTCATATTGTGTTAACATTGGAAAACAGATCTGCTACGCTTCGGTAGCTCACCCCAGGAGCAACGGCCAGGCCGAACACGCCAGCGCGGAAGTCTTGCGTGGCCTCAAGACGCGCTGCTTTAAGAAGAAGCTTTAGGCTTGCGGCAGGGGCTGGATCGACGAACTCCAGTCCGTGCTGTGGTCAATCCGAACCACTGCCACCAAACCTATGGGGGAAACTCCTTTCTTTCTCGTCTACGGGGCGGAGGCGGTCCTCCCTCACGATGTCAAGCATCGCTCCCCACGGGTCTTGGCCTTCAAAGAGGAATGTCAGGACGCCGCCTGGCTGATGGACCTCGTTCTCAGCGAGGAGGGCCGCCGCCGAGCTGCCCTCGGGGCCGCACGTTATTAGCAGGCACTGCGGCGGTACCACTGCCGCGACGTCCGCGCAAGAACACTTGAAGTTGGTCACTTGGTCCTGAGGCGGGTCCTCTCCCGTGAGGAGCTACACAAGCTCTCGCCCATGTGGGAGAGCCCATTCAGAATCGCCCGTGTCTCTAGGCCTGGTGCTGTGCGCCTGGAGACGCAGGATGGGATACTTATCGAGAATTCCTGGAACATCGAACACCTCAGGAGGTTCTATCCATAATCAAGGCTCCGTGCCCGTGAAGGTCTCCGCCCGTGACACTTTCACGTAATAATGACTTGAGGCTGTACACGCCTCGGAGTCTCCTGTGCATTGCCTATAGGCCCTCAGACGAGGCTCCCACCCACGCCCCAGTGGCAGTCCTTAGCTCTGCGTTGGGAAGAAGACATAGTGTTGGGGTCGGACGCGACCTTTTTTTCTTTTTGCCTGGTGTTTGACTGTCAGCCTTGTCTACTTCCTTGGCTATCAGCCCTTCCTCTACCCCATGCTATGAATTTCTTGCGTTTCTCGCGCTTCCTGCATTTGGTTTGAGATCTTTCTTGCCGGTTTGTTTGGGATCTTTCTTGACAGTTCTAAAGTTCAGCTGCGCCACTCGCTCTCCTTCGCGCGCCTCGTGCGTGGGGGCTGGGGCACGATCGGTCACCGGCCCTCGTATGCCGACGTGGGCCCGTGACCTCGCCTGGCCAAGCCTGCTCAGGCTCTGGTGCCGGGCTTCTTAGTCCGCGCAATCTATCCTACCGAGCCGACTCAGGCTTTGGTGCTCTAACCCGCGCTCGGCACTCTCAGCAGATCCCAGTGGCTCACCCCTGCTTGGGGGCTCATGATGCCGGAGTCAGGAGGACTCCGCCTCAGGACAAAACGACGCATAAAAGCTAAGTGATTTCAACCAGGCAACAAAAGCATGACATCGAGAACTCGCTTCTTACATATATCACAGCCCATTACACGTCTCCTCAAGGCAACTTGAAATTTTGACGCAGAAAGGACATGAAGGAAAAGAAAGGAGGGGAAGCGGAAGCCGCTCCCACTCAGTCGAAGTCCTCCAGTTCCTCTGGCTTCACTGAACCGCAGCGGCGCGGCAACCCCCTCCCCTCGCCGTGCCGAGCTTGGCGGCATGGTGGTTCGTCGCGGCCGCCACTACTGGAGGAGCTGCTGCTGCCTCAGAGGGGGGCCCCACGGCGCCCCCCAGGACTGAGATCATCCTCGGAGGAGGAGATGCTTCTCCGGACGCCACCCCTATCGTCCTCCTCGTCATCAACCTCGGGACAGCACCCAAGGCGCCTCCCTTCCTCCGAGAAGACCCTGACGAATAGCGTGGAGACACCATCGTACCTGAAGTGGAGCGCACACCTCCCCTGCAGCCTGCGTGCGCGAGCAAACGACTGCCAGCCGTGCTCCAGGAACACATCGCCCCAGGGAGCCACATCAACTTCCACCCAGGATGCACCGCTGCAGCAACCGTTGGCCTGCAGCCAGATACCGCCGAGGCCTCTGGCTGGTAACACGTCGCCAAACGAGCGGGGAAGCCTGAGCCACGGGCCGCCGAGCTTCTCCGCCCACACCATGAACTCCGATGACACGTCGAAGGAATGGAGCTGCGGGCATGGAGGACGCGCGGCCAACGGGCACCGTTGCGCACCTCCTCTCCCTCAGCGGCCACGACCACCTTCACCACGGGAGCACGCCCCGTGCCGTCCGCCGGCGGCCGTGGCAGAACTCAGAAGGCCGCGCCCGCCTCCCCGAGAGGTCCCTGCGAGCGCAACGGCGTGCTTGCGGGGGTGACCGCGGCCTCTCTTCGGTGGCAGCGGGACTGGATCCTTCGGGGCTTTCCCCTTCTCCGCGGCGGATGGCTTCCTCGACGGCGCCATGGAGACCTCGCGACAAGAGGAAGAGCGAAGAACAAGCAAGGGGAAGATGACGTTGGTTTGGAAACGGCTTAGGGGCTCCCCCCTCCCTAGTCCCATTTATAGGGTGGAGGAGCCCAACCGCCAGCCACTGGCATCACAGCCATTACGCCACCATCGCGTGCGCCAAGGAATTGTCAAGCCGCACAATCACCGATACTGCATGGGGAGCGGAGCCGCCACGTCCCATCCAACAGTCGCATGCCGGCCTGCCCGTAGCCATATAGGGCCCGCGACACTTCGTCCTCGACTAAGGCGTCGCCCCGAAGCCAACTCCGCGCGCGCCTTGGGCCCGGGGGCTACTGTCGGCGTACTGGGAACCAGGGTACCCAGACTTGCCTGTCTGCGGGCCGCGACGCGCTCCTACTACGGCCTGGTACGGCCCAACTGATCGACCAGCTGTCCAAGACCCTCGCGAGGGGGCTAAGCCTCGCAAGAGAACGACGTCAAGACCTCCTCGGGAGCGGCCTCAGCCAGGTGCTCCGGAGGGGCGGAGAATCCAAGACCGAGCCTGCCTCAGGAGGAGGCAGTGATGTCAGCAATGACGCACCGCGCCAGCGGGTGCCAGCGTCCGCCAACGGCACAGTTACCATTTCAGTGCAAAGGGGACAGCGCAGCCGCGGTTTCCCGCGGAGTGGGGCAAAGGTTTCCTCATTGGTGCAACGAGACCGAAGACCGTAATGATGACAAGGAGGATGTCATCGTCGAGCCCACCACCGCGTCATCGCCTGATCCTCTTGCAGGCGAAGACTCCTTTTGTCAGGGTAGGAACGTCCTTGTGTTCCCGCTCAAAAATGGCCGTTGTGGGATCCCTTCCCGCGTAAACATTTCGTGGGAAGAGGACCGTGGCCTATATAAGTAGCTAGGATTCCCACTGTGAAAGGGATCGACTCATACACTTTGCCACCACACAAGGAGCAAGAACACTTGCCTCCTGACCTTCCTGGGCTCGCCTTCTGAGCTCAGGAACCATTGTACTAGTTCACTTCCCAGCTCGCCCGAAGCTAATCCACCAAAGCAGGAAGTAGGGTCTTACACCACGCGGCGGCCCGAACCTGGATAAACTCTTGTGTGTTCTATCTGTTGTGTTCTTGAATTCCCCCACCGAGACGAGAGCGAGACTTTAGGTAGACGTGAGTGGGAGAGATCTCCGTTCACGTCCGTGTGTTCGAACTTCTTGGATTTTGCGGAGCTCTAAATCCGACATACTTCATCATAAATAGATCATGGTTGTTAATCATGGATGATAAGGCAATTATCACAAACGTTTAGTTTGCCCGCACCGTTTGTGATATTGTCTGACATCACACACGCTTTGCAAACGGCAACTGTGTGGATGCTTTCACACGTTTCCTCTCTGTGAACCATCTCAGATTATGGTGTATATCGCAAATGCTTGTGTTTTACCAACGCGTGTGCTAAAACGCCCTGGAGAGCATAATTTCACCGTAATTTAATTGCTGCTATTTCAAATTGTACCGGATTTGAATTTGAATTTGAATGTATGTTATAGCTTTATTCATATCCATCAGGTTCAAACAACCAATGCATTTTTCGATTCGTAGGTACATATAAACAATTACATAAGAACCAAATAAAGATGGATGAACCACAGTTGTATACTTGTACTATTAAAGACGGTAAAGAAAGAGGCGAAATACATTATTGTTGCTGAACAAGGTGAAGTGGAATGCCCATATTGTGCCCTCCTTCATGCAGAAGGCACGCACGACTCTAGTCCAAACCCTTGTGATGGCCGACCGCCCATCCTTCACGGTCTTTATGAAAACATCTAGATAATCATCGTGTTCTGGTAGAAATACTTTAACCTTGGCATGCCCACCAATCCTGTAGTTTGAGAGGTAATCTTGAGTAAACTGCTTTGGGGACCACTACAAAGGAAAATGATTCAGACATTGTCATCTAACACAACTCATTATGGGCAGTAAAAAGAAGGTTGTAGTGTTCTTACTTACCATCATACAGTTCGCTGTTGTATTGGATGAAGTGTAAACAATTAGTTTAATTGCCATCTTTTGACCCATTTTACTAACAATCTTTATTAGCTTCCTCACTTGATGCTGGTTCATCGATATCTCATTTCCGCATACGCAGAAAGGGTCGAAGCACGGATCTTTACCAATGACATATGTACCTAAAAGCACCAAGTTAATATTAGAAGCTAAACAACAATTGCACAATGATGTAGTACAAAACTTTTTTATAATATCTTATAACATCCAATATAATCACATATTAGATGAATTAACATCTTATATTATTGCATTCTTACAAATTATCGGTTGATTAACTGCTACTGTATCCCTGGGTTAGAGTTAGTTTGAGCTAGTTCGGGCTCAAATAGCCCTAAAGTATATTTAAATATGATGGCTAGTTTGAGCTAGTTCCATCTATAATCCACCCAGAAAAAACTATCCAACCCAAGAGGTGCTAATTGGAGCTAGTTCTCCTAGTGCATTTATTGTCAATCTAACCCCGCCATCCAAACAACTCTTTGGATGGAGTTAGTTCGGGGTTAGTCATGAGCCAGAAACTAACTCTAACCTCTAGCTAAGTTGAGTATCCAAACAGGGTTGTGTTGTTGTTGTTGTTGTTGCTGCTGCTCTTCTACGTATATCTAGACATCTGCAGAACATTAATGTAACACTCTTCCTTGTTGCTATGTAGCCTAGGATTGCATATTTAGATATTAAGTAAAGTGCATGTTGCTATGTATCCTAAGATATATTACATATGGCCCCAGTTAACCTAACGATAAATGCGTTGAAGATATATATAGTTAAAAGTCCGATTCACCGATTAGTCCCTTATTAGCCCCCGACCTATATGGTACCAACTACCGATATCCTGAACAGTGAGCATATATAAGCCATGGGATGAAACCAACCTCGATGGAAAACAACAGTCATTCCCAAAATTCTCCTGACTAGGTATATCGAGAAGCATGTTAAGCACAACAAGCTAAATATCAACCAAAATTATCCATGGCAGACAAAATAATCTCCAAAAGATAGCTTCAGTGTGTAGGTTTAAGCATGCTAGTAAAGCAAAACAAGTGGAAAGGTGTGTTAACTGCAACAGGCCTAACATTTAACAACAAGCAAACATAGTCATTCAAACTAGTATTGTGCCGGTCTAAGTACACTAGTTATTGTTAAATAAAAACGGAAAGGCGTGTCAACTACAAGATGCAGCAACCAAACGTAGTCATTCATAGTGGTATTGTTGAAACTGGTACTGATGAAATTGAACTGCACAGTTCATACTTGCACATATAGAACATCATGTTGTGAATAACTGGAATAAATAAGGCATACTACGAACAACCAAAGATAGCATTTGAAACTGGACATATGCGAACTACAAACAACTGAACAATCAAAAAACTTTAAAAAAGGCATATGCTAGCTATAATAGGCTTAACAGCAAGCAAATATATGCATTCCTATTGGTATGTTTAAAACTGGGTTGATGAAATGTACTGCATAGTAAATAATTGCACATATAGAGCATGACATTGTGAACAGCTGAAATAAACAAGGCATACTGCAAACAACTGGATATAGCAATTAAAACTGGACATATTCTCACTACACTACAAAATGGACTCGACAAAATAAATCATGGGTTTCCCCCTGTGAAGAGTCACGGCAAGACAAATCATGGGTTTCCTCACTTGTCACAAATGGGCTCGTTCCCGTGGGAAGAGCACGAACCCTGGATGCGCTCCATGTTGCCACAGATGGGCTCCTTCCCCTTGGAAGAGCACGGCTGTAGGGTGCCCTCCTTGATGTCGCAGACGGGCTTTTTCCCCTCGGAAGAGAAGATGGGCTCTTTCCCCTTGGAAGATCCGGAGAGGGTGCCCTCCTCGTGGTTGCCGTTGATGAGGTCTGACTTGGAAGATGTGGATGCCAAGCGAGCGTTGCAGAACGTGTCCTTCAAAGATGAAAAAAGGGGCTCGATGGTGATGTAGGATGGAAAATTCTTGACAGCAAGCCAGAGGAGATCAGCAGCGGGGACATGGATAAGATCGACGGTGGTTCAACCCGAGGGGTTGGGGGTGGGACACTTAACCTGTGACATGGCCGGCCTCAGGCTGTCGTTGTCGATGACCTCGATGTCATAGCCGGCGTCCGCGACATACCCACATACTCTAGCCCGCTGATTAAGTGTCTGTGGCCAGTAATGGTCGTCAGCTTCCTCAGCGACGTCGGGTGAAGAGATCACGATACACCTCTTTTGGGCCAGTCGCTCCACGGGAAGCGTAGCTGGGCTTAGGCTGCAACGCTCTAGAGTGGGGGATGGGGATGGGGATGGGGATCTATGGGAAAGGGGGCATTTGGCAGGCGTCATCTAAGAAACTCAGGATGGCCTAGGTATGGAGATCGGTGGTTAAGCTGGACGGGCAAACCGGCAGATGTTGACAATGGAGGCCTTGCGGTGGCGGTGGCGTGGACCTTGCTAGGGTATCGAGCGAGCGAGGGTGTGTGTGTGCACGCGCATGCCCGATGAGGTTTTGGTGTGTGTGTGTGTGTGTGTGTGTGTGTGTGGAGGGGGTGTGTTTGAGGAAATGACACGGGCACTGGAAATTTTACTATGCGGGAGTCAAACGCGGGAGTGAAATTTCGGGGGTATTGAAATTTTTGATGATGGTGCATTGCACACGGTCCGAAGATAACATATGTGTGTTATGAAATAGAAAAACCCTCGAGGCGGGCAGACATTTTTTAGGGATGCAGGTGGGGTTGGGAACAAGAAATATCACACACGGACGAAACACAATAACAGTGTTTTATCAAACAGAAAAAGCTGCAGGCGGGTAGATATTTTTGAGAGGGGAAGCCTCGTGGAGCCAAATGCACACGATTAGTTTGAGTGAACCGTGTCTGTTGCGTCATCCGACTTGTCTAATGTTCATAAATTTGGCGAAAAATGACGCGGGAGAGGGTCAGAACACGAACATACTTGCATGTGGACCAAATTTATGTATGAAAAGGGTGGTTTGATTTTCAAATACCAAATGCAAATTCGATGTGGCACCTATCTCGCAAACCGCATGGTATTGCTTGCCCCCACCCCCCCTCGTCTCGACACGAAGGGAATCATAAGCTATGAATGCATGCCCCCTCCCCCCCAACTGAGGTTCACCTAGCAAAGTGCGAAGTAGCTAGCAGCCCCCCTCCCTCAT
>LR738711.1:493309728-493330748 GCA_902687465.1 Secale cereale | reverse complement strand
CCCCCCCCCCCACACACACACTTTCAGTCGGCGGGCCATAGAGGCATCTCAGCAAGATGGATCGTAAAATGGAACAAGAATAATCCACCTTGGTCGTACAACCTCTCTCTTGTTGTTGATCAAAGTGATGGCCGTCCATGCGACCCAGAAGATGGGCTAGCTTGCCAATAATCACGCAAGCAGCTAGTCCCCGAAGACAACCACTGCATGCGTGTGGCCCAAACATATGTATGGAGAGGTGTGTTTTTGAGTACACAATTTAACAACTTTGATGCGGCACCGTGATTTCGAACTAGAAATCCCCACACTGAGTGAGGGTTAGGTTGACGATGCATATGTATGTTACACCACACTTCAAGCCGAAAATGGGGATTCATGCATGCATGCGTGCATAGTATATGCGCACAAACTTAATTAAGTCTGAATCTCACCATGACCTATACTACGATAACACGAACCAAATTAAAAATCCACCATGGTAACATATCTTGTTGTCGATCAAGGTGATCATGGATGTCCACGCGGGCCCATGATTATATAGGCTTGTCGCCGATAACCACGCGAGGGAGTGTACCGTTCGAAGGCAACCACTACATGCATATGTATGGAGGTGATGCGTGTATGCATGTTTGGATACCATTTCACAACATTGATGTGGCGCGCGCGTCGAAAATCGTGCAGTCCCCACACAGAGCGAGATTGGTTCATGACGTGTCGTTGCTATAGCCACTTTGACTCGATGGGAGGGATTCATGCATACACATGCATGTCATCCCAGAGCATGACCTATATAATATATATATATATATATATATATATATATATATATATATATATATATATATATATATATATATATATATATATATATATATATATATATATATATATACTGTATTAGAAGCAAAAAAAAAATCCCCTCCTAAGTCAAATTAACCTCTCTCGTTGTCAGGCAAAAAGTACTGATGGACCAAGCGGGCCCATAAATGGAAAGCATCGTTATCGCTGATAACCGCTTAAGTGGGTGTGAGAGGACAACCACCATCTCTTTGCATGTGGGCCAAACATATATATATATGTTGAATACCCAAAATGAACTACTTTGATG
The DNA here is from genome assembly GCA_902687465.1 of Secale cereale. Classification (NCBI taxonomy): domain Eukaryota; kingdom Viridiplantae; phylum Streptophyta; class Magnoliopsida; order Poales; family Poaceae; genus Secale; species Secale cereale. The sequence continues at coordinate 493,329,640 of LR738711.1, read as the reverse complement.
TGCCACATGCCTCAAAAAACTGTAAACCATGCACCCACATAGACCGAGGTTCATGAAGTGTAATACATATGCTTGTCCCATTCCCCCTCTTCGACACATACTATATGCTCTTACCATAATACATACAACCCAAAAAGAATCCTCATCGATGGTGAAATTAATTAACCTCTTCCGATGTAAGTCAAAGTGATGCATGCATGCATCGACGATGGCCTCGTGGGCCCATAGATGGATGCATCACACGTGAGTGCCCTAGCTAGGATAACTACCGTCTGCATGCATGTGGCCCAAAGAGGTGTCGTGTGATGTTTGAATAGCCAATTTCACAATTTTGATGTGGCATGTGCCTCTTAAACCGAAAAGTCCCGACACTGAGTGAGGTGTACTTGTTCACGAACGCGTACGTATAGTATATATGCTAGTCCCCTCCTACCTCTTCGACGCGTACTATATACCACCACAACAAAAACAAAAAAGATTCTACCTTGCTGGTCAAATTAACCTCACTGCCAGCTGTTCGTCAAAGTGATGGACGACGACCTCGCGGGCCCACAAAAAGAGTCACACGCGAGTATCAAGTGTCGTGTAGGACAACCATCGACTGCATGTGGCCAGGGTTGTGTAATGTTTTAAATAACAAATTAACTACTCTGATGTCGCATCGGCCTGCCTAACAAAATGGCCAACCCACACGGTGGCTCACAACTCGTAGTGTATTGCGAGCCACCTGCCACCTCCCAGACGCACACACCCGCATACACACCGCGAATCCACCACAACTACGATGCATGTTAAATTAATTATCCCGCGCTGAACATATGTTACCAAAGGAGGGACATTTCAATTTCGGAAAAAACTGAGATCATTAAGACGTTTTAGTACATTAATTGATTGATTTTCTATGGGTATAATGTGCAAAAATCAAATTTGAGCTACATACACACGTGACAATGCACCTAAATGGATTGCAAAAACACAGGTGTCTCACTGGGTGCATGTTTACTCTCCGTGCAACAAATTTCAAGCTTTGATAATCTTGATTTTTAAATTCTAGTACATCCAAAACTTATTTGAAATTCATGAAACTTATCGTGTTGTCATATGGACACCAATAAAAAGTGGCATTGTACTTTTTTTTGTCAAATTTGAGACTAGTTTCGATGTAATATTTATCTAATAACAAACGGGAGATTATTAATAATTAGGAACCAATATCCCAAACAGATTATTTATTCGAACCGTGAGTGTTAGACCAACAATGGATATGTGCCATGGTTCGGTTAAGCAATAAACTCGCAGCATTAATCATCCAAATAGAAAAACAATATACGTGCCGCCGCGCGACCCGTGTGCTGTGCGAGCAAGCGTGAGTTGACGGGACGCATGCGAGTAGTCTGTCGGCGTCCTGGGAACCAGGGTACCTAGACTTGCCTGTCTGCGGGCCGCAACGCGCTCCTTCAAGCGGCCTGGTACGGCCCAGCTGATCGACCAGCTGCTCAAGACCCTCGCGAGAGGCCAAGCCTCGCGAGGAGAACAACGCCAAGACCCCCTCGGGAGCGGCCTCGGCAAGGCGTTCCGGAGGGGCGAAGAATCCAAGGTCAAGCCTGCCTCATGAGGAGGCAGTGATGTCAGTAGTGACGCACCGCGCCAGCGAGTGCCAGCGTCCGCCAGCGGCACAGTTGCCATTTCGGTGCAAAGGAGACATCGCAACCGTTGGTTCCCAAGGAGCAGGGCAAAGGTTTCCTCTTTGGTGCAACAAGACCGAAGACCGCAAGGACGATAAGGAGGATGTCACCGTCGAGCCCACCACCGTGTCACCACCTGATCCTTTTGCAGGCGAAGACTGCTTTTGTCTGGGTAGGAACGTCATTGTGTTCCCCCTAAAAAATGGCCGTTGTGGAATCCCTTCCCTCCTAAACATTTCGGGGGAAGAGGACCGTGGCCGCCTATATAAGTAGCTAGGACCTCCACTGCGAAGGGAGAGAATAATCGAGACACACACTTGACCACCTCACAAGGAGCAAGAACACTAGCCTCCTGACCCTCCTGAGCTCGCCTGCTGAGCTCAGGAACCCTTGTACCAGTTCATACTCTAGCTCACCCGGAGCCAATCCAACAAAGCAGGAAGTAGGGTCTTACACCTCGCGGTGGCCCGAACCTGGATAAACTCTTGTGTGTTTGTTTGTTGTTTGCTTGAATCCTTCCACCCAGACGAGAGCGAGGCGCTAGGTAGACGTGAGCGGGAGAGATCTTCATTCACGCCCTTGTGTTCGAACATAACGGGTTTTTTTGCGGAGCCCTAAATCCGACATTTGGCGCGCCAGGTAGGGGGCGTGTTGAAATCTCGCCTCTCCGACGACCTCGTTGCGTTCTCGTCACCGACCCTGCTCCACAGCTATGGTGGACACACGCCAAGCTCGCGCCGCCCGTTGCGATGCGAACGTCGCTCAGACGACACCTGCGGGCAACGGCGCACTGCTCTGCCCCAACTCGCCGGTCGCCAATGCCGCCACCGACCCGGCTATCCACGAGCAGCAGGACTCCTCGCTGCCACCGTCCGTGCGACGGGATGGCCGCACGGCAACGCCTTCACCCTCGTCGGCTGCAGTGTCGTCCTCGTTGGTCCGCCGCGGGCCGGTCTACCAGCAGCCTGCACTACTGATGGCACGGGAGCTCTTGCGCTACCTCCCGGTGGATGATCTCTACGATGAGTGGCTCCACCGCATCACTGAGCTCGTCAACGCAGCTGGGGAAGCGCCTGCACCAACACACTCTTCGCGTCCTCCGTCGCCCCCGGCGGCGAACGAGGGCCGTGGGGTCCCGGCTCCGCCTCACCTTCACCCCGCCGGCCAGGAGGGCCGGCGCGAGGCCCCTCGACGTGAACAACCCCGCAGAGCCCACGCCGGCAACGAGGAGAGTTGCCAGGTGCTCCCGCACCCACATGCACGGGCTCGTGGGCCCCCTGGCCCACAACGCCCAGACCGCGTGCCACAGGAGGTGGTGGCGCCAGCACCTCAAGAACCAACGTCACATGTGCAGGGGGCACTGGTGATCATGAGCGTACGCGGGTGTGGCGCCCTAGCTCCTGAGCTATGGCGCCTCGTCTGGCCCGGAAAGTTCAAGCCGGACCTGCCTCCGCGCTACGACGGCACCACCGACCCCACGGAGTTCCTTCAACTCTACGAGCTGAGCAGGTCATGGCGAACTGGTTCCCCATGGCTCTGAAGGACGGCGCGCGCTCCTGACTCCTGAACCTCCCGGTGGGATCCATCTCCTCCTGGGGTGAGCTTCGCGAGCGCTTCGTCGCCAACTTCCAAGGCACCCGCGACCGAGCCCCGGCAGCTGCTGACCTGCGTCGCGTGAAGCAGTAGCCGGGAGAAACCCTGCAAAAGTACATCCAATGCTTCAACACCATTCGCCTCCGTATCCCCAGGGTCTCGGACGAGGCCATCATCTCTGCATTCTTCGGTGGTGTCCGCGACGTCAGGATGAGAGAAGAGCTCACCATCCACGAAGACCTATGCACGGCCCTCGAGATGTTCAAGCTCGCGGCAAAGTGTGCCAGAGCGGAGGAATGCTGCCTCTCCCTTAAGGAGCTGCCTGAGGTGGAGGCCGATGACAAGAAGACCAAGGCCAAGGAGTCGAAGCACAAGGGACTCGCCGTGCTAGCTGCTGAGCCAGAAGTGAAGCGTGGCTGCGGTTACGATGACCTCCCTAGAGACAACCGACCGTACTGCGTCTTCCACAACGTCCACAACCACAACACCAACGACTGTCAGGAGCTCAGGGCGATGCGCGCCGGGCGGTGCCCTGAGCGTGACAACCGCGACTACGGCCGTGGAGGAGGCTGAGGAGGAGGACGCTGGGATGGCAGGAACTCGCGCCAAGGGTGGCATGAGCAACCTCGTGAAGACCACTGGCAGGAGCAGCCTCGTGACGCACCTAGCGTGAGCAGCCTCGTGAGGGTCGCCCTCAGGGTCACGGAGGCCTGCCTCCACTGCCACCACCACCAAGGAGGAACGACGACGATCGCCAGGGAGACAGGGCAGTAGGCTTCCAGGAACCGCGTGTAGTCGCGTGCATCCTGGGAGGAGCCCATGCCCCGGCTTCTCACCGCATCTTCAAGCATTTCGCCCGTGAGGTGAACGCGGCGCTCCCCAGGCCTGATGCCGCGCGCAACCTCAGGTGGACCAAGCAAGTCATCGGATTTGACCGCAAAGACCAGCTCAAGTGTACTGCGGCCCCAGGCGTACTCCCGATGCTCTGCACCCCGACCATCAGCAACGTCCTCGTGACCAAGACCCTCATCGATGGCGGGGCAGGGCTCAACGTCCTCTCCGTCCAGACCTTCGAGACGCTCCAGGTTCCCTATGATCAGCTCCACCCCACCAAGCCATTCTACGAAGTCACAGATGGCTCCACTCTCCCAATGGGGCAAGTCCGCCTCCCCGTCACCTTTGGAGACCGCGACAACTACCACACCGAGCTCATCGACTTCGACGTCGCCAACATCCATCTCCCGTACAACGCCATCCTAGGGTATCCCGTCCTTGCCAAGTTCATGGCGGCAACCCATCACAGCTACAACGTCCTCAAGATGCCGAGAAGCGGCAGAGTCATCACGATCGCCTCCGACGAGAAGGAAGTCGTGCGCTCCCTGGAGCGTGCCTACCAGACCGCGGCGGTTGAATACCCCGATGAGCCGTGCCCCGAGGGAGGTGTTCGAGCACCACCTGCAAATGTATGTTGATGCGCATTTTTGTGAGCCCAGCGCGAGCCGTCCAGCGCCAGGGGCTCAGGAATTCGTCAACCAAGTTACGGAGGAACTTCAGTATGCAAGACTCATCCGCGGTGGGCGTAACCGCACAAGCCCAAGTCCACCTGCTCGCAGCCCGAGTGACTGCTTCCGCGTCTGCGTCGACATCGCGGGCCTCAACCGAGCCGCTTCTCAAGAGCCCTTCTGGCCGACGGCGGTCGGCCGGAGGAGGGCCCTCCCCTGCAGCTACATCCGCACGCTCTTCGGCTTCCGCAACGCAACTGCCACGTTCAAGCACCTTGCGCAGCAGGCCTTGGGGGCTCGGGAGGCTCAGTGGCAGGCGGTCCGGACAGAGTGGGGGCCGGACCAACGCGACCACTAAGAGCCTCAGGAGCCCCTGAGCCTCAGGAGTCCAGCGAACCTCGGGAGCGACCCGCACAACTCACGTCTTCAGCTACCCCAACTCTCCTTCGGCAAGTATCAGGTGACACTTCAGGTATCCAAACGAGGGCGCCTCTCGGGCTGCATCATCCTCGGGCCGGTGGGGGCTGTTCCCCCGCGGCTATCTCCCTTTTTGCATGATCAAGGCCAGATATTTCTTTCCATTCGCATTATCTATATGCTTGGCGTCCTCACCGCCACTAAGGTCATGAGCCCTTGTGAGCCCACTCGCGACTGCCCCATGATTAAGGACTGGCACGACGTCTGTGCTCGGGTCCGTCCCTGCAGCATCGATAAACCCAAGGGCTGAGCTCTGCCTAGCGAGCCATTTCCGTGACGGCACCTCCCATGTTCCTTGATGCCTTGTTCTTGCATGGGCTAATCGTGGGTGGGTAAGTAGGGACCCGTGGCATGTGCCTCGCTCATGCGGGAACCGCACGCCGGCTGTTTTTCTTTTGGATCGTGGCATGAGAAGACTGGGCACGGCGTCTGTGCTCGGGTCCGTCCCTGCAGCGTCGATAAATCCAGCGGCTGAGCTCTGTCTTATGGGCCGGTCCCGCTAACGTCACCTCCTGGGGTCGTTGGTGTTGCGGCCTTCTCATGTAATGTCCCCTGGAAATGCACTCGGCGCAGGTCGACACAACACCTCTCTTTTCACATTTTGCAGAAGAAGACTCAGGTGCAACCCGCCTCAGGGTAAGGTCTCGTGAGTGATGCGTAAGCTCACGAGAACTTCCTCAGAGTCATTCAGCTCGTCTTGAAGAGGGCCCATATACACCTTGGCTCTCCTACCGTGCTAGCCACGTGTCAGGACGGGGCTGTACATGCCCCGGAGTCTCTCCCGGTGGGAGGCTCTTGCCCATGGTCCAGTGGAAGTACCAAGCTCCGCGCTGGCAGATCCAACCGAGGAGCGGTTATGCCCACGAACCAGTGGAAGCACCAAGCTCCGCGCTGGCCGATACGACCGAGGCGCGATTATGCCCACACTTCGTGCTAGTTATAAACAACTGAGGGTGGCCCCCAGTGGTCGCACCAACCTCAGGGAGCTTTTTAGCTCACGACGCTCACAGCTTCTCCTTGGATGGGTGTCACGAGGGGGGCTAGGCACGGGGGCTATGCTCAGGTCACGCCTAGCAGACGCCACCCTACCAGGTGCCCAGACACCTGGCCTTCTTGTGCCCCCATTCTAGGCGAAGGCTCGTGGGCAAGGTATGGTGCTTGTTCTCCTTCATGAAGAACCGTTTGTACGTCAAGGGGGACCTCTGGGCATCACTTCCCAGGGGCCTAACTGGCCACGTAGCCCCTCATCCCTTGAGCCTAGTTATGACGATAACCCCGGTCCTCCGGAGGGCTCAATGGAAATCGAGGTATGCGCGGGGTTGGGCCCTGCCGACGCATAACGAAAACATGATCACTTGAATGTCAAGGGGGACCCTTGGGCATCGCGACCCAAGGGCCTCACTGGCCACGTAGCGCCTCACCCCTTGAGTCTAGTTACTCCGGTAACCCTGGCGTCCGGAGGGCTCAGCAACGAGTCTAGTTACTATGGTAACCCCGGTCACCCAGAGGGCTCAGCAGCGGTCGAGGTATGCGCAGGGTTGGGCCCTGCCGACGTAGAGCACCCAAAAGAAACATGAAAGGAAGCAAGCATGGAATCATCTAGCTATTACAATAACGTCAAGTTTTTCCGAATTCAACCAAGGTTCTTACGCCTCCCCGAGGCACTCGCACTCCTCTTGCTAAACAGGATAGATCAAGCATCGCCAAGCATAGTATCACCGGCCTACACCTTTCGAGGTTGCGATGGTGGCAGCCCGGAGAAACGTCTCCACCAACCATGTGGCTTCTGTTCCAAGGCCTCGAGAGCAATCATCGCCACCCCCTCACGAGGGCGCTTGGACACAAACCTTGCCTCAAGGGAGAGGCGACAGGAATCAAGCACCACCTGACCTCAGGAATCGCTAAAGATAAGTTTTCAACACTACACCTGCTTACATACATACACCACCACTTACTATAATTACGAAGCCCTTCCTGACGGACCAGTGGGCAGCTGCCTGGACGCCAAGAGGGACCTCTCGAGCGTCGCGCCTCGGGGGATCTTACCAGATCCTGGACCCCTCGCCTTCTGGCCTTGGCCATGATGCCGCGACTTGGCATACCAGCACGGGCCGAGGCTGGTTCCAGGATTGGGCCTCGCAGGCGTAGGGCCTTAAGCTACCACGGGAACGAAAGAAAGGGGAAATCATGCTTTAACAAGGGTATCATGCAGGATACAAGTTTATAACATTGGATAATAACAAAAGTACTATGAGAATTTACATGTCCTTGTGAAGCCCTCCATGATGTCCCGCATGAACTAAGCTAAGGAAGGCGTTCCCAAGGAACTCGGCTTGAACTCTTTCAACAACGGCGATGCTGGGAGGACACCGTTTCCCTCCAGCGATAGGGAAGGCGACTTGGCGGCTCGTAGCTCTCGTCGGAGCTCGAGGCTGTCTCAGGGGTAGCATAGCTGCTATCAAGAGAGTTGGAGATATAGCCGACAGCGAGTGCTTGATCGCCCTGATGACACAGGGAATGGTCACCGGCGAGCCCATTCCCTGCGCCACACGGCAGTCCGAGGCCGTCCGCCCCAAAGACTTTGAAGGTTATCGCGCCCGTCATGTCCAACGCGAAGTGAAGAATGTGCCTCCCGGTGGGGGCGTAGGCGCGACGCACCACACCCCAGCCCCAGGTCATGAAGACCTGGCCAGAAGAAACCACCTCCACATCGGCTTGCGAAGGAGGAAGGCGACACCCTTCATGCCTCAGATCCATCGTCACTCGGCCACGAGCCGGGAGTACCTCACTCAAGAACGGAGGAAGAAGGATCCAAGGATGCGGAGGGGCCCCCTCCCATACGATGAACTCGCGGGCGTCATCCTCCGAATGGGACGGTAGCAGGGTGCGAGGAGACGCCCGTCTCTCCGGGCGATTGGCGGCGCCACCCCTATCGCCACCCCCGCTCAATCTTCCTGCCGATGAGATGTGCAAGGGAAGCATAAATCCTGGTGGAGCTCACGTGCACCATGTGCGGGCGTCCGCCGGCCTCAGGGACGCACCCGGAGAATCACGGCGCCTCTTCTTCGGGGGGAGCTGTTCGGGCTCCACCATCGGGCTCTTCCATTTCTCCGCAGCCGAGAACCTGTGAATCGGCCCCATGGAACCCTGGGAGCAATGGAAACATGGGGATCGGCCTTCAACGATCAAGTGAGAGGCGTGGAGCCTCACCCCCTGTTTATAAGCCAAGAAGACCAACCGGCGGCCACTCGCGCGCAGCCATAATGTCCCCGCTATCCACGCCAAGGAGTTGTCAAGTCACACGGTTACCGAGACGGCATTGGGAGCGGAGTCGCTCGCGTCCCATCCAACCGTCACGCGCCGGCCTGGCCCGCAGCCTTTTTGGGGCCCGCGGTGCTTCGTCCTCGACTAAGGCTTCGCCCCGAAGCCAACTCCGCGCGCGCCTTGGGCCCGGGGGCTACTGTCGGCATCCTGGGAACCAGGGTACCTAGACTTGCCTATCTGCGGGCCGCAACGCGCTCCTTCAAGCGGCCTCGTACGGCCCAGATGATCGACCAGCTGCTCAAGACCCTCGTGAGGGGCCAAGCCTCGCGAGGAGAACAACGCCACGACCCCCTTGGGAGAGGCCTCGGCAAGGCGTTCCGGAGGGGGGAGAATCCAAGGCCAAGCCTGCCTCAGGAGGAAGCAGTGATGTCAGCTGTGACGCTCCGCGCCAGCGAGTGCCAGTGTCCGCCAGCGGCGTAGTTGCCATTTAGGTGCAAAGGAGACAGCGCAGCCGTTGGTTCCCAAGGAGGGGGCAAAGGTTTCCTCTTTGGTGCAACAAGACCGAAGACCGCAATGACGATAAGGAGGATGTCACCGTCGAGCCCACCATCGTGTCACCGCCTGATCCTTTTGTAGGCGAATACTGCTTTTGTCAGGGTAGGAACGTCCTTGTGTTCCCGCTCAAAAATGGCCGTTGTGGAATCCCTTCCCGCCTAAAAATTCCGGGGGAAGAGGACCTTGGATGCCTATATATGTAGCTAGGACCTCCACTGCGAAGGGAGAGAATCATCGAGACACACACTTCACCACCTCACAAGGAGCAAGAACACTAGCCTCCTGACCCTCCTGAGCTTGCCTCCTGAGCTTAGGAACCCTCGTACCAGTTCATACTCTAGCTCACCCGGAGCCACTCCACCAAAGCAGGAAGTAGGGTCTTACACCTCATGGTGGCCCGAACCTGGATAAACTCTTGTGTGTTTGTTTGTTGTTTGCTTGAATCCTTCCACCAAGACGAGAGCGAGGCGCTAGGTAGACGTGAGTGGGAGAGATCTTCGTTCACGCCCCTGTGTTCGAACTTAACGTGTTTTGCGGAACCCTAAATCCGACACAGTCCGATGCACAGGTAGACCGGGAGGCGTGTGTGCATGTGTGTTAATTGACGGAGGCGTGCTTGCTGTACAGTGTCATCGGGAGGCGTGCGAGTAGCTGTGTGAAATGACGGTAGGCATGCTAGCAGTCCAGGGCGTAGGCTCACCGGAGGCGAACCATCGGTTTGACCGCCGCACGCCTCTCTTCCACTACTCCGTATTAATGGTGTGCCCGAGCGGCCGCACCCCCATCCTTGCCACACACACAATCCTATCTCTCCGCTTGCATCCTCGACGCCGCTCTCAGTCCTCAAAGCCGTCAGTGTACGAGGATGCCATCGAAGTGCCCCATCAGAGGGAGTGGCGATGCCGGGGCTGCTAAAGCACCTGAGCATGGCGTGGAGATGGAGACAGAGGTTGCCGTCGCCGCTGGCGAGTTATCCCTGCACCCTAACGTCGTCGACGGCATCGAGCTTCTACAGCAGGAGGCTGAGTTCCACACCGATTCTGGTGACAACTCAGGCGACGACCCCGGCGACGACCCCGGTGACGACTCCGGTGACGACTCCGACTCCGACGGACAACTGGTTAGTCATCTATAACCATTTATGTGTCAAATAGATCCTAGTGTTTCTCTGGTTACTCTTTCCTCCCGCTTTTTGGAATAGAAATCATGTGGTTATGTCCTCACAATCCATGAAATCTGAGTAAGTTTCATTAGATCCGTGTGGTGTACGATTATTTGAATGGTACAAGTGATAAGTGATTAGTTGTTTCATCAGTGGACATGATTTCTGCTAGTAATCCGACTAGGGTTAGTGCTCGTGCTAATAATTCCTAGCCAGGACTTGACAATTGATTTTGAATGACCTACATATGTTTGTGCCATTATTTTCTTCAAGATTGGTCTGTACATAGACAAATTTGCTTAAAAATCGAACGATAATCTCTGGATATGCATAAAAAATAGCCATAAGTTCCTAATCCTACTTCACGACATGTATACATCAATTTGATGCCAAATTTGTTTTACTATTTGTATAGGTGCTGTCTGACGATGTGGACAAGGAGGATGGACATGTCCACAGGAGGTACAAGAGGAAAATCCGGAGGGAGCTTTATGCGGGAATGCATAACTGGCGTATTAGGACCTGGGACAGTGGCTATCGATGCCCATTTTGCTACCACAAGCTTCATGACGCGTATCAAAGTGTTATGGCGCATGCAAGAGGATGGTTCGTTGGCTCCTTTAAGCAGAAGTATTCTCGCAGGGTGGAGCATGGCGCGTACGCTGCATACCTGGAGAAGCTTCTGGATTGTGGTGGCATGTGAGATGAGATGTGGGATCGAACTATGTGCGCTTGAGCAATGCTTAATGACGGTTGAACTATGTACTTATGGTTGAACTATGCTTGTGTACATGTACGCTTATTATCTATGTCTAAGTATCTTTAATCAATGTTTACTTATGTCAAACTATGGGATATGGATGCAATCAGTTCGATTGATGGAATCTACATTTGTCCTTGTTTATTGGCCCCCTTTGTAATTTGTCTTAAATGTTGACCAAAGATTTAACTAACAAAATGTTAGTCTAGGGCATCAAAAATTATATCGTTGGATGCGTATTTCAACATAGTGTTCAATGATATAATTTTTAGTGACATGCATAAATATTTCTTAGTTCAATATTTGGTCGAAATTTGGTACAAATTACAAAGGGGGCCAATAAACCAGGACGCAGGTAGTACGTACGTCAATCACACACGGTTCCCAAAATTGTAACCGTGTGCAATGACTTTCATTTTTCCTGTTGCGTCAATCACACACGGTTCCCAAAATTGGAGTCATGTGCAATGACTTTCATTTTGCCTGTTAGATCAATCACACACGGTTGGCTCCAGCAAACCATTGCCTCCGAAACTCTTTGTGGGACAGAAAACCCTCACCACCCAATTCAAAAAAGAAAAAAGAAAACCCTCGCCCTCACCCCGCCCGCCACCCCCTCTAGTCCTGTCGGATTCAGGGCTCCGCAAAACCCAAGAAGTTCGAACACAAGGGCGTGAACGAAGATCTCTCCAGCTCGCATCTACCTAGCGCCTCACCCTCGTCGGTGGAGAGATTCAAGCACACAAAAGATAGAACACACAAGAGTTGACACGGGTTCGGTCCACCGTGTGGTCTAAGACCCTACTTCCTGCTTTTGGAGGATTAGCCTCAGGAGGGCTGGAATATGAGCTAGTACAGTGGTTCCTGAGCTCGGTAGGTGAGCTCAGGAGGGTTAGGAGGTAAGTGTTCTTACTCCTTGCTTGGTGGCAGAGTGTATGGATCGATACCCTTCACAGTGGGAATCCTTGCTACTTATATAGGCGGCCAGGGTCCTCTTCCCCGAAATGTTTAGGCTGGAAGGGATCCCACCATGGCCATTTTTGAGCGGGAACACAAGGACGTTCTTATCCTGACAAAAGCGGTCTTGGCGTGCAAAAGGATCAGGCGGTGACATGGTGGTGGGCTCGATGGTGACATCCTCCTTGTCGTCCTTGCGGTCTTCGGTCTTGTTGCACCAAAGGGGAAACCTTTGCCCCGCTCCTCGGAAACCAGCGGCTACGATGTACCCTTTGCACCGAAATGGTAACTGTGCCGCTGGCGGACGCTGGCACCCGCTGGCGCGGTGCGTCATCACTGACATCACTGCCTCCTCCTGAGGCGGGCTTGGCCTTGGATTCTCCGCCCCTCCGAACCAGCTTGTTGAGGCCGCTCCCGAGGAGGTCTTGACGTCGTTCTCCTCGCGAGGCTTAGCCCCCTCGTGAGGGTCTTGGAAAGCTGGTCGATCAGCTGGGCCATACCAGGCCACTTGTAGGAGCGCGTCGTGGCCCGCAAACAGGCATGTCTGGGTACCCTGGTTCCCAAGACGTCGATAGATTCTCTGCCTCTCCAGAGCACCTTGCTGAGGCCGCTCCTGAGGGGGTTTTGACGTCGTTCTCCTCACGAGGTTTAGCTCCCTCGCGAGGGTCTTGGGGAGCTGGTTGACCAGCTGGGCCGTACCAAGCCGTAGTAGGAGCGCGTCACGGCCCGCAGACAGGCAAGTCTGGGTACCCTGGTTCCTAGTACGCCGACAATAGCCCCTGGGCCCAAGGTGCGCGCAGAGTTGGCTTCGGGGCGAAGCCTTAGTCGAGGATGAAGTGCCGCGGGCCCCAAAGGCTGCGGGCCAGGCTGGCGTGCGACGGTTGGATGCGACGTGGGCGGCCCCACCTCCCACGCAGTCTTGGTAGTCGTGCGCCTTGCCAATCGCACGACCGGTAGGGCTTCTTGCTGCCGCCTCTGCTTTCTGGCTTCCAATCGCTCCCTTTCTTCACTTGCCTTCTCTGCCCCTTCCTCCTTGCCGTTATGCTGCGCAGGGCGAAGAAGAGGGAGGACGACGAGCTTGTCGCGTCGCCACCGGTGCTCGGGCCGGCGCTGGGTCGCTCCCTCATAGTGAACCAGGAGGGTCTGGACAAGGTGCGTCGCGCCTTGGCCGACGCATCTAACAAGTGGGGGCCGACCCGGGTCTGGCTTGCTTCCCGGCCAGTGGCGGACCTTGGCGCCAACGACATCCAGCTTCATCTCCACGCCATCTTCGGGGGTCTCCTTCCCCCTTTCTCTGCCTTCTTCTATGCAGTGCTCACGCATTACCATATTCGGGCGTTACACCTGGACCTTGGGTCCATCATCCTTCTTTCTGGCTTCGCGTTCTTGTGTGAAGATTTCGTTGGCGTTTCCCCGTCTGTGGCCTTGCTTCGCGACTTCTTCGCTCTCTTTTTGGTTGACGGGAGGCAGTGCTTGTGGTGCGTGTCGTTGCGCGTGGTGGAAGTGACTGCTGCCTCCGGAAACGACTTCTCGCTTCACCCAACTACAGAAGGGTTTCGCCGGCAATGGGTGTTCGTTGATGCCGCTGCCTACAGCCCCCAATTCCATCTTCCTGATGCACCGATGGTGCCGAACTTGGGCTGGGGGCACGAGGTCCTTTCAGATCCACGGGCGGAGCCAGGGATGCGCCGACTGGCCAACTTGAGGAGAAGCGGATTGACCCTGGAGATGGTGGTCAGAGACTTCCTTGTCCTCCATGTCGCCACGCTCCAGCGCCATTCCAGCCCAATGTGGGTTCTTGATGATCGCGCGCGTCTCCAGTAGAAGGAGCCCCCTGATACGCTCCAGGGGCTGCTGCGGCTGTTCGTTAGTGGAGTGCCTGAAGCTTGCCCTGGCTCCGCGACTCCCTTGTACTTGGCTCCTGTAGTCGGAAAGGCTCTTGCCGAAAGAATGCCCCGCTTCGATGCGTGGGGACTGTTGCCGGGGGGCACCCCTGATCCTCATAACGATCCCTTGGTGGCGGTATCAGGGCTCGCGAGCCCGTCCTTCCCTTCCGAGGCAGACGCGCCTGGCGGAGCCCCTGGCCTGGGGTCGACTCCGTCCTTGGAGCAAGCAGACAAGGCACAGGCGCCAGTGCTGACAGAGATGGCGGAAGGTGCCGAGGCGCCGCTGGCTCGTGAAGCGACTGAAGGGGAGGCGCAGCAGCCTCCGGTCGAGGCGAGTCCGGGGAGCGCCGCATCAGGGAGCGAGGCGCCGGCCGCGAGTGCCTGCCGTGACCTTGCCCCGGGACTAGGCCCATCTGCCTCAAACGGCCTCCAGCCATCCTTCGCGGTGCTAGGCAAGAGGCGGAGGTTGATGAGCATCCACGGCCCTGCCATGAGGGCTCTGAAGAGGATGAAGCTGGCTGTACCAAGCAGGTGCGTGTTCTTCGGCTCTTCCTGTATTTCCCAATATGGTTCTACTGACTCCTTGCTCTGCAGGGTCACTTCCGATTTGTCCTCGAGTCGCTCTATGAGGCCTGCAGGAGCCTCCCCCTGCATCCCTCCTCTGGACCATGCCGGGCCTCTGGGAGGCCTCGCGTGGGCTCTTGAAGCCGCGCCCGGGTCTTATTGCACAGGTCGTGCTCCCAGCCCCCGAGCACTTCTGGGGCAAGGCAGCTCTTGGTAAATTGGGAGCTCGCCCCATGCCCCGGGTCTTGCCTTCACTATGGGTCAGCAAGTTCTTGAGGCGGCCCGAGCGGCCGTCCGCCCATCAGGACCACGGTTGCTCCTTGCGCCGGAAGCACCGCGCGCCCCCGGGGCTAGCCCCGAGGCGCACGCCGAACGTGAACGAGAGGGGAAGCCCCCTTTGGGCGGCGCGAATGTCGGGGACGAGCCCGGTCATCTTCTGGAACTTGCACTGCGCAGGAGTGCGGTCCGTCATGATTTTGTGAGGGAGGCATCGGACGCCCTGAAGCGTCTCTAAGTCGAGGTTGCTGAAGTGGATGGGCATGTTGAGGCCGAGGGTCTTCTTCTGGCGAAGGGCTGGCGCCAGCTGAGGACCGCCGTCAACCTGAGCCAGCTGCAGCACGAAACCGTCCTAAGGTAGGCGGAAGCATCGGCTGCCACGGCTCGGGAGGCTTGCGACCGTGCCCTGGAGGAGGCCCGAGACACCGAGCGCCTCCGCGCGGCCGCCGAGGAGCGTGAGCGCGAGCTTGAAGCATCGAACGCCACGCTCGAGCGCCAGGTTCATGCTCGAAGGGCTGCCCTTGCTACACCTGTGGTTGATGATGATAGCCCAGCGGGCCTCTCGGCGCGGGAGGAGGCGCTGGCACTCAAGGCGATGGAGCTGAACATGGAGCGCGAACGCCTGGAGACGATGGAGTGCCAGATAGCCGAAGCCGAGGGCAACTTTGATGATCGCGAGCTTGTCGTGAAGAAGGCTACCAAGGAGGCGGAGCGTCTCCAGAAGGATTACCGCGAGAAGCTGGGGCTTCACGAAACTCGCTTCGTTGACAAGCGCAAGGAGCTTCAAAAGGAGGTCACGGCTCTTAAGAGCAAACTGGCGGATGTCGAGCGTCGTCTGCAGGTGTCGGCGAAGGCTCGCGTTGCAGCTGAGCGTCACGAACGGGTGTCGAAGAAGGCCTGTGCCACGACGGAACGCCGCGAGCTGGCGTCGGAGGAGGCTCGCGCCACTGCCAGGGCAGAACTGTCCTGCTTTCACAATCAAGTGGAAGACATTTCCGCCCTCACGGCTCGAAATTCTGAGGAGGCCGCACGAGTCCGTGGGATGCAGCACACCCGCTCGGAGATGTTTGAGGCCCTACAGCACCGGGCCGGCCAGGCCCTAGGAGAACTTCTTGGCTCGGGGGTCGCCGGCCCTCTGGTTAATGATGACGCCGGGTATCTCGGGTTCTTTACCAGGGTGGTGGAGTGTCTTGAAGGCGGGCTCAGTTAGGCTCGGCAGCTCGTCGAGGAGCAAAGCCGTGGCGTCCTGAGGAGTGCGGTCTCCCGCATCTTCGGCAACTTGCACCGTCTTGACCCTCATACAGACTTTGAGGCCCGGCTGGAGCCTGCGCCTGAGGCGGTCGCCAGCCCTCGAAGAATTGAGTGAGCGACCACGTGGACGCGTTGGTGATGGAGCTCGTTCTAGCCATCGATGACGCGCCGGTGCTTGAGGGGAGCGACACCGACAGTTCCGGTGAAGGCGTCGATGCTTAGTCCAGTTCCTGCTGTAAATTTGTTTTTGGTTGTGGCTCCAGAGCCGGGTGAGATGGGTGTCACAAGGCTTAAACTCGTGATGATGTAATTGAACACCATAAGGATAGGTTTTTAGGCACTCCCTTGTTTGTCCCTGAGGTTGTGGCCTCAAGCCATTGTCGCGTGTCAGGAAGGAGCGTTTGCCGACCTCGTCCGGGCGCTCCTCGCGAGTGGTTGGTAGTCCGGCCACGGATCAGACAGAACGTGCCCTCACACCTCGGCCCCTGCTCGCAAGGAGCGACAAGGCGGGGTTGCGGACGTAGCCCAGCTCGGCCGAGCAAGACAAAAGACGGACTGGCGAAGGAAACACGGTGGAAATCGCAAAACATAGACAAAAATTCTCCCCTTTATTCAAGAAACGAGTCGCGCGGTTGCGGGATCGTCTTGAAAAAGCAGATACAGAGGGGGCAAATGCGAATGGCAAAAAGGAGGGGCCACGTCCGGCCCCTGAGCAGGTCTTCAGTCTTCTCCCCAGCACGGAGCATAGGGCTACCACCGGCGGGTGTGGGCATAGCCATTGGAGCGCAGTATCAACGGCCAGCGTGGAGCAAGGTGCATCCACTCGACGTGGGAGGGAGCCCCCGAGATTCTAGGGCGATGCTCCGGAGACTCCGAGGCGTGTACAGCCCCACTCATTATTACATGAGAGTGTCACGAGCAGAGATCTTCTGACGTGCCCGCCCCTTCGCTTTGAGGGCCCCGCCCCGCACTACTCCGCTCCCTCATGAACTCACCCGAAGGCGGCATTCATGAGGTGGGACACTGCGCATGATGGGGGGATCGGACCTGGGCCATAGGCCCCCCTGCCGAGCACCAGGCGCGCCGCTCACGCGATCTCCGAGCGTGCTTCGCCCCTAAGGGCTAACGTCGTCCAGAGACGTGGCGTCCTGAAGTGCGAGGGGGACCCCGCCCTACCCACGCTCCTAATGGCCCCTGAGCCCTTCCTAATCAGGGTCGGGCCCAGCGGGTACGGGATTTCGTGAACAAGGGGATGGAGCCATGGTCTTGGGCCCTCCTACTGCCGTAGTGCGGGCTGCCGTACCGCCTCCAGACGCACCCTCCGCAGCCCGAGGGATGGTACGCCGGGAGGCGTGGCATCTTGAGGCTGAACGGAGGGGGAGAAGGCCCCTACCCGTGCGCATCATACCCGCTGCCATCGGGCCCCTAGAGAAATCTAGGGCGGGTTCATGCGCGACGGGTCATGCGTGGGGGGACGAGGGCCTGACCTGGGCCTTCCCTTCCCTTTCTGTCTTGACGCGGCAGCCAGAGTACTTCCCTGGCCTGCCGAGGCTCGGGGCTAGAGACACTGTTGGCCTGAGGCCTACGACAATTGCTGCGAGTGCCGGCCTCCGCAGGCACGAGCGCGCATTTCATTCGCGCTCCATGGCCATTGGCGATGACAACGAAGGGTTGAGGGCTAAGAACGGGGGATCTGCCTCCCGACCTTCCACTCCTGAGCCCCCTGGTGCCGGCGCTTGGTTGCACCCGGCGTTAGGTGTGGTCCTGGGGTCGCCTCCTGATGGCTCCTCGACGGGAGCGGTACCTGAGTACAAAGGGCTTCGAGGCAGAGGGGCGGCGTCATACGCAGGGTTCAGCAGATCATACCCCACGTCGCCCTCGTAGGTCACCGCGGGTCTTGACCATACGGGCGACCGGGTGTGGCTGGGGCGGCACCCGGTCCCAGACGTCGTCGTGTGGAAGTAGATGGCTCGGCTCCAGTGCTGGCGGCGTCGAGGAGGTCGGCCACCCTGAGGAGTAGCGCGTCGTGGCCGCTATCGAGCAACTGGCACCTTAGCAGTTCCCTTGCCACCAGCAGTGCGGCCCTCATGTTCGCTATTTCGCGCCGATCCCGTGAGCTCGCTGCTGCGTGCTCGGCAGCCCGCACCACCGCGCGGCCTTGGCGTCGAGTGGGCGGTGGGTGCTGCCGGTCCCCCGGCGGCAGGTCGGTGATGCTCACCGTGTCGTCGGCCCCGATCAAGGCCAGGTGGCGGCGAGTCCCGCGGCCGAAGGGCGATGCCTGAGCGGTGCGGATGCCACGGGCTTCCGCATCCGTCTGATGCGCCTCCGCCATCGTGGTCGCGGTTTGTTCGAGCTGGGCGACGCGGGGTCGATGGACGAGAGCGGGATGAGGTCGTCGGAGAGGCGAGATCTTGACATGCCCCCTACCTGGCGCGCCAAATGTTGGATTCAGGGCTCCGCAAAACCCAAGAAGTTCGAACACACGGGCGTGAACGAAGATCTCTCCCGCTCGCGTCTACCTAGCGCCTCGCCCTCGTTGGTGGATAGATTCAAGTACACAACAGATAGAACACACAAGAGTTTACCCAGGTTCGGGCCACCGTGTGGTGTAAGACCCTACTTTCTGCTTTTGGTGGATTAGGCTCAGGAGGGCTGGAATATGAGCTAGTATAGTGGTTCCTGAGCTCGGGAGGTGAGCTCAGGAGGGTCAGGAGGTAAGTGTTTTTGCTCCTTGCATGGTGCCAGAGTGTATGGATCGATCCCCTTCACAGTGGGAATCCTTGCTACTTATATAGGCAGCCACGGTCCTCTTCCCCCGAAATTTTTAGGCGGGAAGGGATCCCACAACGGCCATTTTTGAGCGGCAACACAAGGACATTCCTACCCTGAAAAAAGCAGCCTTCGCCTGCAAAAGGACCAGGCGGTGACGCGGTGGTGGGCTCGATGGTGACATCCTCCTTGTCGTCCTTGCGGTCTTCCGTCTTGTTGCACCAATGAGGAAACCTTTGCCCCACTCCTCGGGAATCTGCGGCAGCGCTGTCCCTCTTGCACCGAAATGGTAACCGCGACGCTGGCGAGCGCTGGCACCCGCTGGCGCGGTGCATCACTGCTGACATCACTGCCTCCTCCTGAGGCAGGCTTGGCCTTGGATTCTCCACCCCTCCGGAGCGCCTTGCTGAGGTCGCTCCTGAGGGGGTTTTGTCGTTGTTCTCCTCGTGAGGTTTAGCTCCCTCACGAGGGTCTTGGGGAGCTGGTTAATTAGCTGGGCTGTACCAGGCCATAGTAGGAGCGCGTCGCAGCCCGCAGACAGGCAAGTCTAGGTACCCTGGTTCCCAGTACGCCGACATGTCCCCATTCGCACCTGCACAAGCTCCTGTGTGTCTATGCATGGCACTTCCTATCGTGGCGGTAACCACTTAGCTCGAAGCCTGCCGCCGCCGCCAGGCTGCCGGTAAACCGCACCGCATTTCGCCATGATACGTCTCCAACGTATCTATAATTTATGAAGTATTCATGCTGTTTTATTATCATTCTTTGATGTTTTAAAATCATATTATAGCAACCTTATACCATTTTTTGGGACTAACTTTTTTGAGATTTTTTATGGGCCAGAACACCCTGTATGGGCCAGAGCTGCACCCAGGGGTGCCCCGAGGAGGGTACAACCCACCAGGGCGCGCCAGGCACCCCTAGCGCACCCAGGTGGGTTGTGCCCACCTCGGTGACCTCTCGCACCCCTTATTCTCCCTATAAATTCCCAAATATTCCGAAACCCTTCAGGGTAGACCTAGATCAGAAGTCGTGCCACCGCTAGGCTCTATAGTCCATGAGATCCAATCTAGAGCCATTTTCGACACTTCGCCGGAGGGGGAAACCATCACCGGTGGCCATCTTCATCATCCCGGCGGCCACCATGATGAGGGTTTGTACCTGTAGCTATGTGTTTAGTCTCTCTCTCTCTCTCTCTCTCTCTCTCTCTC
>LR738711.1:493256656-493309686 GCA_902687465.1 Secale cereale | reverse complement strand
CTCTCTCTCTTGTGTTCTTGAGATGCACAATCTTGATGTATCGCGGGCTTTGTTAATATAGTCGCATCATATGGTGTTTTCGCCTCTCTATCTTGTTGTGATGAATTGAAGTTTTCCCTTTAAGATTTAGTCGTTATCGGATTAAATACTTTTATTGATTTGAGAACACTTGATATATGTCTTGCAATTGAATACTCGTGGTGACAATGGGGTATCGTATTGATTCACTTGATATATGTTTTGGCACTCAACTAGTGGATTCCCGCAGTGACATTCGGGTAATCTATGCATAGTGGTTGATGCATGTTCTTGTCTTTGTTTCTCCGGTAGAAATCTTGGGGCACTCTTTGAAATTGTTTGTGTTGGATTGAGTATTATGAATATGAATTTTTTGGGTCTTATTTTAGTACGAACTCTTGATAGATCGATCCGAAAGAATAACTTGTGTTATTTTAGTATGAACTCTTGGATAGATCGATCGAAAAGAATAGCTACAAACAATTCCGTCTTATGTTCTCCGCTAGATAGGAACTTTGGAGTGATTCTTCATCGCAGGTTGAGGGATGTTATGTGATCCAATTCATTGTTGAGAGATTGCACTAGCGAAATTACAGACCCTAGGCCTTGTTTCTAAGCATTGCAATACCGTTTTTGTGCCCGTTTACTATTGGTTTGTCAGGACCCCGATCCTAAGTCACATCGATCTAGCTGTAACACGTCATATCACTTTGCGGCCTCATGCACGGTATCCCCACGGGTGCCACCTTACCTGGCCCGGGACCATTTGCGCATTTTGGCACACATATATGACAGTGTCGCTAGCATCCATATGACAGAGAACCCGGGCCGACATGGCTAGTTATAAACCAAAAGTGGCACTAAATTACAGAGACATGCATTCATGACCCAGCAACGAACGTGTCGGTCATCAACTTATGAACCCAAGTCATAGCAAGCTACATGGACTTAAAGGAACAACGCGTGACATTTCCCTTAAGGGACAGACACAGGAACGAAGAAGGACACATGCCGGCCAACCTACGTGTTCCGAGCAGTAGCAAACTACCAAGGCTCATTGGAAGCACTAGGAGGCATTTCCCTATAAGATAGGCTACCAAAAGAAAACAACTAGGTGTCGGATCCCACACATACCAAGCATTTCAATCATACACACAATATTCTCAATATGTGCAAAACAATGCATCACAACAGAACTCTATGACTCAAAGTACTTTATTTAAGAGGCTCCAAGAGCTATACATAACATATCCATACAGGTAGGGGTCACATGACCCAACACTCAAGTCATACAGTCATACAAGCACAAGCGGAAGCTACATGTCTGGGTACAGACAACTTAGAAAATGAAGCAGGCTTGGTGTAGCCTGACTATCTACAAGGCCCTTCACAAGCTCCAGATCTCCGTCTGGGTAGCAAGCTACTCGTCGACGTCAACGTCTATGTAGAACCCATCAGAAGGGGCAGGGTTCTCCTCTGCAACAGTTATTAAGCAAACATGAGTACAAAGGTACTCAGCAAGTCTTACAACAGAACCTATCATACATGCAACATTATCAATAGGGGGGTAGTGGAGTTCATAGCAGAAAGCCAGCTTTGACTCTTGGCTAACCTATACTACAGCTCTCAACAGATTGCAAGATATTACTACGTACACGAGTCCTCTACTCACCACAGCAATACACCACCAAGGATCTCTTCCGTCATCCTACGGAAGGGCCATCCACGGCACTCACACTTGTCTTGAGGCCTTTAGTAGTATCCATCAACTTGTCTATGAACTGTAAGAGTAACCAAGTAGTCCGTACTGCGAACAAAGGCTATTCGAATAGATTGGTAACCCTGCAGGGGTGTACTTCTTCACACATGTTTTCACCACTTAGCGTCTGCACACAACATGTGCTCGGCAGACTTCAAGCAAAACCGACGTGGGTGTAGACCACGACCTAACCAACCACTCAAGTCTCTCGTCCAGGTTTATCGCCAATTTGGGTTCCATCCGTGGGAGATCCGGCCGGGGTGTCGCTCACGGCCCCAAACGATGTGTACAGGGTTCCCGAGTCACCAAACGGGCAACCGGTACACCGTGCCACGTACCTGTCGCATCACAACCCACCCCGAGGGTGAGCGCTGTGCACGACCACCAGCAAACTACAAACACCAGAAACTAGTTGCAACTCTTGGACAGAGAACATGGCAGTCAATAAGTCGAGCGGGGTCATATTTCAGGGCCCAATGTGTGGTAGTAACTGTAACTTGAACCACACATACTTATCTCAGGTCCTATGGTCGGTTCCAATGAAACAACCCACCATGTACTCCTACATGGCCTTTCATCGATACCTTTACCAAACATGTTCCACACTTCCCTCTCTTTACCGGTATGATCGTTTCACTCCGATCCATCACCCAGATGAATCAGACCTGACACAACTCTAAGCATAGCAGGCAACATAAACAAATAGCATGGTGGATCACACATCACATGGCTCAATCAAGTCCTACACATGCTAGTGGGTTTCAACTATTTACTGTGGCAATGACAGGTCATGCAAGGGAATAGGGTTCATCTACCACAGCAAGTAGCAGTTTACACGTTGTTGCCTTAATGCATTATAAGAGAGCAGGAGCGAGAAGATTGGGTTTGTATCGGAATAATCAATGATTGCTTGCCTGACACAGTGGTTGTCGGGTACTGCTCTTCAGCTGGATACGCAGAAGTATCCTCGGGAGCAGGACCTAACACGAAGAATCCGGCGATACAATCAATAAGCAAACAAATGCAACAATATGATGCATGCTCATGATATGGCAAGATGCATGTGTTTTAGGCTAATGCAACTATAACAAGAAGGGTTTGAGCCCATTTGAATCAAAGATTCAAATTGAAACTCAAACTATTATTTAATTAAGTGCATTAACTTGTCTTAATGTAAACATCATGGTTAACTTGCTCAAACATGCATGAAACCAGTGCCATTGGAAAGATTGGATTTTTCTGATCAATTTTCATATATAAATCTTTTCCATCTGAGCTACTGTTGAATCTATATGAATTTTTGAAGTTTAAAGGATTTTCTGGAATTTCCTGAATTGTTTTTAAATCTAAAAATCCGAGAAAATCCTTTACTACGTCAGCATGACATCATGCTGATGTCAGCCAGTCAACAGGGCGCCCAGGTCAAACCTGACCAGTGGGTCCCTCATGTCAGTGTCTCTGGTGCTAACTCAAAAGAGCTTAACACTAAACTAAAGTTAACAAGGGTTGGGCCCCACATGTCTGTGACTCACTAAACTAATGACAGCAATTAGTGTTTAAATTAAAACCTAAACTGAGGTTAGTCAACGGCTGGTCCCACATGTCAGCGACACAGGGGGGAGTCCAGGCGTGGTCAAACAGGTCAAAACCCACCGGCGGCTCGACGCCGGCGAGGCCAAACACGGCGGCGGTGCTCTGGTTTTGTCTACAGGCCACCGTTTGAGTCGCGGTTGGGCTCTACGGCGAGCTGGGGCTCGTGCGCATCTAGTGGAGGCAACGGTAGGTGCTGGGGTGGCCGGAATCATCGGCAGTGAGCTCGAAGGCGGCGGCCGGAATTCGGGCGTCGGTGAATATGACGTTACAGCGCACGGCAGGAGCAACAGTTGGTTGCTACGGGTCCGTGGTGATGTGCTGAGTGCGATGATGCACTCGGACGCGAGTGGCAGTCGATGTGGCCGTGGCGGCGCCATGGCCGGCGGCGGGGAGTGCTCGGCTCTGGTGGCTGGTGCTGCTAGGGAGCAAGTTAGGTGACGGGGCATGGGGGAAATGGAACCGGGGCTCACCGCGGTTCTTCTGGTATTGCTGGCGAGGTAGGGGAGGCACGGGGTCCGGCGAATTTGTCGATGGCGTCCGGCGGCAGTGCGGAGAAGACGAGCTCGAAGACGAGGCCTCAAGGCGCCCGGGGTGCTATGGTTCGGCGTAGAGAAGCACGGCAGCAAGGCGGAGCTCGGGGGCTCGTCGGAGAGGCGAGGGGGACTCGGTGGACGCGGCGGCAGCGACGAGCTCCGCTCGGGCGGTGCGAGGGAGAGAACCAGACGAGCGGAGAGAGAGAGGAGCGGTCGAGGGGGTCGGGGGGGTCTGCATGGCGTCGTTCTGATTCATCCAGCGGGTCGAGGAGGCCAGGCAGGCAGGCAGGAGGTGGCCGGCGCGTCGGCGGCGCTCGCCACCGAGCAGCTTCATGCGCTGGCGCGGCGAAGAAGACGGTGATACCCCTAGTGGGCTGGGCTGGCTGGGCCAGACAGGTAAGTGGGCTCAGGTAAGTTGCTTTCCTTCTATTTTTCCTATTTACTTTCTGTTTCATTTCTTTTGCAACTTTTTGGAATTAATAAAAATGCCAGGACATTTTTATAGCTCATAAAACTAGTCATGCCCACTGTATATAATATGAACAGCATGGAACATTTTAGTTTATGATTATTTGGGCACATAAAACATTTTATAGCATTTAAATGCCCAAATGCAAATACCATATGATTTAATCCAGAGACCTTAGATGTCCTAGAAAATTGTGCACCATTTTTGGCAGAGGTTTAATACCAAGGCAGAAATGATGAACATTTTTGAAGGGCATTTTGGGTACATTGAAAAAGATTTTATCAAACCCTAGTTGTTAGAAGAGGGGTGCTGGGGTTTCTGTCATTCCCATTTCAAGTTTCTTTGAAAAGTAAACATGATGCACACTCTAGCTAGTCCTAATGCAAGCACTGACTAGGGATGTGACAACTCACCCCCACTCAAAAGAATCGCGTCCCGAGATTCGGGTTCCTCCGGAAAGAGGGTGGGGTACTCAACTCGAAGACGATCCTCCCTTTCCCAAGTAGCTTCACTCTCGGAATGATGTGACCACTGAACCTTGAGAAACTTAATATTGTGACATCGAGTGGTGCGCTCGGTTTGATCAAGAATACGAATGGGGTATTCTCGATATGTGAGATTGTCCTGGAGATCAAGCGTTTCGTGGTCCACTCCACGGATAGGATCTTGAGAAACGTGGAAGACATCATGAACTCTGGAAAGGTGCGGAGGTAGTTCCAATTGGTAGGCAACTTCTCCTCGTTTGGCAAGAATGCGAAAAGGACCGATCTAACAAGGGGCCAATTTTCCTTTGATACCGAAACGATGGGTTCCCTTAAGAGGAGTAACCCGAAGGTAAGCCTTATCGCCGACTTCAAAAGTCACAGCCTTATGATGACTATCATATTGGCTCTTCTAGCGAGATTGGGCTGTTTTCAATTTCTCACGAACGATGCAAACTTGCTCTTTTGCTTCCTGGATCATATCCGGACCAAAGAATTGTCTTTTCCCGGTTTCTGACCAGTTAAGAGGTGTTCGGCACCTTCGTCCATATAGAACTTCGAAGGGAGCTTTGCCCAAGCTGGCTTGATAACTATTGTTATAAGCGAATTCGGCAAATGGAAGACACTTTTCCCATTCCATACCGAAAGAGATGACAGAGGCTCGAAGCATGTCTTCCAGAATTTGATTGACTCGTTCCACTTGACCACTTGAGAGAGATGAGTTCCCATAGCATTCTGGAAACTTTCCCAATATCATGAAGTGAAGAGACTTCCACGTCTGTGTTAATCTCCAACGGCACACCATGAAGTGATACTATCCGAGAGATATACAAATCCGCTAGCTGGCTAGCGGTTATACTATCTCGAACAGGCAGGAAGTGGGTTACTTTAGAGAGGCGGTCGATAACGACAAAGATAGCATGATTCCCTTTCCTGGTCCTGGGAAACCCGGTAATGAAGTCCATACCGATCTTGTCTCATTTCCATTCAGGAATAGCTAAAGGTTGAAGGGTGCCAGCAGGCCGTTGATGCTCTGCTTTGACGCGACGACAAACATCGCAGTTAGCAATGAATTGAGAGATTTATCTCTTCATCCTAGTCCACCAGAACCTCTGGCGTAGGTCCTGATACATTTTGGTGCTACCGGGATGAATCGTGAGAGGAGATTCATGAGCCTCCTTAAGGATTAACTGCCGTAGATGTTGGTTCTTGGGAACCACTAAACGGTTCTCGAAGAAGACAACACCTCGATCATCCATAGAGAAACTTCTAGCGACTCCGCTAGCAATGCTCTCCTGGAGTCGGGATATATCCTTATCACGCTTCTGGGCAGCTATGATTTGATCCATAATGGTAGGTTTCGCCACCAAGGTGGAAAGGAATCCTCGAGGAACAATGTGAAGGTTAAGCTTACGAAATTCCTCGTGGAGAAGTGGTTTCCCTTGTTGTAACATCAAGTTGTTACAATAAGACTTACGACTTAGTGCGTCGGCCATGACATTGGCTTTCCCATGGGTGTAAGTGATTCCTAAGTCGTAATCTGTGAGCAACTCAACCCAACGTCTTTGCCTGAGATTTATATCCGGTTGGGTGAAGATGTATTTCAGACTTTGGTGATCAGTGAAGATTTCACAGCGGTTACCAAGAAGGTAATGACGCCATGTTTTGAGTGTGTGGACTACAGCTGCAAGCTCTAGATCATGTGTAGGATAGTTATCCTCATGTGGACGCAACTGTCGGGATGCGTAAGAAATCACCTGACGATCTTGCATGAGTATGCAACCTAGTCCTTGTCGCGAGGCGTCGCAGTAGATAATAAAATCCTTCGAGAAGTCTGGTGGTACCAGTACGGGTGCAGATGTCAGGCGTCTTTTCAGTTCCTAAAAGCTGGACTCGCACTGTGGGGTCCACTCAAACTTTTTATCTTTCTTGAGGAGTTCAGTTAGAGGTTTAGCAACCTTCGAGAAATTCTCGACAAAGAATCGGCAATAGCTCGCTAAGCCAAGGAAACTCCTAACTTGCTTGACCGATTCAGGAGGAGTCCAATCAAGGACTGCTTGAACTCGCTCGGGATTGACAACAATACCCTTGCCAGAGATCACATGAGCTAGATAGGTCACTTCCGGCAACCAGAATTCACATTTAGAGAATTTAGCATAAAGGCGGTGCTCTCGAAGTTTCGTCAATACCAGCCTTAGATGCTCGGCATGATCTTTCTTGTTCTTGGAGTAAATGAGTATATCATCGAGGTATACCACGACGAATTTATCCAAATACTCCATGAATATAGAATTCATTAGCCGGGAGAAGGTAGCTGGGGCATTGGTTAATCCGAAGGACATGACGGTGTACTCGTATTGGCCATAACGAGTAACAAAAGCCGTTTTAGGAATGTCCCCGTTCTTGATTTTGATTTGATGGTAACCCAACCTCAAATCCATTTTTGAAAAGACTGAGGATCCAGCGAGCTGATCATACAGATCGTTGATCCCGGGGAGTGAATACTTGTTCTTTATGGTGACCAAATTGACAGGTCGGTAATCTACAACCATCCGTTCCGTTCCATCCTTCTTCTTGACAAAGAGGACGGGACAAGCCCAAGGGGAAGAACTAGGACGGATGAAACCGTTTTGCAAGGACTCATCGAGTTGTTTCTTAAGCTCAACTAATTCTAGGGGTGCCATCTTATAAGGTCTCCTAGAGATTGGGACAATTCCAGGGATAAGATCTATCACGAACTCGACATCTCTGTCAGGTGGAACTCCTGGCAGTTCTTCTGGAAAGACATCCGGAAAGTCACGGACTACCGGGATATCTTCGAGTTCTAGTAGAGGGCTGGCATTAAGGGAGTAGAGCTGACGCTCAGCCATTCGGGTCAAGACATTGACTATCTTGCCGGATGGATGTGTAAGCTAAACGGTCCTAGTATAGCAATCAATCTTGGCGTAATGAGTTGTCATCCAATCCATACCCAAGATGATGTTTATGTCCGAGGACTTGAGAGCGATTAGTGATGCAAGGAAAACAAGTCTATCGACAAGGATTTCATTTCCATGGCTTACCCTAGAGGTTTGCCACTTTGAACCAGGAGTTTGAATAACCATGGAAGTAGGCATGTCACAAAAAGTCATGTTGTGCATTCGAGCATAGCTCTTAGATATGAACGAATGGGATGCTCCAGTATCGAAAAGAATAGATGCCGGATGGCAGTTAACGAGAAGCGTACCAAGGACGACGTTAGGATCCTCATAAGCTTCCTCAGCAGAGACATAGTTGACATGACCACATGCAGTGGGGATTGGCTTGACATAGTTCACCTTGCCGGTTGGCTTACCACGGCCAACGGGTTTTCCTGGCTGGTTCTGGGGACACTCACGCATGTAGTGCCCCGGTTCTCCACACTTGAAGCATGTCACAGAGCCAGTGCGTGGAGCAAAGTTGGTAGGTGGTCCTCCATAAGTCTTGGCAGGTGCATACTGTTGGGTTGGGCGAGGCGCCTCATAGGATGGCCTCGGTGTGTACTTGGGTGGCAGGGCAGTGTTAGGAACCCACACACGGCGCTTGTGAGAGCCAGAGCCGGATGAGGAACCAAAATCACGAGGATGCTTGAGTGTGGCTTCGAAATCAGTCTGGCCCGTCTCAGCACTGATAGCTTTGTTTACCATCTTCTGGAAGGAAGTGCACTCATGCAGACGTAGATCTCGGCAGAGTTCAGGGCTGAGTCCCTTGTGGAACCTCGCCTGCTTCTTGGCATCGGTGGATACTTCCTCAGGTGCATAGCGTGCCAAGTTGCCAAACTCGCGACTATAGCCATCCACAGTTAACCGGCCCAGGGTGAAATTGCAGAATTCCTCCCGCTTGCGATCCATGAGACCTTCGGGAATGTGATGTTCACGGAATGCCTCACTGAACTCAACCCAAGTAGTGATTTGGCCAGCAGGATGCATAGCCTCAAAGTTCTCCCACCATAGACTGGCAGGGCCCTCAAGATGGTAGGCGGCGTAGATAACCTTATCAGCTTCGGCCACACGGGCAAAGTGTAGCTTGTGGGTGATACTACGAAGCCAATCATCAGCATCCAGAGGTTCAGTGGAGTGGTATAACTTCGGTGGGCACATCTTGATAAAGTCATTGATTGACACCACGTCATTCCTCTGACGAAACCTAGTGTTCTGCTCTATGCATTCCAGCAGACGGTTGGTCTCTCTCTTGTTCTGTTCTGCCTCGAGCATAACTTCAGCCAAGGAGGGTGGCTGGGGCAGATTCTCATCTCTAGCCCCACTAGCCTCACCCTGCTCCTGAGCAGCAGGAGTGCTGCGAGTGTTGACCATCCTAGGAAAACAAAAGAACGGTTTAGACAAGGATGGCAAAAACTTGACATAGGAGTGCAGAATGTAATGGATGACACGGAATGCAGAGATGTTCATCTGTACGACATGGTAATATAGAAACTGCTATATATACACCAGTGGTCATACACACCATACATAGTTTAGTACAAGCCAAGGCTAAAGTACAACTGCGGTGAAAGACGATACATCCCATCAGAGGCATTCCAAGCTACTATACATTATTTAACTACACCTCCAAAACTCAGTACTAACTAAGTCATATTCCACAAGACGCGCAGGACTTTGGAAATACAACTACTACGATACTACTACTGCCACGGTCTAGCTCAGACATTCCCGTAGTAATCTTCGTAAAGATTACCACCGTAGCCTGGAAGTGGAACAGATGGATCTTGAAACTCTCGAGCACTCGAAGGCTGTGGACCATAGGGACATGGATGTGGCCTCGGGCCTGATGCTGGTGGTAACCGACGCCCACGTGGAGGTGTAATACCCCCAACGTCACGCCAACCCATACGATCAGGTAGACGAGTACGCACGGGGTACAAATCCTGCATATCCAGATATCCGGCGTGCACACCAGGTGCAAGCCGTGTCAAAGTAGTCCAGTGGGCGGCTCGAGTGTTATACAGCTCCATTCGGAGGGCACGGACCTCACGATCCCTATCCTCCAGCATCTGAACAGTAGTCTGAAGCAGTGGCTCTTCATGAGCAGCATCAGTATACAGACTAGTGTAGTAGCCTTCCTCTCCGGGAAGTGAGGCTGGCATGTAACAGAACTCGGTGTTCAGCAACAGGGCATGCCCAGCCCGGAGAATGGTCATCATCGAATAGGCGGCATCCTGCACTGCCATCTCGATAGTAACCCCAAGTCCATAAGACCAATGGATGGGGTCGTTAGCTCCGGGATATGAGGGGTATATCCGGACTGTGCAGAAATACTGACTCTGATTGAAATCCCGGTACTGTTCCTCCACGGTGTACTCAGGATACCAGCGGTAACCGGTCTCAGTCAGCACACGGACTAGCATGGCCGTGTGACCGGGCACATTAATGCACCGAGTCAAACGAACCACTTGGTGAGGTGTGCGGCCAGACATCTGAAACACGAAGTAATGCAAAGGCATTAGTGTTTCTAGAAGAAATCGGGCAGCATAACAACTGTAAATGCTCAAAAAAGATTTGAGACATCATACAAATGATAGCATAGCCACTCAACAATGTCGTATCAAGGTTCCGGGTCCAACAAATCATCATACTGAAAGGGTAGAAACTGAATTGAGGCTTGGAACCAACAATCCTAAGAGTCTACGGATTAGTAACACGTGAACCTAGTAAGGATAAGAGGCCTAGTCCTAAATCCCCGTGGAAAGAATAGACTGACTCAGATCAGAAGGGCATAAGGTAAAGGAGTAAAAAGAGCCTTACGTTCCCTTCCACAATCAATTCCCCTACATATAACTAAGAATTTTTCTAGACTCAACATCGACCAGTTTGGCTTGAGAAACCTACAGGCAGTCCAGCTCTGATGCCAACGCTGTCAGGACCCCGATCCTAAGTCACACCGATCTAGCTGTAACACGTCATATCACTTTGCGGCCTCACGCACGGTATCCCCACGGGTGCCACCTTACCTGGCCCGGGACTGTTTGCGCATTTTGGCACACTTATATGACAGTGTCGCTAGCATCCATATGACAGAGAACCCGGGCCGACATGGCTAGTTATAAACCAAAAGTGGCTCTAAATTACAGAGACAGGCATTCATGACCCAGCAACGAATGTGTCGGTCATCAACGTATGAACCCAAGTCGTAGCAAGCTACATGGACTTAAAGGAACAACGCGTGACATTTCCCCTAAGGGACACACACAGGAACGAAGAAGGACACATGCGGGCCAGCCTACATGTTCCGAGCAGTAGCAAGCTACCAAGGCTCATTGGAAGCACTAGGAGGCATTTCCCTGTAAGATAGGCTACCAAAGGAAAACAACTAGGTGTCGGATCCCACACATACCAAGCATTTCAATCATACACACAATATGCTCAATATGTGCAAATACAACATTGCATCACAACAGAACTCTATGACTCAAAGTACTTTATTTAAGAGGCTCCAAGAGCCATACATAACATATCCATACAGGTAGGGGTCACATGACCCAACACTCAAGTCATACAGTCATACAAGCACAAGCGGAAACTACATGTCTGGGTATAGGCAACTTAGAAAATAAAACAGGCTTGGTGTAGCCTGACTATCTACAAGGCCCTTCACAAGCTCCAGATCTCCGTCTGGGTAGCAAGCTACTCGTCGACGTCAACGTCTATGTAGAACCCGTCAGAAGGGACAGGGTTCTCCTCTGCAACAGTTATTAAAAAAACATGAGTACAAAGGTACTCAGCAAGTCTTACAACAGAACCTATCATACATGCAACATTATCAATAGGGGGGTAGTGGAGTTCATAGCAGAAAGCCAGCTTTGACTCTTGGCTAATCTATACTACAACTCTCAACAGATTGCAAGATATTACTATGTACACGATTCCTCTACTCACCACAGCAATACACCACCGAGGATCCTCTTCCGTCATCCTACGGAAGGGCCATCCACGGCACTCACACTTGTCTTGAGGCTTTTAGTAGTATCCATCAACTTGTCTATGAACTGTAAGAGTAACCAAGTAGTCCGTACCGCGAACAACGGCTATTCGAATAGATTGGTAACCCTGCAGGGGTGTACTTCTTCACACATGTTTTCACCACTTAGCGTCTGCACATGACATGTGGTCGGCAGACTTCAAGCGAAAGCCGACGTGGGTGTAGACCACGACCTAACCACCCACTCAAGTCTCTCGTCCAGGTTTATCACCTATTTGGGTTCCATCCGTGGGGAGATCCGGCCGGGGTGTCGCTTACGGCCCCAAACGATGTGTAAAGGGTTCCCGAGTCACCAAACGGGCAACCGGTACACCGTGCCACGTACCTGTCGCGTCACAACCCACCCCGAGGGTCAACGCTGTGCACGACCACCAGTAAACTACAAACACCAGAAACTAGTTGCAACTCCTGGACAGAGAACATGGCAGTCAATAAGTCGAGCGGGGTCATATTTCAGGGCCCAATGTGTGGTAGTAACTGTAACTTGAACCACACATAGAGATCTCAGGTCCTATGGTCGGTTCCAATGAAACAACCCACCACGTACTCCTACATGGCCTTTCATCGATACCTTTACCAAACATGTTCCACACTTCCCTCTCTTTACCGGTATGATCGTTTCACTCCGATCCATCACCCAGATGAATCAGACCTGACACAACTCTAAGCATAGCAGGCAACATAAACAAATAGCATGGTGGATCACACATCACATGGCTCAATCAACTCCTACACATGCTAGTGGGTTTCATCTATTTACTGTGGCAATGACAGGTCATGCAAGGGAATAGGGTTCATCTACCACAGCAAGTAGCAGTTCACACATTGTTGCCTTAATGCAGTAAAAGAGAGCAGGAGCGAGAAGATTGGGTTTGTATCGGAATGATCAATGATTGCTTGCCTGACAGAGTGGTTGTCTGGTACTGCTCTTCAGCTGGATACGCAGAAGTATCCTCGGGAGCAGGACCTAACACGGAGAATCCGGCGATACAATCAATAAGCAAACAAATGCAACAATATGATGCATGCTCATGATATGGCAAGATGCATGTGTTTTAGGCTAATGCAACTATAACCAGAAGGGTTTGAGCCCATTTGAATCAAAGATTCAAATTGAAACTCAAACTATTATTTAATTAAGTACATTAACTTGTTTTAATGTAAACAGAAGGGTTAACTTGCTCAAACATGCATGAAACCAGTGCCATTGGAAAGATTGGATTTTTCTGATCATTTTCATATATAAATCTTTTCCATCTGAGCTACTGTTGAATTTATATGAATTTTTGAAGTTTAAAGCATTTTCTGGAATTTGCTGAATTGTTTTTAAATCTAAAAATCCCAGAAAATCCTTTACTGCGTTAGCATGACATCATGCTGGCGTCAGCCAGTCAATAGGGCGCCCAGGTCAAACCTGACCAACGGGTCCCTCATGTTAGTGTCTCTGGTGCTAAGTAAAAAGAGCTTAACACTAAACTAAAGTTAACAGGGGCTGGGCCCCACATGTGTGTGATTCACTAAACTAATGACAGCAATTAGTCTTTAAATTAAAACCTAAAGTGAGGTTAGTCAACGGCTGGTCCCACATGTCAGCGACACAAGGGGGAATCCAGGCGTGGTCAAACAGGTCAAAACCCACCGGCGGCTCGACGCCGGCGAGGCCAAACACGGCGGCGGTGCTCGGGTTTTGTCTACAGACCACTGTTTGAGTCGCGGTTGGGCTCTACGGCGAGCTGGGGCTTGTGCGCATCTAGTGGAGGCAACGGTAGGTGCTGGGGTGGCCGGAATCATCGGCGGCGAGCTCGAAGGCGGCGGCCGGAATTCGGGCGTCGGTGAATACGACGTTACAGCGCACGGCAGGAGCAGCAGTTGGTTGCTACGGGTCCGTGGTGATGTGCTGAGTGCGATGATGCACTCGGACGCGAGTGGCAGTCGCTGTGGCCACGGCGGCACCATGGCCGGCGGCGAGGAGTGCTCGGCTCTGGTGGCTGGTGCTGCTAGGGAGCAAGTTAGGCGACGGGGCATGGGGGAAACGGAACTGGGGCTCACCGCGGTTCTTCTGGTATTGCTGGCGAGGAAGGGGAGGCACGGGGTCCGGCGAATTTGTCGATGGTGTCCGGCGGCCGTGCGAACGAGCTCGAAGACGAAGCCTCAAGGCGCCCGGGGTGCTGTGGTTCGGCGTAGAGAAGCACGGCAGCGACGAGGCGAGGGGGACTCGGTGGATGCGGCGGCAGCGACGAGCTCTGCTCGGGCGGTGCGAGGGAGGGAACTAGAGGAGCGGAGAGAGAGAGAGAGGAGCGGTCGAGGGGGTCAGGGGGGGTCTGCATGGCGTCGTTCTGATTCATCCAGCGGGTCGAGGAGGCCAGCCAGGCAGGCAGGAGGTGGCCGGCGCGTCGGCGGCGCTCGCCACCGAGCAGCTTCATGCGCTGGCGCGGCGAAGAAGACGGTGATGCCCCTGGTGGGCTGAGCCGGCTGGGCCAGACAGGTAAGTGGGCTCAGGTAAGTTGCTTTCCTTCTTTTTTTCCTATTTACTTTTTGTTTCATTTCTTTTGCAACTTTGTGGAATTAATAAAAATGCCAGAACATTTTTATAACTCATAAAGCTAGTCATGCCCACTGTATATAATATGAACAGCATGGAACATTTTAGTTTATGATTATTTGGGCACATAAAACATTTTATAGCATTTAAATGCCCAAATGCATATAGCATATGATTTAATCCAGAGACCTTAGATGTCCTAGAAAATTGTGCACCATTTTTGGCAGAGGTTTAAGACCAAGGCAGAAATGATGAACATTTTTGAAGGGCATTTTTGGTACATTGAAAAAGATTTTATCAAACCCTAGTTGTTAGAAGAGAGATGCTGGGGTTTCTGTCATTTCCATTTCAAGTTTCTTTGAAAAGTAAACATGATGCACACTCTAGCTAGTCCTAATGCAAGCACTGACTAGGGATGTGACATGGTTACCTTGCTGTTTTTATAATTTCAGATTACAAAAATCAATATCTACTATCCATATTGCACTTGTAGCACCATCTCTTCGCCGAACTAGTGCACCTATGCAATTTGCCATTGTATTGGCCATTGGGTGTGTTGGGTACACAAGAGACTTTTTATTATTTGGTTGCAGGGTTGTTTGAGAGAGACCATCTTCATCCTACACCTCCCCCGGATTGATAAACCTTAGGTCATCCACTTGAGGGAAAATTGCTACTGTCCTACAAAACTCTGCGCTTGGAGGCCCAACACGAGTCTACAATAATAAAGTTGCATAGTAAACATCACGCCACTTTCGCTTGCCGCCACCTATCGCCATCGACTTTCTCGACGCTGCTCACAGTCGACCCAGCTCCGCTCGGTTGGGGAATCTGCTATACAGAGGGTTCTTTCTCATGGACAACAAGGTAACTAATTTAATGAGATAGTATCTCATTTCTTATCCCAGTTCATCTGCCTCCTTCAATCACCCGGCCGAAATCGCCATGAATTCATTTTTATTCGAGCTGATTTGAGGGTTTCTTTCATTCATAGAGTGTACAGTGCACCGACACATCAAGACATGGCGGCCTCCGCCAGACATTCCATCTCACCATACCAGATGACTTGAGGATGCTCACAATATGTTCAATCTCACCCTAAATCGGTTGGCATGGCCTACTTTCCTGAACATATTCTAAATATTGCTACTTTGGATAAATGGTGCCACATGCAACGTCGAAGAGGATTTCCATGACATCATGTTTACCCTATCTGTTATTTCCTGAACATCTTTCTATATTAGGCAATGATGTATTATTCTTTCGATTAGTCTCATATTTCCATGACATCATATTTACCCTATCTGTTTAATAATAGATTTTTGTCCTTCGATTTTGACTGTTGTACAGTTCTTTCAATTTGGGTCCATATTTGCA
The DNA here is from genome assembly GCA_902687465.1 of Secale cereale. Lineage (NCBI taxonomy): Eukaryota > Viridiplantae > Streptophyta > Magnoliopsida > Poales > Poaceae > Secale > Secale cereale. The sequence continues at coordinate 493,293,899 of LR738711.1, read as the reverse complement.
TGTTACCATATTTTCTTTAAAAATCTTACTATCTTCTGCAGCGCTTTCCCCTTGCTATGCAACAGAATCTATAGTGCACAATCTTTCCCTTTACATAAATCAAAACTGCAGGGATGTCATACTGCACACAAACCATGGATTTACAATCGTTTCTACTATAAGACCCGATGAACGTGGTGACTCCTATTTTGGCACAGGATTTTGGAAAGAAATTTCTAAGTTTTATGAACTGAAAGGTGGCACTAGAATTGCACCGCACATAAAAGGGCTTGGTAATGATATATATGCTAACTTCCCCGACGATATCATCCGGCCAGACTTTGTTCGAAGTAAGGTTTCTTTTCAACTATCTGCATGTTGACTTGCCGAGAAATATCAAATGAATTGTGTAGTATTTAAGCAACCAATTGTTATTCCCTTTTCTTACTATATTCCTACCTAATAACTTCTAGTTAGGGCCTAGACTTCATCAGCAGCCACCTCGATGATATGTTGACAGTCATCATCTCCCTTCTCCCAATCAAATATGGGGCATGGACAACCGTCCTTTCCCGGCGGTGGCGCCCCCTATGGAACTCCAGCCCTCTCGACCTTATCGACACCCATGAGCTCTGCCATGGCTATCACAAAAGCTTGGATGTGTTGTCCAAGATCCTCGGCAGTCACCTTGGCCCAACCAGAGACCTTAGAATGGGCAAGTTTCGTTCCAACGGCAAGGACCGAGCCAAGCTTGACTACTGGTTCCGATCCCCCGCCCTAGATCAGTTAGAGGAGCTCACTTTTGATGATGGGCAAATGCGCTCGCTGCCAACGTCCGCGCTCAGGCTCGCACCCACGCTACCCGTCGCCAAGTTCAGGAACTGTCATCCCCCTTAATGACGCGCCCGCTCTTATTCTACCACGACTGAAGCACCTCGAGCTCGTCGCCGTCTGCCTCTTGAACAGTGACATGGAGCGCCTGCTCAATGGTTGTACTGCACTCGAGTACCTTTTTCTTCAGGAGATCAATGGGTTGAGTACCTTCCACATCACCTCCATGACTCTCCGGACAATTTATGTGTGTTTCTGGTGCGGCAGGAAGACATCACAAGATGTGTACCGTTGTATGGTCATTGAGGGCACACCTGCACTTGAGAGATTACTTGTAGTTGATCAAGAAGGTCCAACAAGAATAAATGTCATTTCTTCACCGAAATTGAAAGTGGTGGGCTACTAGTCTAACTAATACTCCAAACATGTTATTGGATGCACACCCGTTCAGGTACAACAACCGCCTTCTACCTCTCCTTCTACAAATTAACATTATTTCTAATTTTGAAGATGTTCGTTCGTCTATCATTCAGAAAATGATTCCGACAAGCTTGACCGAAAAATGCGCACAGTGAAGGTCTTGGCACTAGAATCTATCGGCCCCAACCTGGAGCAAGTTATCAGTTTCCTGAGATGCTTTCCGTGCCTGGAGAAGCTATATATCAAGGTGATGTTGACTTCCTGTTAAATGTTAACCATAATGGAGTTCAATTTGTGACACATTTTTCCAAGTTTACAATGACAATGTATTACGATTTCTAAAGGATTCTTTTAGAGGATTTCAATACATACATGTCCCCCCTAATTTGGTTGCTTGATCCATATGGTTACAATCCATATGTATTTCTCCTTTGGATTCATCTGGACTAGTTTTCTTAGGGAACTTTTCATCCACTCCAACCACTTGTGAAGATCGAAGATGGCATGTTAATGCCCATGTTAATCATCTCATATTGAAGATGGCATGTTAGTGCATTTTACAAATCCTACAAACCAAATAGGCATGTAGTAGTGTTCAAAACTGCATGTACGCACTAACACATTTTCTTCTTATGCAGATAAGATTAGGCCCAGTGGTGGATAATGTGATACAATATAGCAATCAGTTCGAATGCCTATATCTGCATCTCTCAGAAATTACTTTGAACTCCTAACGAGGGACCTTACCGGAGAATATATTCGCCAGGTTCTTGGTTGTCACAACAAGGGTGCTGAAGGTAATTAGGTTTGCCCTACATTTATTTCAAAAAAATGAAAGGTTTGTTGATCAGCGCCGGCGCCTACGGCAGAATTGAATAGGCTCAAAAAATGCTGAATTTCATTTTGGAACTTCAGTTGATAGAGTAATCGGTAGTCATCGTGTCAACCCCATGCATGACTTCTCAGTGGCTGGCCCTTTTGCAAAAATTGTGAGGTTTTGAAACCAGACTTAGAAGTGGTAATATTAGTTTAAACCTCTCTGATATCCATGTTGTGCAGATCAACGTGAGCCTTTGCAGCTGATGAGCTGAATTTCATTTCTAATATCAGTTTGAACCTTGTAATCTTTGAATTTGAGCCATATAACTCTGGAATATATCAAGCTTTTGTCGTACAATCGTTGTGGCAATGTATGAGGCTCGTATATTGGTAGCACTATTTCGACCTTAATATGCAATGGTCTTAGAATTTATTAACCCTTCTCAAATTTGTTTACCTTGTCGATCTCACAGCACACGATCTGTGTAGCTAACTCGACTGCAATCTTTGACATTATTGCACACAGTTGGTTTCTTCCTCCATGTGCCCTGTAGAGCGCAGAATTAACTATCGCACTCAAGTGTCCATCATCACCCTTCCGTGTAACTTTGACCTCATCACCCACGGGTAAACTTATGACCAAAGTCATACCACACACTTCGTTTTTCCAACGCTTTTTGCCAATAAACGCCCACGATTTGTCCCTCTTCTAGCTGACACATGGCTAAAGTAGCCAGGCAGGAAGCTTGTGTGGTAAACCGCGCGGTAGCACGGGAACAGGCTCATCGACGATACATTTGGCGCCTGTTCAAGCCCACGCATGGTCAAACGAAACGTGTGCGCTGCGGTGTTGTCAAGCGTGCACTGGAATCCTCCACTATGAACGTCGTGACAAGACGTGACGATTACAGGCCGGCCGGCCCCCATTATTTGAAGCGGCCATTTAACCCTTGTGTATCTTCAACCTTTCGATCACGCCCCACCATTGCAAGAAGCACACCCACCACGAGGAATACTTGGAGGGTATCCTGCGCGGATCCAATGGCGCTCCGAGCGGCTGCCGAGGACGAGCAGCAGTTCACGATGCATGCCGTGGTCGACACCCACAAAAGGTTCATGGACCTCTCGGTGGTGTACATCAATGACCCGGTTTGGGTGGAGCACTCCATCCACATCGTGGAGATGTTGCTTGCCGAGGAGAAGTACAAGGTGGTAGGGTTCGACCTCGAGCACACATGCGCTCGTGCCGGGTCTCGTCCCAAGGTCGTCGTCGCCCAGATGTGTGTGCGCCACCACGTCCTCGTCTACCACTACTACCTGGCCGCAAGGCCTTGCTAGCGTTTCACCAGGTTTGTCAACAGCCCCCACTACATGCTCGCTACGGTGGTCATCACCAACGATGTAAAGGCGCTCGAGAATTCATGTATCTCCTGCCAGAATCATGTTGACTTCCAGGGCCAATACAAGATCTGGGGCACCAAGGAGCATGAGAACGACTCACTGGTTCACCTCGCCGAGGCCATCATCGACCCCTACTACAGAGACATGAAGGATTCCTGTAATAAGGAGAATCATGCCTGGCACTCGGCCTGGATGGAGAAACTCGACAAAGCTAACGTCGTGTACGTGGCCAAGGAGGCGTACACGAGCTACGACATGTACAGGCGGATCGTTGACATGAGGAAGTGCCTCCCTCCCCAAAACGGGCAGTGATCTAGGCAGAAGCAGAGCAATGGCAAGCGTCGTCGCAACTGCAAGTAGATGATCAGATCCTCGTTTATCCTAGTTTAGTATGCATGTAATGTAGCAACCATGATCCCAATGAATTGAAGTCTCTGTGCTTAAGTGTCATCCATGTATCGGTATGCTGACACACACAGTACTTGAGCATTTATAACAGAGTTTCAATCACACACTTATTACATCGAGATCCTCATAAAGAGTATTATTACAAAAATATTGCTAAAGGCCATCTAAAATAGTAAACTCTGGAAGCATCGAATATAAGCTCAGTCCATCCAACTCCACGGCAAACACTGAGTGCATGACAACGACCTAATCACACCTTAATCTTCGTCGCAGAACTCTGCAACATGAGACGTTGCAACCGTGTAGGTCAGCACATTGAATATGCTGGCAAAGTCACACTGTAGCAATAATGATGAACAAATATCTACTACTACATGCATATTTGGCTGGTGGAGGCTGTAAGCTTATTTTTTGCATAAACCTAGTTTTTCCCTACACCAAAGGAATAAATTTTATTTGCTACTATGTTGAATTAATCAATATTGAGAAGGTTCCTCCATCTCAATCCCAAAATCACAAATGTCATTAGTAACCCAAAAGTTTAATTAATAGAGTGATGAGATCAATCAATAATTCAAATACCAGGATAATCAAGATGTCCATAACCGGGGACACGACTATTCATGAATAGTTTGTACACTATGCATAGGTTTCCGCACTTTTCCCCACAAGACTCGACCGCATCTATGATCGGAAGATCGAGACATAGTCTTTCGGAAGCATTAACTCTTTACTCTGGGTAGATCGGTACACCTACTTTCCCCTACATCTGCTAGTCCACCACTGAAAGAGGTCACACAACATACTCAACTATGCCAGAGCCCATAATGGCTTGTGGCTGCACACGGAAGTTTCTAGACATGAATGATATATGATCCCTTTGAGCCTGGGTGGCATTCCATAGGATGATCACATGGTTCCTCCGGGATATCCTAGGACAACACTGGATCCTCCAGGTGCCCTGCTGATATGTCTCCAACGTATCTACTTTTCCTAACGCTTTTCCTCTTGTTTTGGACTCTAATTTGCATGATTTGAATGAAACTAACCCTGGACTGACGCTGTTTTCAGCAAAACTACCATGGTGTTGTTTTTGTGCAGAAATAAAAGTTCTCGGAATAAAGCGAAACTTCACGAGGATTTTTTATACAATAAAAGAAAAATACTGGAGCCAAGAATCACTGTAGGGGGCACCTGGGTGGGCACAATCCACCAGGGTACGCCCCCCTCTCCTGGCACGCCCAGGTGGGTTGTCCCCACCTGGTGGCCCTGCATATGCCAACCCTGATACTATAAGTTCACATTCGTCCAAAAAAAAATGAGGGAGATAGAATTATCGCGATCTACGAGATGGAGCCACTGCCACCTCCTGTTCTTCCTCGGGAGGCCAGATCTGGAGTCCGTTTGGGGCTCCGGAGAGGGGGATATTCGTTCTTCTTCATCACCAACCCTTCTCCATCGCCAATTCCATGATGCTCCCCACTGGGAGTGAGTAATTCCTTCGTAGGCTCGCTGGTCGGTGAGGAGTTGGATGAGATTTATCATGTAATCGAGTTAGTTTTGTTAGGGCTTGATCCCTAGTATCCATTATGTTCTTAGATTGATGTTGCTATGACTTTGCTATGCTTAATGCTTGACACTTTGGGCCCGGGCGCCATGAACTCAGATCTGAACCATTTATGTTATCATCATTATATGCATGTTCTAGATCCGATCTTGCAAGTTATAGTCACCTACTACGTGTTATGACCCGGCAACCCCGGAGTGACAACAACCGGAACCACTCCAGGAGAAGACCATAGTTTCAGGAGTTCATGTATTCACTATGTGTTAATGCTTTGTTCCGGTTCTCTATTAAAAGGAGGCCTTAATATCCCTTAGTTTCCAATATAGACCCCGCTTCCACGGGAGGGTAGGACAAAATATCTCATGCAAGTTCTTTTAATAAAGCACGTATGACTATTTACGGAATACATGCCTACATTATATCAATGAACTAGGGGTAGTGCCGAATTGCCCTAGGTTGTAATTTTCTCATGATGATTATCATCCAACAAATCACCGATACAGGGACTCGTAATAGCAAGCTTCGCACTCTGGAAATTCTATCGCTATCAAACAATAGCCTACATAAGTAATCATGCAATAGAATCGAAGAAAAGATCTCGGAAAACTTTGAAAACAAGCGAATAACTCTTGCAACGGGAAACAATTTCTAACAGTAACAAAATTTGATGGATTTGGTCTTATCAGAAAGTTTAGATCAAGAGGTTCAATTTGCAAAGAGAATCAACTGAAATAGAGTTACGAAACTCAAGTTACGATCAAAAGAAGTTCAAATTCAAATCTATTTGAAATCAAATTTTAAACTTTCAAAAATAAATTTGAGTTGGATTACTGGATAGATGGGATCAAAATGAATAGTTTGGCGTTGGTTTCATCAAATTCCGACAAACGAGTAAAAACTAGTGATTGTTTTTATATTAGGGACTAATCTGTAAAAACTTTAATTCTGAATAGGTCCCTGATTTAAATAATCAGAAAAGAAAAAATGTATCTAATGAACGTTTGTTTTCTAAACCTAAACAACGAACGTTCGCTAAATAACTAAACCTAAAAAAACAACCAGGTTTATATAAAAAACAATCTAGGGTTTCTAAAAACCAAAAAGAAAAACCGAGTTGGTTTTCACCAGTTCGGGCGGATCGGATCGGATCGGAGCTCCGGCGGGCGCAAGGGTTCCGGCAAGAGGCGGGTCTAGCGGTGTCATGCCGGGGCGGCGGCGCGGGATGGCATGTGGCGACGGTGCAAGCGGCGGCGGCGTGAACGGGCGGCCCGGGGCGGCAGGCGGCGGCGCATAGGGGTGCGGGGAGGGGCGGCGGAGATGGCTATATATAGGGGGGCGAGGTTGCTTGGAGAAGGGGGCGGCGAGAAGGAGTCCGGGGCGGACACCGGCGGCGCCGGTGGCGTGCTCGGGTGGGACTCCCGCTTGGAGTCAGAGGCGGCGGCGACCTGGCGAGTTGGGCCGGCCCAGCTCGGTCGGCCTGGGAAGTTTTTTTATATACTTTTCCAAAAATACAGAAAAATAGAAAAATGCAATAAATGTATTCTTAAAAATCACAAAAATATTCACACGTACTTAGGGCCTTATTTATAACCTCGTGGACATTTTTTCAGGACCTGTATGCCTAAAATAAAAATAAACTTTTTAGTGCAAATTAGATAACAAAATGAAATAGTTTTGCAAATAAAAATCCAATAAATATATTTTTACTTAAAATTCAACTCCCAACATTTTTATTCTGTTTTGGAGAAGTCATATTATGTTCTCTCATTATTTTAAAAATATTGAAAACGAAAATTGGTAAAATAATATTTGATCCAACCTACCCCCCTTAGTATAAAGTTTCTTGGATCAATTTCAAATCAAATTCAACTCAAAGTTCTCAAATGATGAATGCATATGAATGATCTAAATGTTAACATCCAAATTGAAAATTGGCATGTTACAAACCTACCCCCCTTAAGATGAATCTCGCCCTCGAGATTCGGGTTGGCTAGAAAAAAGGTGTGGGTGGTCTTGTCGAAGGTCTTCCTATCATTCCCAGGTGGCTTCGTCCTCTGTATGGTGGCTCCACTGAACTTTGCAAAACTTGATGACTTTGATGCGGGTAACTCTGTCGGCAAACTCGAGAATCTTGATAGACTTCTCATAAGTCAGGTCACTCTCTAAATGAATTGCTTTCAGGGGCACTGTATCTCGTAGGGGAATATCGGCCATCTCTGTATGGCACTTATTCAACTGGGATACGTGAAACACATCCTGAACTCTAGACAAAGTTTCGGGTAACTCTAGCTGATAAGCTACTTCTCCTCGGCGTTCCAAAACTCTGTATGGTCCCACAAATCATGGTGCCAATTTACCCTTAACTCCAAAATGCTTAACTCCTCGAAGTGGGGACACACGAAGATATGCTCTATCTCCAAATTCGTAGGTTACCTTTTTGCGTTTTGTATTGACATAACTCTTCTGTCTGGACTGGGCTATCTTTACTCTGTCAAGGATCAACTTGACCTTCTCGTCTGAATCTGTGATTAATCTGGTCCAAATAATTTGTGGTCTCCGACTTCATCCCACATCAATGGTATCCTGCACCTCCTTCCGTACAATGCCTCGAAAGGGGCCATCTGCAGACTGGTCTGGTAACTGTTGTTGTAAGAGAACTCTGTGTAAGGCAAGGTATCATCCCAACTAGATCCATAATCTAGCGCGCAAGCTCTCAACATGTCCTCCAAAATCTGATAAACTCTCTCTGTCTGTCCATCTGTCTGTGGATGAAAGGTTGTACTGAACTCAATCCTAGTACCCCAAGTCTCGTGCAACTGCTTCCAAAACTCGAGGTAAACTGTGTTCCTTTATCTGATATGATGGTCCTCAGAACTCCATGCAGACATACGATCCTGGTCATGTATATTTTGGCCAACTTAGCACTCATGTAAGTGTTCTTCACGGGGATAAAGTGAGCTACCTTAGTTAAGCGATCAACTATAACCCAGATAGAATCGTACCCTGATCGTGTCCTGGGTAATGCTGTGATAAAATCCATTCCGAGCTTATCCCACTCCCAATCTGGTATCAGTAATGGCTGTAGTAACCCTGTTGGTTTCTGATGTTCTGCCTTAACTCTCTGACAGACGTCACATACCGCTACATACTCGGCAATGTCCTTCTTCATTCCGGTCCAACAGAAATTCTGCTTCAAATCCAAGTACATCTTGGTGTTGCCTGGGTGTATCGATTAAGGCGAATCATGGGCCTCTTGAAGAATCAACTTCTTGATCTCCAGGTCATTGGGCACGTATATATGCTCTTCGATCCACAGTGTTCTGTATTCGTCTTCACGGAATCCTTCTGCCTTTCCTTGGCTCATTCTGCCCTTTATTTCTGCAATTCCTTCGTCCATCTTTTGGGCTTCTCGAATATTTCCCAACAAAGTGGACTGAATCTACAATGTAGCAACATAGCCTCTAGGGACTATCTCCAACTATAAGTCTCTGAGATAGTCTGCTAACTCCTCGGGTAAACCTCCGCTTATGATAGTGTTAACATAACTCTTGCGACTCAAAGCATCTGCCACGACATTGGCTTTCCCTAGGTGATAATGCAATCTCATGTCATAATCCTTTATGAGCTCTAGCCATCTCCTTTGCCTGAGATTTAATTCCTTTTGCTTGAAGATGTACTTCAAACTCTTATGATTCGTGTAAACATCATAATAGTTTCCAATAAGAAAATCCCTCTAGGTCTTGAGTGCGTGCACTATGGCTGCTAACTCTAAATCATGTGTGGCATAATTCAATTCGTGGGGTCGAAGCTAACATGAGGCATATGAAACAACTCTTCATTCTTGCAAGAGAACGCGTCCAAGTCCTTGACGTGAAGCGTCGCAATATACTTGAAAATCCTTGCGTATATTTGGAAGAATCAGCACTCGCGCTGTAACTAGACGTTTTTCAGCTCCTGAAAACTGGCCTCACATTCTTCGGTCCAATTATACTTACTTTCCTTCTTCAACAACTCTATCATGGGATTTGCAATCTTGGAGAAATTCTCAATGAACCTCCGATAATATCTTGTGAGTCCAAGAAAACTGCGAATCTCTCCAACTCAGGTGGGTGCTTTCCACTCGGTGACGACCTCTACTTTGGAGGGCTCTACTACTATACCATCTCCTGATATAATATGTCCGAGGAATCTGACTTCCTTCAACCAAAACTCACATTTGCTGAACTTGGCATATAACTGATGTTCCCTGAGCTTCTTGAGAACCAAACGCAAATGTTCTTTGTGCTCTTCTTCATTCTTGGAGTAAACCAATATGTCATCAATGAATACCACCACAAACTTATCCAAGAACTACATGAACACCTTGTTCTTGTTCATCATACTGATAAAGTAGACAGGGGCATTAGTCAAACCAAATGGCATAACCGTATACTCATAAAGCCTGTACCTCGTGGTAAAAGTTGTCTTAGGTATGTCCTGCTCTCGGATATTCAACTAATGATATCCAGATCATAAATCGATCTTAGAGAAGACGTTGGCTCCTTGTAACTGGTCAAACAAATCATTGATCATCGGCAGAGGGTACTTTTTCTTGATCGTCACCTCATTAAGTGCATGATAATCCACAACCATCCTTAATGAACCATCCTTCTTCTCAAATAATAGCACTGGGGCTCCCCAAGGTGAAGAACTTGGTCGAATATAACATTTCTTCATTAACTCCTTGATCTGCTTCTTAATCTCTTCCAAATCATTTGCGGGCATCCGGTATGGTCTCTTGGATATTGATCCGGTGCTTGGTAACAATTCAATCAAGAAGTCGATGTCTTGATCCGATGGCATGCCTGGTAATTCCTCCAGGAAAACATCGGGGTAATCCTTGACAACTAGTACTTCCTCCTAAACAACTCCCAAGAGTGCATTCACTTGTGTCCTCCGGGGTGTGTGCCTCGACACATACTTAATCCTCTTTCCCTCCAGGGTGGTGAGGAGAATAGATTTACTAGCGCAATCAATGTGTCCCTCAAACTTGGATAGCCAGTCCATACCTATGATTACATCCAAACCCTGGGATTCCAAAACGGTGAGGTCGGTGGGAAAAACATGTGTCCCAATAGTCAATAGCAATTGATAACATCCTCGACTAGACATGTACTCTACTCCAGGGGAACTCACTAACATAGGTGACTTAAGGGCTATGGTTGGCAAATTATACTTTTCCGCAAAACCCCTTGATAAGAATGAATGAGATGCACTAGTGTAAAAAAGAACAAGGGCGGTAAATGCATTAACCAAAAAGTTACCAACCACTGCGTCGGGCTGCTCGTCAGTCTCCTCCACATTGACGTGATTCACTTGTCCTCTGATGAACGGGCTGGGCTTCTTTCATGAGCTTCCACTGCCATTTCCATTCTTGGCTTCAGGACACTCGGTGGCATAGTGTCCGGTCTTCCCGCACTTGAAACAAGTAATGTGACTCAGATCCTTCTTAGCGGGTGTTGATGGGGTGGAATGGTTCTGACTGTTGCTTCCTTCATTCCCATTGCCATTCCTGGAGCCACTATGGTTGTGTGAATTTCCACCATTGTGGTAATGACCTCCATGGTTATGTCCTCCATGGATGGGATGGTTATGTCCTCCTGAGTACAGGGAATAGCGGGGCTTCTGCTGAGCTCCAGAGTTATACTTTACATGTCCATACTTCCTCTTGCGCCTATCAATCTGCTGCTGCTTTCCTTCAATCATGATGGCCCTGTCTACCAGCTCCTGGTAGTTGTTGAAAGTTGCTACCATCAGCTGCACACTCAACTCATCGTTGAGTCCCTCCAGAAACTTCTCCTGCTTCGCGGCATCTGTGGCCACGTCATCTGGGGCAAAGTGAGCTAACTGCCTGAAGTCATCCACATACAGCCCCACAGTACGGTTTCCTTGAAGCAAGTTGCGAACACTACTGCAGGATGGTCCAAACACGACACTATGATCAGAGACCCTTCGACGAAACTGTGTGCGATGCCATAATCGCAAATGGTGGTGTAAAAACCATCAAAAGGGGTGCAAAATGTTTGCGATGACGGATGCATCAAACACGGTTCATATTTTAGTTGCGTGTGGGATGAAGGGTTCAATTAACTATTTGCGATGAGGAGGAACAAAAGAAACGGGCAGCCAGATGAAGGTGTGTGTGATATAAAGCATACGGCTCACTAGGATGAACTGTGTGTGATTAGGCAACACAATGGAAACGGTTCAACTGAACAAGATGTGTGTGATACGCGGCAAACATGTCTGTAATCGGAAATGTGTGTGAAGACCAATAATAACACAAATGATTGATGCTAATAAGCCCTGTGATTTGCTCTGTCTACAAAATAATAACATGATGCAAAATGGACGTATCACTCCATAATTGTACCGACCTTATGGTCTGGTACCTCAGATTTCACTACTAGAAATCTATAGCCAACGCTATTATTAGTGTAACCCAAATTAACGAAGTCCACGGTCTTTGGCCCGAGCTTATTCTTTTTGGGGATAGGCACATTGACTTTTGCCAAACGACACCAAGTAAGCAAGTACGGGAGTGTTGTCCTTCTCTTCGCCCATTTTTCATAGGAGTGATCTCATTATCCTTTGTCAGAACTTTATTCAGGACATGACATGTCGTCAATATAGCCTCCCCCCACCATGCCTTAGATAAGCTCGATGTATCTAACATGGCATTAACCAAATCAGTTAGAGTACGGCTTTTCCGCTCGGCAATCCCATTTTACTAGGGTGAACAGGGAGGAGTCCTCACATGAATAACAAACACACTCGAGAATTACACTCCACCATGATCTGATTAGACTCCTTTAGTTTTCTTTTCAAGTTCATTCTCATCTTCTGCCTTACAGATTCTAAAGTAGTGTAGAGCCTCATATTTAGTATTTAACAGATACACATTGCAATATCTAGTGGAATCATTTATCAATATCATGAAGTATTTATGTTCACCTTTAGTCAACACACCATTCATCTCACAAAGATCAGAATGTATGAGCTCTAATGGTGCCAAGTGTCTCTCCTCCGCAGCCTTGTGAGGCTTGCGCGGTTTCTTAGCTTGCACACATGAAAGACACTTAGAACCTTTGGCTAGCGTGAAATCCGGGATTAACACTACAACAGGATGGTCCAAACGCGACAGTCGAATCAGAGACCCTTCAACAAAACTGTGTGCGGTGCATCAATCACAAACGGTGATGTAATAAAATTGTCAAAAAAGATGCAAAACGTTTGCGATGGTAGCGACATTAAACACGGTTTATATTAGATTTGTGTGTGCGATGAGTGGTAAACGGTTAATCTAGAAGAACTATTTGTGATGATGTAGAACAACAGAAATGGGCAGCCAGATGAGGGTGTGTGCGATATACGGCATACAGTTCACTAGGATGAACTATGTGTGATTAGGAAACACAATGGAAACAGTTCAACTAAACTAGATGTGTGTGATACACGGCAAACAGGTCTGTAATCATAAATGTGTGCAAAGACCAATAATAACACAGATGATTGCTGCTAATAAGCCGTGTGATTTGCTGTATCTATAGAAGAATAACATGTATATATATATATAACTGAAATAAACATCCAATTACATAAGTGACCATACAGATCATTCAAGCATGTTCTTTAGAACAATTGCATGCATTCTAAAGTAGGAGAAACAATCGTCTGGTCATCCACTTCTTGTGACGCTCCCGCCACTGCTCTATGGCTCGATCCCTCGTCTGGGCTAGGAAGAAGACACTTCCTCATGTCGACAATCCGCCAGTACATCTCGTAGCTTGTGTACGTGTCCTTGGCCGCGTACTTGACATGTTCTTCATCCAGTCTCTCATGCCACACACTGTGCCAGGCGTTCTTGTCCTTGTTGCTCTTGTTCTTCATCTTCATGTAGTAGGGGTCGATGATGGCCGAGGCCAGGTCAACCAGGGAGTTCGGTTTGTTTTTGTCACTGCCCCAGACCTTGTAGTGGTGCTAGATGTTAACAAGATTCGGGCATTTCAATTCCGAAACCTTGAGTGCTTTTAGATCGTTGGTGGTGTCCACCGTAGCAAAACTATAGTCGGAGATGTTGATAAACCTGAAGAAATGCTCGCAAGGCCTTATGGCAAGGTGGTAGTGGCAGGCGAGGACGTCATTTCGCACACATAACTGGGCGACGGTAACCTTCTGATCGTGCCCGGCATGACCGGTGGTGTACTCGAGGTCGAAGACGACCACTTGGTACTTGTCCTCGGCAAGGAACTGCTCCATAGTTTGGATGGAGCTCTCCACAGAGACCGGATCGTTCGTGTACACCACCGAGATGGACTCCGCCTTCATGTGGGTGTCCACTAGGTGATGCATGGTGAACTGCCCGCTGTTGACGTAGTCATCCATTGGGAGCGCCATTGGAGCCACGGGGATCGCCATTGGAACCGCTGGATGTCCTCTTGGTATGTGTCATCGTGGGTGTGCTTATTGTGTCGTGTGACGCAAGAGATGAAGGTAAATGGTCGCAGGAATAAATGGGGGCCGGGCAGCCTGGTTTCTCTGCGCGCCCGCATGACAGCTTTTGCATCGGGTAACTGCATTGTCGTGACGCGCCTGGCGCAACCGCACGCACATGAACGTGCGTGATTGTGCGCTAGTCCCAAACACTGGCAACGTGCGTGGAGGGACGTGAGAGCAGAGCACCCGAAGGCACGCGAAAGCAGGGCGCGCGTGGCAGGACGCGAGCAGAGCGCACCGCGGCAGCATGAACCACAAGCAATCACACGCATAGAGCAGCTGAACACGCGGGAAATGGTCGCCTACAAGTCGGATGACAGTTGCGTCGCTGCATAGAGAGCAGCCGTGTGCTACTACCTCCATCTAGTCTATAGTCCCCTGTATATTCTGTGCCATACTTTGCCCTCAAATTTAACCAATAAAATGTTAGTGCATGTTATAAAAATAATATAATTGGAAACTATGTTCAAATACGAATCCAATTATATAATCTTTGGCGACATGCATTCGTCTTTTATTAGTTAAATTATACTTATAAACCAGGACGGGGGTATAGTAGGTAATTAAATCGCAAATGTTTTTTTATTAACCGTATGTGTACATCATCTTTCGTCCTCCTCTCGTACATCTTGTTACTCTGCTGCCGTAGACGGCTTACAGCGCAAGCTTGCACAGCGCACAGGGGCGCTCTTTTGGTCAAACAATGGCACCAATGAATCATCGATGAGCCCGTTCCCGCGCAAACTCACAGGTTCCCACGCAAGCTTCCTGCCCGACTCGGTGAAATCCCCCAAAATCCCAGTTCTTACCAGCCTGCTATATAAACATTCACGGCCGGCGAGTCCTTCGTCGCATTTTCCCCTCCCTCCCTTTAGCATATCTCGACTGCTTCTCCCACAATCGCCAATGGCACTAGTCCATCATCGTCGCTTAGCCACTCCACTGTCATCAGAGGAGAGCTCCAGCTAGGAGGCTACACCGCGGCGGCGGCGCAGTCCCCGGCGTAGTGTAGTGCGCGTGGCATCCCTGTTGGGTGTGCACGGAACACCAACCACACGCCACACCACCGTCGAAAGCCAGGGCCATCTCCCGCTCCGCCGCTGTGGCCCGAAGGCAGGAGGTGGTCGTCGTGGCCGCCAGCCCACTGCCGGCCACCATGGCCATCACCCGCTCCGCCACCACAGCCCGAAGGCGGGAGGTGGTGGTCGCTGCCGCCACCCCATCGTCAGCCATCAAGGCTGCCAGCCCACTGTCGACCACCGGGGTCATCACCAGCTCCGCCATCGTCACCAGCCTTCGGGCAGCGGAGGTTGATGCCCGCGCATGCGTCCGCGACCTTGCGTGCTACACCGAGTTCCTGCAGGAGGAGTAGGAGCGCCTCATAGAGCACGTAAAGAGCCTTACCGCCGCAGTGGCCGCGGCGCACGCCGCCTCAGAGGCGAGGAATCAGGAGATCGACGAGGAGAACCACCACTTCGAGAGGGGTCGTCTGGAGCAGTAGAGGGCGTTCAAGGAGAGCGTCGCTGAAGCTGCAGCAGCGGCATGCACCGTATTGCAGTTGTCCAGCTCGTCGGTAGGCTCCTCCTCCTCAACCTCTTACTGCGCGCGCTCGGTAGAGGAGAGGCAGCCGGAAGTAGTACAAAGCCCCTCCGTAGTAGTAGTTGTATTTAGGGGCAATTTTGTTCAGTTCATCTGACTATAGATGTGGTGGAAGTGTACATCGTACTTAAAATTAGCCAGTATATATAGTTGAACTAGCTATTTCAGTACGTGGTTGGCAACAATTTGGGGAAAATTTTGGTCGGTTCAGCTGTCGAGTTGAACTGTTTGTATAAATTGAGAATGACTGATTAATCTATGAATGAAATCTATGCTTAATTATTGAGTTTTAGTTGCAAAAATTAGATACTACTAGTGATTTTTAGGACAAATCGCAGTGTTACAAGGTTGACAAATGGCAATGTAACTAGATCAACAAACATCAATCTATCCAGTTTGAAAAATGGCAACATACCCAATATGACAGATGCAAATCTTACCAAATTGTTTGTAAGTGGTTGCACACGGGTCATGCAAAAGAACCGTTTGTGTTGAAGAGATGCACAAATCCTTCTCTCGCTTTGCATATGGTGTTCTATCAAGAGCTACAAAAATCCTGCTCGGCACATTTAAGACGAGTTTTGGATTTATACTAGAATTTAAAAATAAAGCACCTCAACATTTCGCCAGCAATCAACGGTGCCCTGGTGTTTGAAACTCATTCCCATTTCTTGCATGGGACCTAAGCATGCACCCAAGGACACATATTTGATTTTTCAACTAATTTATATCCACTTGAGCATGTGCATGTAGTTCAAATTGAATTATGCACATAAATGCATTGAAAACTCAATTAATGCATAAAAATGTCCAAACGAACCCCCAAAAAACCCCAAAAGTTGACACAACGATCATGTTGTTCTATCTTGACACGAGAAAAAAATTGAAAGCAAAATGAGGCAATGGATATTGTTGCGTCCCCAAAGGTAGGACGTTCCCAACCGAAACCATGATGCTTGTTGTGAGAAGCTCCGGTTTGTGAGAAGCATATACCCAAACCTGCCCCAAATGGAACAAAAAATTTACCATGGCATGTTAATGCTGCTCCATGATAGCATGCCAAGTTTCATGAATTTCAGACGAGTTTTGGATTTACTATAATTTTTTTAAAAAGTACATCAACATTTTGCCGGCAATCAACGGTGCCATGGTGTTTGAAATACATTCCCATTTCTTGCATGGAACCTAAGCATGCACCCAAGGACACAGATTTGAGTTTTGAACGAATTTATATGCATTTGAGCATGTGAATGTAGTTGAAAATTGAATTATGCACATAAATGCACTAGAAACTCAGTTAATGCATAAAAATGTCCAAACGTACCCCGAAAAATCACAAAAAATTGACACAACACTCCTGTTGTTCTATGTTGACACGAAAAAAAAATTGAAAGCAATAACAGGCAATGGATATCGTTCCGTCCCCAAAGGTGGGATGTTCCCTACCTAAATATCATGCTTGTTGTGAGAAGCTCTCGTTTGTAAGAAGCATATACCCAAACCTACCCCAAATGGGACAAATATTTTACCATGGCATGTTGATGCCACTCCATGATAGCATGCCAAGTTTCATGAATTTTAGACGAGTTTTGGATTTACTAGAATTTAAAAATAAAGCATCTCAACGTTTTGCCGGCAATGAATGGTGCCCTGGTTTTTGAAATTCATTCCCATTTCTTGCATGGGACCTAAGCATGCAACCAAGAACACATATTTGAATTTTCAACCAATTTATATGCATTAGAGCTTGTGCATGTAGTTCAAATTTGAATTGTGCACATAAATGCAATGAAAACTCAATTCATGCATAAAAATGTCCAAACGAACCCCGAAAAAAAAATTGATACAACACTCCTGTTGTTCTATGTTGACACGAGAAATTTTTTGAAAGCAAAACGTGGCAATTAATGTCGTTTCATCCCCAAAGGTGGGACGTTCTCTACCGAAACCATCATGCTTGTTGTGAGAAGCTCCGGTTTGTGAGAAGCATATACCCAGACCTACCCCAAATGGGACAAAAATTTTACCACGTCATGTTGATGCCGCTCCATGATAGCATGCCATGTCTCATGAATTTCAGACGAGTTTTGGATTTACTAGAATTTAGAAATAAAGTATCTCAACGTTTTGATGGCAATCAATGGTGCCCTGGTGTTTGAAATTCATTCCCATTTCTTGCATGGGACCTAACAATGCAACCAAAAACATATATTTGAATTTTCAACCAATTTATATGCATTAGAGCATGTGCATGTAGTTCAAATTTGAATTATGCACATAAATACATTGAAAACTCAATTAATGCATAAAACTATCCAAAGGAACCCTGAAAAATCCAAAAATTTGACACAACACTCCTGTTGTTCTATGTTGACACTAGGAAAAAAATTGAAATCGAGAAGAGGCAACATATAATGTTTTGTCCAAAAACGTGAAACGTTCCCTACCGAAACCATCACACTTGTTGTGAGAGGCTCTGGTTTATGAGAAGCATATCCCCAAGCCTGCCCCAAATGGGACAAATTTTTTACCATGACATGTTGATGCCGGTCCATGATAGCATGCCAAGTTTCATGAATTTCAGATGAGCTTTGGATTTACTAGAATTTAAAAACCAGGTATCTCAATGTTTGCGGCCAAGTGACGGTGGCAGGGTGCTTGACATTCATTCCCATTTCTTGCATTGGACCTAAGCATGCAAGCAAGGACACATATTTGAATTTTCAACCAATTTATATGCATTAGAGCATGTGCATGTAGTTCAAATTTGAATTATGCACATAAATGCATTGAAAACTCAATTAATGAATAAAAATGTCCAAACGAACCCCGAAAAATCCCAAAAATTGACACAACAATCCTGTTGTTCTATGTTGGCACTAGGAAAAAAATGAAATCGAGAAGAGGCAATGGATATAGTTTCGTCCAGAAAGGTGAAACGTTCCCTACTGTAACCATCACACTTGTTGTGAGAAGCTCTGGTTTATGAGAAGCTTATACCCAAACCTGCCCCAAATGGGACAAAAAATTTCCCACGGCATGTTGATGCCGCTCCATGATAGCATGCCAAGTTTCATGAATTTCGGACAAATTTTGAATTTACTAGAATTACAAAAGCAAGTACGTCGACGTTTGCCGGAGAGCCACGGTGCCGTGGTGTTTGAATTTAATCCCCATTTCTTGCATGGGACATAAGCATAAACCCGTGGACACATATATGATTTTACAACCCATGTTGGTGCACCGGAGCATGTGCATGTAGTTTAGTTTTGAGTTGTCCACCTGAAATGGCTAGAAAGCCAGTTTAATGTATAAAATGTCCAAACGAACCCTGAATAATTCCAATTCTTTTACGACACACATAGTTGCATCTTCACTGCAGGTAAAAGGTCTAGCAATTCAAAGAACGTCCATATCCGCTATGACCCCATTATGTAATTGAAATCAAGATGAAAAATCAAGTAGATCACACACAGTTTATTATGACCAACCGTGTGAGATGCAGCACAAAATATCCTGGAGCACCGTCGGTGTATAGTACGCCTATGGCTTACGCGAGAAGGTGCGTCGGCTACAGCCCACATCCGACGTCTCAAGCACACTAGCTCGCTCCCCAAATATCATTTCATCGTTCAATCGCCGCCGGTGAAAGATGGGCACGTGGACCCGCATCGTGAGGGCAACTTCGGTGGCCCACTCCGTCGAGAGCGCGGCCGCAGCCGCCTTGCGCGTGCTAACAAGGTGCATGAGCGCGGCCGCAATCTGAGACCGGGCGACCGAGATAGCCCAAACAGTCGATGTTGCTTCTCAGGCGGCGGTAGCAACATCTGCCTTGGGGTTTGCAACTAGCGAGAGTGACACAGCAGCTGTTCGTTCCGCAGCGGTGGCCTTAGCCCTGATGGAGGCCGCCAACGACCATGTCGAGTCCGCCCACGCCCAGCTCGTGGCGATCACCGCAAAAATTGAAGGAAGCTTCTCCGACAATGATCGGCAACCCATGGCCGAAGAGTTGGCAATCGCCGAGAGCGTTCGAGCAGCTGTCTGTTCCTCCGCCGCATACCTTGCAACGGCGGAGCCCATCCAAGCCCAGATCGCGGCCGCCCACACCCAGCTCGTGGCGGCCTTTTCCAAAGAGATGGTGGACGTGGATGGCGAGATGCTTGTCGAGTATGGTGCGATGGATGCCATGGAGCCCCTTCCCCAGGAGACCGTCGTGCGCAAGTTGGACATGGCGGCGGCGACGAAGATCGATGAGCACTAGCCATAGTAGTACTCTTTGTTTTGTTTAATTAGGAGCGACAGTCTTTAATTTGTTAGAGTAATGTTTAGGTCAGCTAGCTCTATTTAATTGTTGAACTTGCTCGATTAAGAAGTGTGGGTGTGATGTAGCCTCCTTTGTGTACCCAAATTATGCAATGACGTGGATGGCCACTATAACCATGGAAATTCGAACAAAATTTTTTGATGTTCAAACTCATCACACACGGGTTAAGCTATCTGAATCATTTGTGATGTTCACATATCGTACACAGTTCAGAATAAGGTACCATGTCTGATGACACTTTGCGCGCTAGTTTTTTCGCTGAAGTGAATCCAAATTTTCGGCTTCCGCAGAATTATCTAGCTCCCCGCCCCCTCCCCCTTACCAAGAGCCACATTTCCCCTGTTTCTGCCTTCCTTTCCAAGTTGAAACCTTCACTCCTTGCTTTTAGTGCCGCCTCCTCGCCGGTGACCCTCCTTCACGCTGCTCGACCTCGTCTATCTAGGCAGGTAATTCACACCCGACCCCCATCCTCCTCCTCCTCCTTCCACATCCCACATGCCCCGACCGCCGGCGCGAGCGCGACACCTTCCACCCAAATTACCGACCCCTCCACCAAATAAACGCCACCCTCAGCCATGGTGCATGCAGTATAGCCAATAACTCAAGGAGAATTTGTCAGCGGAGAAGCAAATCACGGCCGCATCGCGCTGCCATTCCTGCCAACTCTAAGATCTTGGAGGAGCACCTTGCCATTTGCTAGCTACGCCGGTTAAGCATGCTCGGTTTACCCGTTGCGTGTCCTTCTCCAGCCTTTCCTTAGAAAATTATAATGAGTTGTGCTATCTAATTTTACCATGCAATATGTTGCTCTAGTGTATCTGTTCTATATGTCGTGCAGTGTGGTGCTCACTTATTAACTGTTTGGTTAATTAGTTGTCGTCTTCAGTTATCTTGTAACATCCCAAATATTCAATTTGGAATGTTATACATAGATCATACTGCATTGCATGCCCTCTTCATTTTGTTCGTGGTGTTCCTCGAAATTCTAAGCAACTCAAGGACCTGCGGAGAGAGTTGGGAATTTTACCGTTTTCGTATTTGAGTTTACTCGAATACCGGTACGAGGACAGTGTGATTTTAATTATTTTTTCTCCCTAAAAATATTTGTAAATACAATATATGAGCGGAGATAACATGACTTCTCCAAAATAACAGAAATATTGGAGGAAAAATGTTTAAATCACTTTTGGTATTTTTCTGGATTTATTTGCGATTTTATTTGCATAGGAAAAATGCGCGTTTTTCAAAATTGCATTTAGGTCCGGTAAAAATGTTCACTTTGTCCTAAATATTGTTAGAGGACGGTGAAAATTTATTTCGGGATTTTTGGAGTCTGTTTAGTATTTCTTTCGTTACTTTTTCTGCGCCAGGACTCTTTTAGAAAAAGAAAAAAAGGCAAACCGACTTAGGGCCGTATTCGCCCAGGACTCTGGCTTTATATAGCGCCCCGCCGGCCTGCTAGCCCGAGCCAGCCGCCAGCCCCGCCCTAAACCTAGCGCCGCCGCCACGTTGCGCCGCCGCCGCACCCCGTCGCCGCAGCCGCGCTGCCGCCGTCTCGCCGCCGCTGCCGACCGCCGTCGCCCCGCCGGACCCGCCGCCCGCCGCCGCCGGACTTCGCCGGAGTCGTCCTCTTCGAGGTAGCCAATGGTTTTTATTTTTTTAGAAAAAATGATAGAGACAAAGGTGTCCCATCTTTCGATGAGATGGTGGCTATCGTTTTGGAGGAAGTCGACTTTGACGATCCAACTACGAACGTGCGAGGACGCCGCGCCTTAGCAATCGCTAAATCAACTCCGAGAGGTTGTTGACCACGCCGGAGCACGATCAACCTGACCACGAAGGTCTGTTTCCTGCAGGCAAACGAAGAACAAGCAAGAAACTAAGATTGCAATCTGGATATTGCGAATATAAGAGGAAAGCTTTATTGATCAAGGTGGGGTTCTGTGACGCCTTGGTCTGGTCGTTGAACACAAACGAAGTACGCGAAGTTGCAGCTATGGCGAACTATTAATCTAAACAAAACCCAAAGTCTAAACGACGCCCTAAGGGCTGTATATATGAGGGAAAGAGGGCGGAATTTCGTGGCCCTTGGTGGAGGGGTCCGAAACCAACCCTAACTCTTGTTTCCCCACACATACGGACCCTAAAAATAGCCTATACTCAAGTATTTCGAAATTACATGGGCCTGGCCCAATAATAAGGTGACGCAGCACCTATAATAGCCTCTGGACGAAATTTATGAAGTGGCATCTTGTATATTTCGTCCAAGGCTTCTCGCACTCATTATAGTGGCTTCAAAGTCCTGAAATCATCAATTGAAACTCCATTCTTGTTCCCCTTGCGCATGCCATCATCTCCATGCTTGATCTTGCTCCAATGTTCATCCTTCTTGTCCAAGCTAGGCCCTTCATTTGTAAGCAAGACAAATGTATCCAATTTAGGCAGCATCATATTCTCATGAACATTAGATTCATTACCAAGAAACGAAAGTACCTAGTAATTTAATTGGCGTGCGCGAGCTCTAGTAATTGGTCCTGTATATGTGTCTGTTGGAGCTGTGGGTGTAACCTTGTTAGTGCTGTCCTCATCATCCTCCCCTTCTTGAATTGAAGTCGTCCTCGACGGAAGCTCATCTTCCTCACCCAAGTAAGGCTTCAAATCTGTAATGTTAAATGTGGAACTAACCCCAAAATCTGCAGGCAGCTCAAGTTTATATGCATTATCATTTATTTTCTCTAACACCTTGAAAGGACCATCAGCACGTGGCATTAGCTTTGACTTGCGCAAATTAGGAAACCTATCCTTACGCAAATGTAACCAAACAAGATCTCCAGGTGCAAAGACAACACGTTTTCTACCCTTATCTCCAACAAGTTTATATTTAGCATTCATGCGCTCAATATTTTCCTTAGTTAACTCATGCATTTTTAAGATCAATTCAGCACGTTGTTTAGCATCAAAATTAACCTTCTCCGAAGATGGAAGAGGCAACAAATCAATAGGTGCACGAGGTAGGAAACCATAGACAATTTCAAAAGGGCACATCTTAGTTGTAGAATGCAACGAACGATTATAAGCAAATTCAATATGAGGCAAGCATTCTTCCCACATTTTCTTATTATTCTTCAAAACAGCCCTAAGCATAGTAGACAAAGTTCTGTTGACTACTTTAGTTTGTCCATCAGTTTGGGGGTGACAAGTAGTACTAAAAAGCAGTTTAGTCCTTAACTTAGCCCATAAACATCTCCAAAAGTGGCTAAGAAATTTAGTATCACGATCTGAAACAATAGTATTTGGCACACCATGCAAGCGAATAATTTCACGAAAGAACAAATCAGCAACATTAGCAGCAGCATCGCTTTTATGACATGGTATAAAGTGTGCCATCTTCGAGAACCTATCCACAACAGAAAATATGCTATCCCTCCCCTTCTTTGTTCGAGGTAAACCCAAAACAAAGTCCATAGATATATCTTCCCAAGGAACACTAGGGACAGGCAAAGGCATATATAAACCATGAGGATTGAGTCGTGACTTAGCTTTTTGACATGTAGTGCAGCGAGCAACAAAACGCTCAACATCCCGTCGCATCTTTGGCCAAAAGAAATGTGTAGCAAGTACGTCCTCCGTCTTCTTCACGCCAAAGTGTCCCATTAATCCTCCTCCATGCGCCTCCTGCAACAACAAAAGACGAACAGAGCTAGCTGGAATGCATAGCTTGTTAGCTCGAAACACAAATCCATCACTAACGACGAACTTGTTCCATGTTCTCCCTTCTTTACAATTCTGCAATACATCTTTAAATTCAGCATCATGCACATATTGATCTTTGATGGTCTCCAAACCAAATATTTTAAAGTCAAGTTGTGAAAGCATAGTATAATGACGAGACAATGCATCAGCAATAACATTTTTCTTTTCCCTTCTTGTGTTTAATAACATAAGGGAAAGTCTCTATGAATTCAACCCATTTAGCATGTCTACGGTTCAGTTTTGCTTGACTTTTAATGTGCTTTAAAGATTCATGATCAGAATGTATAACAAATTCTTTGGGCCATAAATAATGTTGCCATGTCTCCAAAGTCCGAACAAGAGCATATAATTCCTTATCATAAGTAGAATAATTCAGACTAGGCCCACTCAATTTTTTAGAAAAATATGCAACAGGTTTACCATCTTGTAATAACACACCTCCTAACCCAATTCCACTAGCATCACATTCAAGCTCAAAAGTCTTATTAAAATCAGGAAGTTGGAGTAAAGGAGCATGTGTCAACTTATCTTTCAATACCGTGAATGCTTCTTCCTGTGCAGTACCCCAAACAAAAGGCACATCCTTCTTTGTAAGCTCATTGAGAGGTGCAGCAATGGTGCTGAAATCTCTCACAAAACGCCGATAGAATCCAGCGAGGCCAAGGAAACTCCTAACGTGTGTGACCGTTTTGGGCTGCGGCCAACTCTCAATAGCTTCAATCTTGGCTTTATCAACCTCAATTCCCTGTGGAGTAACAACATAGCCAAGAAAAGATACTCGGTCGGTGCAAAAGGTGCACTTTCCAAGGTTACCAAATAAACGTGCATCACGTAGAGCAATAAAAACAGCACGTAAATGTTCCAAATGTTCCTCCAAAGATCTGCTAAAAATCAATATATCATCAAAGTATACTACCACAAATCGTCCAATGAAAGCACGTAAAACTTCATTCATTAATCTCATGAAAGTACTAGGTGCATTAGTTAACCCAAAAGGCATGACTAACCACTCATATAATCCAAACTTAGTTTTAAATGCTGTTTTCCATTCATCTCCCAATTTCATACGAATTTGATGGTATCCACTACGCAAATCAACTTTGGAGAATATTGTAGAGCCACTCAATTCATCAAGCATATCATCTAGCCTAGGAATAGGATGACGATAACGAATAGTAATATTATTAATGGCTCTACAATCACACACATACGCGATGTACCATCCTTTTTCGGCACTAGAATAATAGGAACAACACAAGGACTAAGGGATTCGCGTATATAACCTTTGTCGAGTAGCTCCTGTACTTGACGCATAATCTCCTTCGTCTCTTCTGGATTGGTACGGTATTGATGCAGGGTGGAACCCTAATCAGCGGATCTTTCACGTTTGGAGGTTGGCACACGATGAACACGGGGAAAACACGGAGAAAGATGGGGAAAACACAAGAGAGAACACTCAAATCAACACGGAAGCAATCACACAAGTGCTAGATTCGCGATACAAGGTCGAGATACATGATCCAAAGTCAACAACGGTGATACAGATAGTCTTCTCCCGGAGGAGGTCTTGGAATCCCGTGGGATCTTCCCGTTAGGGGTCTTGAATCCAGAGGTGGATCTTCTCCGTAGAGGCGCACCGGTCTCGTGGGAGAAATCCACACAAGTGTCAAATGAGCTAAAACCACAGCTAACCCTAAACGGAATGAGGAGAGGAGTATATATAGTCTACGGGGCGAATGGGTACATGGGCCTCGGCCCGGGGGATGCGCGCAGGCAATTCAGGGGCCGGACGTCCGGGCGGCGGACCGGATGTCCGGGACTTCACAGGACGCCGGATGTCCGGGGCGGGGGCCCGGATGTCCGGGCTGGGGCAGTCGAGCCTCGGGCGCTCTCTGGACAGAGGCGCCGGATTTCCGGGCCCGGGGCCGGATGTCCGGGCCGTGCTTGGCCGGATGTCCGGGCCCTGGCCGGATGTCCGGGCCCTGTAGCTTCTGCTGCACGCGGCCTTCTGTAGCTGAACGCCCAGGGGCCGGATGTCCGGGCCATGGGGCCGGATGTCCGGGGCCTGGAGCTCTCTTCTGCTCTTCTCGATGCATTGGCTCGTCCACGACCTTGGGGACTTGTCCATCTTCAAGCTCTTCTCCGAAGTGGTCTCCTTCACACCTGAGTACACAAAGCACACTCGCTTGAGGTAGCAACCATGTCTCGCAAGATTCATAAGGAAGTAGAGCTAGGAGTGACGTCACCTCGGTCTCGAAAGCTCTCGTATGAGCACGTGTCATCGGTCCTTGAGGCACTTGAGGGGGTGAAGGAGGGTCCATGGGGATGGCCCTAGGATACACCGTATCACTATCCTTACGCAAATGTAACCAAACAAGATCTCCAGGTGCAAAGACAACACGTTTTCTACCCTTATCTCCAACAAGTTTATATTTAGCATTCATGCGCTCAATATTTTC
This sequence comes from Secale cereale, assembly GCA_902687465.1. NCBI lineage: Eukaryota > Viridiplantae > Streptophyta > Magnoliopsida > Poales > Poaceae > Secale > Secale cereale. Next base: position 493,267,804 of record LR738711.1, on the reverse strand, counting down.
CTTAGTTAACTCATGCATTTTTAAGATCAATTCAGCACGTTGTTTAGCATCAAAATTAATCTTCTCCGAAGATGGAAGAGGCAACAAATCAATAGGTGCACGAGGTAGGAAACCATAGACAATTTCAAAAGGGCACATTTTAGTAGTAGAATGCAACGAACGATTATAAGCAAATTCAATATGAGGCAAGCATTCTTCCCACATTTTCTTATTATTCTTCAAAACAGCCCTAAGCATAGTAGACAAAGTTCTGTTGACTACTTCAGTTTGTCCATCAGTTTGGGGGTGACAAGTAGTACTAAAAAGTAGTTTAGTCCCCAACTTAGCCCATAAACATCTCCAAAAGTGGCTAAGAAATTTAGTATCACGATCTGAAACAATAGTATTTGGCACACCATGCAAGCGAATAATTTCACGAAAGAACAAATCAGCAACATTAGCAGCATCATCGCTTTTATGACATGGTATAAAGTGTGCCATCTTCGAGAACCTATCCACGACAACAAATATGCTATCCCTCCCTTCTTTGTTCGAGGTAAACCCAAAACAAAGTCCATAGATATATCTTCCCAAGGAACACTAGGGACAGGCAAAGGCATATATAAACCATGAGGATTGAGTCGTGACTTAGCTTTTTGACATGTAGTGCAGCGAGCAACAAAACGCTCAACATCCCGTCGCATCTTTGGCCAAAAGAAATGTGTAGCAAGTACGTCCTCCGTCTTCTTCACGCCAAAGTGTCCCATTAATCCTCCTCCATGCGCCTCCTGCAACAACAAAAGACGAACAGAGCTAGCTGGAATGCATAGCTTATTAGCTCGAAACACAAATCCATCACTAACGACGAACTTGTTCCATGTTCTCCCTTCTTTACAATTCTGCAATACATCTTTAAATTCAGCATCATGCACATATTGATCTTTGATGGTCTCCAAACCAAATATTTTAAAGTCAAGTTGTGAAAGCATAGTATAACGACGAGACAATGCATCAGCAATAACATTTTCTTTTCCCTTCTTGTGTTTAATAACATAAGGGAAAGTCTCTATGAATTCAACCCATTTAGCATGTCTACGGTTCAGTTTTGCTTGACTTTTAATGTGCTTTAAAGATTCATGATCAGAATGTATAACAAATTCTTTGGGCCATAAATAATGTTGCCATGTCTCCAAAGTCCGAACAAGAGCATATAATTCCTTATCATAAGTAGAATAATTCAGACTAGGCCCACTCAATTTTTCAGAAAAGTATGCAACAGGTTTACCATCTTGTAATAACACACCTCCTAACCCAATTCCACTAGCATCACATTCAAGATCAAAAGTCTTATTAAAATCAGGAAGTTGGAGTAAAGGAGCATGTGTCAACTTATCTTTCAATACCGTGAATGCTTCTTCCTGTGCAGTACCCCAAACAAAAGGCACATCCTTCTTTGTAAGCTCATTGAGAGGTGCAGCAATGGTGCTGAAATCTCTCACAAAACGCCGATAGAATCCAGCGAGGCCAAGGAAACTCCTCACGTGTGTGACCGTTTTGGGCTGCGGCCAACTCTCAATAGCTTCAATCTTGGCTTTATCAACCTCAATTCCCTGTGGAGTAACAACATAGCCAAGAAAAGAGACTCGGTCGGTGCAAAAGGTGCACTTTCCAAGGTTACCAAATAAACGTGCATCACGTAGAGCAATAAAAACAACACGTAAATGTTCCAAATGTTCCTCCAAAGATCTGCTAAAAATCAATATATCATCAAAGTATACTACCACAAATCGTCCAATGAAAGCACGTAAAACTTCATTCATTAATCTCATGAAAGTACTAGGTGCATTAATTAACCCAAAAGGCATGACTAACCACTCATACAATCCAAACTTAGTTTTAAATGTTGTTTTCCATTCATCTCCCAATTTCATACGAATTTGATGGTATCCACTACGCAAATCAACTTTGGAGAATATTGTAGAGCCACTCAATTCATCAAGCATATCATCTAGCCTAGGAATAGGATGACGATAACGAATAGTAATATTATTAATGGCTCTACAATCAACACACATACGTGATGTACCATCCTTTTTCGGCACTAGAATAATAGGAACAACACAAGGACTAAGGGATTCGCGTATATAACCTTTGTCGAGTAGCTCCTGTACTTGACGCATAATCTCCTTCGTCTCTTCTGGATTGGTACGGTATGGTGCGCGGTTGGGTAGCGATGCACCGGGAATTAAGTCAATCTGATGCTCAATCCCTCGAATAGGTGGTAATCCCGGTGGCACGTCTTGTGGAAAGACGTCGGCGAACTCCTGCAAAATGTTAGTGACAGCAGGAGGCAAAGAGGAAGGCACGTCCTCGAATGAAAATAATGCCTCTTTGCATACAACAGCATAGCAAACAAATTTGCTAAAATCTAGCTCATCAATATCAGATTTGGTGGCAAATAAACATGCACTTTTCAATTTAATTTTAGAAGCAACAGTAGATGGTTTATTATTAGGCTTCATTTCTTGCTCAAATTCTTTTGCCACAATCTGATTTTCACTCTTATTTTTCTCCTGTTTTGCTTTATTAGCTCTATTAATATCATCTTTCAAAATGGAATTAGGAGTCATAGGAAGTAAAGTAATATTTTTATCCTTATGAACAAGAGTATACTGATTGTTTCTACCATGGTGTACATAATTTTTATCAAATTGCCATGGTCTACCAAGTAATAAGGAACATGCTTGCATAGGTACCACATCACAATCAACATAATCAACATATGTAGAGATACTAAAATGCACACGAACAGTACGTGTTACCTTAACCTTGCCGCTGTTGTTGAACCATTGGATGTAGTAAGGATGTGGATGTGGTCTTGTGGTGAGAGATAGCTTCTCCACCATCTCCATGCTAGCCAAGTTGTTGCAACTCCCTCCATCTATGATCACGCGAACAGAACGTTCCTTCACAACTCCCTTTGTATGGAACAAATTATGCCTCTGATTTTGCTCAGCTTGTGTAACCTGCACACTCAAAACACGTTGAGCAACTAAACATTCATACATGTCAGCATCTTCAGGAGCCATGTATTGCGTCTCATGATCAGAATCGTCTCCACCGTGTTCTTCACGTGTAATAAGAGCCAAAGTCTCCTCATCATAGTCACTAGCGGATTCATATCCACCATCCTCAGTAGCAATCATCACACGCTGAGATTTGCAATCTCTCGCAAATTGTCCTCTTCCCTTACAACGACGACAAATAATATCATTGGTGTGCCCTGTTGATTCCATGGAAGAAGAAGAACTCTGTGCAGGCCCAATAGGTGTGCTCTTGGCAGATAATGGTGGTTGTGCCTGCTTCCTTGTATCACGGCTGGAGGTAACAGCTGATGGAGGTGTCGGTGCAGTAGAATGTGTGGAAGTAGAGGATGCACGCGGTGTCCATGATGAAGGTCGACATGCAGAAAAGTTAGTCCGCGCTAATGCCTGTCGATCCTGCACTTCACGTTCAGCTTTACAAGCAAGATGGAATAAACGAGTGATATTAGTATAATCCTTATACTCTAGAATGGTCTGAATCTCTCTATTTAATCCACCCATAAAACGTGCAAGCATAGCTTCATTCTCCTCAACAATACCACATCTAATCAGGCCAGTTTGTAATTGCTGATAATATTCTTCTACAGAATTTTTTCCTTGTCTTAAGCGCTGTAGTTTTTGAAGTAATTCACGTTGATAATATGGTGGAACCCAACGAGTACGCATAGCAGTTTTCAAAGCAGTCCAAGTAGCTGGAGTAGGATATAATCTACAATGTTCAGACCACCAAACACATGCAAAACTAGTGAAAGCACAAACAGCAGCAGGAACACGTCTCTCCTCGGGATAGTTTAAACATGTAAAACGTTGTTCAGTTTGTAACTCCCAAGTAAGATATATATCAGGAACATATCTACCCTCAAATGGTGGAATATTCAATTTCAGTTTAGGAAGATGGTCATGTACCTCAGGTGGTGGTGGTGCAGCCCTACCGTTGCGATGATATGCATGAGGACGACCTGGTGGTGGTGATGCTGGTTGTTGCACGTAGTTCTGGTTTTGGTCAACCTCATCCTCGTAATGGTCCTCCACCTCTGCAGTAGCAGCAAGAGCTACAGAAACATCAACAGCAGCACCAGAAGCTTGACCAGTCTCAAGGGGAACGCGCTGTGCTCGTCCCACTTGATTCGGAAGGCGACGTTGTTGTTGTTGTTGTTGTTGTTGTTGTTGTTGTTGTTGAAGAGGTGGGACAGCTGCAGCAGCCGGTGGTGGTGGAAAACGCGAAAGCAATTCAGCAAACTTGTTATCGAGCTTTGTGTCAAACGTCTTCTCCATGCCAACTATCTTCTCCATGGCCTCGTCCAATGTGTTTAGCACATCTTGCACCTGTACACTCATCATTTGCTGAAACTTATCATGAAGCTCCTTGTTCGTCAAGTTCTCCCAGTCAGTCTCGTCGACTTGTGATCCTGGCATGGTCAGCAGCAATAGAAACACACAAGAATATGATCCTATAGACTACAAATAAGTGGTGGTGGTGGCGGGTGTCACAAATCCGACAAGCAAATCTCAAATTCTTACCAGTTCTTACCCAGCAGCAGGTGGTGATCGGCAACCGTGGTAGTCAAAACTCTCAAAGCTTGGATAAAGCGATTAGCAGGGAGAGTCAAATGCACGACGTAGATGTATGTGGAGCTGGGAAGGCTTATAAGATGGTAGCAAAAGTGGTCAGCAATAATCAATTCAGAGATGCAAAGGTGAATAAACGCTCAACGACGGTACTGTGCTGGTCCTAGGCTAGACCGTACTAGAGACGCGAGCCTAGAACACTAACGAAATCACGGCGCTGCACGTAATCAAGGGAAAGCACACTCTGAATTTTTTTCGCCTCTTTTTTTTCGCGCTGCTTTTTTTTTTGCGCCGAAAATCACTATAATGGCGAGTGTCTCAAAACACTTCCCAAGTCAAACTAAGATTATAGGCACGAAATTTTTTTGATGAATTTTTTTCGGAATCAGGGCAGCGACGACGAAAAAGTGCGGTAAAAAAACAGTATGATGGCACGTGTCTCAAAAGACTCAGAAAAGCCCAAAAATAGGATAGGGAAAAAATATTTTCACCTATCGAAAGTTTGGCCTAAAAACTGCCCGGGGGTCTCCAGACTCTTTTTTTTCGAGACCTACGCAGGCAAGGAAACATAAATCCAAAACCTAGATGGATCTCGAGAACAAACCTAATATGAAAAGAACTCGGATTGGCGGTGGATATATAGTGGTAGGATATGGCAGCGGTGGTAGGTTATGGCAGCAGTGGTGGTATGTGGTGGCGGTGGTGGGATATGGCAGCAGTGGTGGTATGGCAGCGGCGAGGAATATGGTGCGGCGGCGACGTGACAAATTGTGAACAGAACTCGAAACTCTAAAGAACTAGACGCTAAGACCAGCAACTTGACACGATGATGCAACCGCAAATTCAACAAAGCAAATACATAAAAGATTATGCAAGGGCTCAGATTGGTTCGGATGGGATGAACTAACCCTAATTTTTTTTTTGGCTTTTTCGTGGACTGTAGGTATGAAGAACAGACTCGATCTAATCTACGAAAAACTGTAAAATCTCACCGAGCAACCTGGAAATCTGATACCACTTGATAGAGGCAAAGGTGTCTCGTCTTTCGATGAGATGGTGGCTATCATTTTGGAGGAAGTCGACTTTGACGATCCGACTACGAACGTGCGAGGACGTCGCGCCTTAGCAATCGCTAAACCAACTCTGAGAGGTTGTTGACCACGCCGGAGCACGATCAACCTGACCACGAAGGTGTGTTTCCTGCAGGCAAACAAAGAACAAGCAAGAAACTAAGATTGCAATCTGGATATTGCGAATATAAGAGGAAAGCTTTATTGATCAAGGTGGGGTTCTGTGACGCCTTGGTCTGGTCATTGAACACAAACGAAGTACGCGAAGTTGCAGCTATGGCGAACTTTTAATCTAAACACAACCCAAAGTCTAAACGACGCCCTAAGGGCTGTATATATGAGGGAAAGAGGGGGGAATTTCGTGGCCCTTGGTGGAGGGGTCCGAAACCAACCCTAACTCTTGTTTCCCCACACATACGGACTCTAAAAACAGCCTATACTCAAGTATTTCGAAATTACATGGGCCTGGCCCAATAATAAGGTGACGCAGCACCTATAATAGCCTCTGGACGAAATTTATGAAGTGGCATCTTGTATTTTCGTCCAAGGCTTCTCGCACTCATTATGGTGGCTTCAAAGTCCTGAAATCATCAATTGAAACTCCATTCTTGTTCCCCTTGCGCATGCCATCATCTCCATGCTTGATCTTGCTTCAATGTTCATCCTTCTTGTCCAAGCTAGGCCCTTCATTTGTAAGCAAGACAAATGTATCCAATTTAGGCAGCATCATATTCTCATGAACATTAGATTCATTACCAAGAAACGAAAGTACCTGGTAATTTAATTGGCGTGCGCGAGCTCTAGTAATTGGTCATGTATATGTGTTAGTTGGAGCTGTGGGTGTAACCTTGTTAGTGATGTCCTCATCAAAAATACCGATCAGTTCTTTTCGTAAACCGTAGATTGGTTTTTTTTGGTTTAGATCGGTTCGGTTTTTCTTCCGTTTAGCTATTTAGCGGACGTTCGTTTTAACGAACGCTTTTTGTCCGTTAGCCGCAGACAGCGAACGTTCGTTCGTTAGCCTGTTCGTCGGTTTTCTTTTTCGGGGTATTTATCCGCGATTATTTCGATCGCGATTTCTGCCCTAATCATGTTTTTCGTTTTTCTTTTCGCTCGAGAGTCGGAATCAGGTGATTCAAAATCCCAGATCTTCGTCTCGATGCTCTCTTTCCGTTTAATCAACTTGAACAAAGTTTTGGCTACTATAAAATTTGAATTTAGACCAATTAGTAATCGGAGCTCGTTTCTTTCGCAGTTTGAGTTTCGTTGCTTCTTTCGAGTTGATTCTTTTTGCAAACCGGAGTTCTTAAGTTGAACTTTCTAGTTAGATCTTATCTTTTGGAGTTTTTGTTTGTGCATCATTGCTTGTTTGCTTATGTATGCTATTGTTTGCTTGTGATAGAATACCCGGACTATGAAGCGTGCTACTACGAGTCTCTAGGTTTTGCGAATCGTCAACAAGGCAAGTAACACTTTGATCATGCTTTTATTACCCAGTTTTTATGCATTAGATCAAACCCTCACACATTGCATGAGTAGGATCTCTTAACTTGTGGGCCTGGGAAGTAGATTGTGGTAGAACCTATTTCATGCATTATTTTTCAAACCCTTGGGAGTTACTTCTACGTTTGCTTAGGTTGCTATGCTATGCTCGTACACGTGGTTCGGGTTTGAATGAAATCCATGACAGATGTGAGTTTTAATTAAGGACTCAACCTAAGGTGGCTACTTGAATACACATCTGGGTCGATTGGTTGCAGGGCACCTGGAGAATCCAGTGTTGTCCTAGGAAATCCCGGCGTTCTGTGTGATTTTTCCTATGGAATGCCACCCAGGCTCAAAGGGATCATAAAACTATTCATGCTAGAAACTTCCGTGTGCAGCCACATGCCAATATTGGCTCTGGCATAGTTGAGTAAGTTGTGGGAAACCTTTCCATGATGGGCTAGCAGATGTAGAGGGATTGTAGATGTACCGTCCTATCTATCCGATTAAGGGGACCTCTTCGGAAAGACTGTGTCTCGGTCATCCGTTTCTCAAACACCATGCAATGCGAGAAACCAAATGGAGGCGATCGAGTCTTGTGGGAAAAGTGCACAAACCTCTACAGAGTGCACAAACTGATCATGATTAGCCGTGTCCCCGGTTATGGACGTCTTGAGTATCTGGTACTTGAATTATTGGTTGATCTCATCACTCTATAATTTAATTTGTTGGGTTAATGATGAACTTTTAATTTGGGATTGAGTTGGAGGTACCTTCTCAATGATTTTCAACCAACATGGTAGTTTAAATAAAATTTATTCCTTTGTTGTAGGGAAAAATTGGCTTTACGCAAAAACTTTAACCTTAGAGCCTCCACCAGCCAAATATGCATATAGTGTTAGCCTTTATTCTGTTACTTGCATCCTATGTGTTATCTTGCTAGCATATTACATGTGCTGACCCGTTTTCGGGCAGCAACATATTACGTTGCAGACATTTCCGACGAGGAATAAGACGTTCTAGGTCGTTTGTCATGCACTCAGCTATGCCGTTGGAGTTGATGGACTCACTTATCTTCCAAGCCTTCCGCTGTTATTTTGTTAGATGGCCTTAAGCCATAGACTTTTGTAATAAGTTCTCATTGGAGACATTCGATGCAATAAGTGTGTGATTGCCACTCTGTTATAAATCCTTCAAGTACTGTGTGTGTTAGCATTACCGATCCAGGGATGACACAGAACATAGAGACTTCGGTCCATTCGAATCGTGGTCGCTACATATCTGTTTGGTTCAATGATGTTCAATTCTTCAGGCTGCAATTTTGTATTGTCTTCCATGTCAGAAATAAATCGAATTTATCTTTACAAAATACACGATAAATGAATACAATTGCTATATTTCCAAGTTGTCAAGCATGCTTGGTTTGGTTATACATTGTTGTAATGCCTAGGATGCGGCTATAGCTCCTACGTGTCGAGGCACGACTTAGAGTCATAACCGCATTCTGGAATGGTCTCAAGCATGGTATCTTTACACAACCCATGTAATGAACAAGATGAAAGAGAGTTTAATAGTTGGCTTACACTCGCCACGTCACACAATTAATACAATAAGCATACATTCATCCAGAGAACACAGAGTCCGACTACGGACGAAATCGAACGATGAAAAAGACAACACACAGGCTAATTCCAATTGGCCCTAGTAGGAACCACTACTGATCATCGGGCTACGTCACATACATATGCCCACGCTCTTCATCGAACTCCCACTGAAGCTCTTGCATGTCTCCTGAGTCAAACTCTGATGTACCTACATCTGTTTGTGTAGTAAACTGTGAGTCACGAGGACTCACCAATCGTGTTCTTGGGTATCAAAACTATCAAAGGTTTTAGGTGTGGAGAAGTTATAAAGTGGCTGCAGCAAGCGCTAAGCATTGTATGAGGCTACCTAATGAAGTCAGAGCGAGATGAGAATATATGCCAACGATCGCAACTAGTATTGATCAAGAAGTGATATTGTCTACTTACGTTCATACATAACCCCACCGTGTTCACTTTCCGAACCCCTTCAGAAAGAGACCATCACAGTTACTCACACAGGTGGTGTATTCTTATTTGAGTTATGGTGTCAAATTATCTACAACCGGATATTAAAAAATTCCAATCTGCCACATAACCGCGGGCACGGCTTTCGAAAGATCATAACCCTACAGGGCTGTCCCAACTTAGCCCATCACAAGCTCTCACAATCAGCAAGGTAAAACCTCCATCTTAGGGAAGACCCAAGCGTCCCCAGAATCCCGGTGCACAAGTTCTTTGAAGAAAGGAAAACTAGGCCAAGGAGATCTCCCGGTGAGTCAGACCCATGTCGAGAGCCGCGCGCTCTCCATCTACGGACTCAACCATCTATGCAAAGTGGACAATAGCCAGAATACCTCGAGTTGCCCCGAGGTGGCACCACCGATTGCTAGGTAGGTGGGCCAACACTCAAGTCGATCACTGGACCAGGGGGTTGTTTAATAAATCCTCGGGTTAATTACTCACTCGGCAAGTTTTAGTTATTAGGCAAATGGTTGGATCTCCACGGGAAAGCTTTCCTTTTAGCGAAGAAGCAAAGGGGGCCCACAAACCCCAATCGTGTTAGGAACGCAATATCAAGAAACATAACACCGGTTTATCAGATCCTAAGGCGGCATAAGTGGAACAAAACACCAAGCAAAAGGCCAAGCCTTCCACCCATTACCAAGTATATATGTGCATTAATTAAATAAGAGATATATATATATATATATATATATATATATATATATATATATATATATATATATATATATATATATATATATATATATATATATATATATCTTTACCTAATAATAAAGAAAGTTGGGTTTCTTCCCGTCCGTCATGGCATTTTTCAGAAAAGTTCCTCTATTACAAAGAATTTAACCCGTAGTCCTATTTTAAATTAAAACAAATCATTTTTCCGTATTTTGCACAAAAGTCTGTGTGTTTTCTTAAAATCAACCCGCAATCCGGATTAAGTCATACCCGAACCGTTATTTTACAATTTTTGAAAACCCCCGTGATGTTTTAGGAAATTCATCTGCGGATCATATTTAAGTCAAATACATGTTTTTTTAAATCATCCATATCTTTTAAACCGTAACTCCGATTTGAACATGGTATATACGAAATTTGATTAGAAAAATATGTAGAATATGAATATGAGATTAGTTTTACCTGTTAAGTATTTTTAAATATTATTTTCGAATATTTTTAAGTCAAACAAATGATTTTCTAAATTATACGTATCTTTTAAACCGTAACTTCGATTTTAACATATTGTATATGAAATTTTATTAAAGAAATGTATAAAATCCAAATATGATGTTAATTTTACCTGTTAAATATTTTTTTAAATATTGTTTTGGAAGCAAACTTATAATTTATGGCGCAAGATCCATTTTTTCTTTCGTACAGGTGGCGATCCGGATTGCAAATAAGCACTCCACTATAACCATATAGGGAAAAGAAAACATCGATAACTACACATGCATACCTCTGAAAAATGTCGCAGGGGAAAACAACAGATTTCTCATCGCGAGAATGAGAGAAAACGAGAGAGAGAGAGAGGGAGAGGAGAGAGAGACGCCTTAGGACTAACCATATTTAAACACGTTTTTTGCTTTGTTTTGTGTGAACACTGAGGCCATCGTCGGCGAGGGTGAAAAGAAGCATAAGCGGCAACACAAATATGATGCCTCGCAAAAATAAAAGAGATGGACCTATTGTGGTCATGAGTGATGGTTGTTGGGTTAAGATCGTGTGTTATGTTTTCTCTCCCGTTGCAACGCACAGGCTCTTTTGCTAGTATATATATATATATATATATATATATATATATATATATATATATATATATATATATATATATAT
>LR738711.1:493196183-493256582 GCA_902687465.1 Secale cereale | reverse complement strand
TGTGTGTGCGCGCGCGCGCGCGCGTGTGTGTGTGTGTTATTCCCAAGATGTCCAAGTTTCAACATGGAGCAATCTTTAACTTCACCTGCAAGTAACAATGCTATAAGAGGGGCTGAGCAAAAGCATAACTTAGCCAATCAATGGTTTGCTAGGAAGGCAGTTAGAGTGTTTCATGGAAACATAGGAGGCTGACAAGATAAGAATGGGTAGCGCGACATAGCTATAGAGCGAGACAACTAGCAAAGCAAACATAGAGGTGATATCAAGGAACGGTCATCTTGCCTAAGATCCCGCAAGGAAGAAGAACGAGTCGATGAAGAAGACAACCGGATGTAGTCAAACGAATCCTCACAACTCCGGAACAAAATCGAAGCTAACGAGAGAAGCAAACCGGAAAGAAGCAAACAACTTGGTAAACACAAACACATAAACATGGCATGATGCACAACCAAGTATGATGCATGTCCGGTTTTAATATGCATGGCATGGCAAAGTGCATCAAGCAATACTACAAGTTAAGCGAAGCTCAATATGCAATGAGTTGCATATTAACGAAACACCACATTATATTATTTAGTTTGAACGTGTTAAGCACCCAACAAGTTTAAATGTTCTTAACATGGCAAGAGGTGCAACACAAATGAACTACACTATTTAAGCAATTTAAAAGGGGTCGAAAACAAACATACATCAATTCCGGAAAATCCCCACATGTCATTTAGCAATTGTTAATGCAAACAACAATTTTAACCATTTAAATGTTCTTATCATGATGCGGATGACATACACAAGTTTATGCAATTTTAAGAAAACTTTGACATGAAGATGATATAGGGCATTTGGTCACCATGGTGGATAGAAAGGGGTGCCACGGTGGCGAATCCGAAAATAATGCCACGACAACATATCGGTTCCGGTAACTCGTTGAGAGACCGATGCAAAAGAAGTATGACGGGAGCGTGTCATGCAAGATGGTGGGGTGATCCCGTTTACTGGGTTCCCACGAGACTACGGCATGGCAACGAGGAGGAACGTGCAAGCGACAAATTAGGACACGGTGTGAACGTAGACATCTCATACAACAAGATTTCATCCACGGTGATCGTCTCGGCGGTATACCTTCGAGGTGTGCTTTTCAGGGCGGAACGAGTTCGTAGAGGGAAGTAGTGGTACATGAGACGGTAGTCGAACTTGCCGCTTGTGCTACACGAGTCTTCGGCGACTGTAGTGGTACACACGATGTCGGGGTACTTGTCATTCTTGGTGTTTCCGGAGACGGCGGTAAAGGTACTTGACGCGGTTTTTTGCGATAGTAGTCGTGCACGCTCGTAGATGAACTTGATGGGACCCATGTGTAGTCGTTTGCAGAGGTACTTGGCAAATACACGGGAAAAGGTACCTGTACACGGTTCGTAGTGGAAGTAGTTGTTCTTTGGCGCTCGTGTGGACTTGCCGGTCTTGTACTTGCGACGGTAGTGGTACATGTCTTGAGGAACTCAGCGGTGTGGTCTTGGAGTTCCTGGTGGTTGCCGATGGAGGCGTGCACGGTAGAAGGGGCGGCAGCAAGCGGAGGTGGAGGCAGGGCCATGGTGCTGCTATTGCAGGGTCAAGGCGATGACCGGGTTGGGCGAAGCAGGGCGAAACGGCTGTAAGGCCACGCGTCGGATGCAGCCCATGCCGGCGTCCCACGTGGTCACCGCTACCTGTGATGTGGGACGAGCATGGGCGCGGAGCAGAGGCATCATGTAATGCCCAAGATGCGACTATATCTCCTACGTGTCGAGGCAGGACTTAGAGGCATAATTGCATTTTGGTATGATCGCAAGATGGTTATCTTCACACATTCCCATGTACAAGAACAAAGGGAAAAATACATAGTTAGTTTAGAATCGCCACTTCACACAATGCATAAATAAGTCATACATTCATCCAAGTACTATAATGGTCCGACTACGAACGAATCCAAATGATAAGAAGATAACCACCCACTATGCCCAATTGGCCCTAGTAGGAACCACTACTGTTCGTCAGGATATGTCACATACATTCGCCCACATTCCTCATAGAACTCCCACTTGAGTTCCTGGTCATCACCTGAATAGTACTTGGTTGTACCTGCACCTGTGTTTGTAGTAAACTATGAGCCACGAGGAAGTGTATAAGTGGGCTGCTGCATGCGCTAAGCGTAGATGAGGTTGCTAGCTTACGTATCATGTGAGCGAGAAGAGAAGTGAAAGCCATCGGTCGTGAACTAAGTCATGATCACTAGTTGATCATGTCTACCTATCAGTCGTCCATAACCCAGCCGTGGTCTCTTCCCGAACTCCCTCAAAAAGAGACCATCACGACTACTCACACGGTAGTGTATTATGTTTGAGGTTTGTGTCAAGTTATCTACAACCGGATATTAACAAATTCCATTCCGCCACATAACTGCGGGCACGACTTTCGAAAGATCATAACCCTGCAGGGGTGTCCCCACTTAGCCCATCACAAGCTCTCGCGATCAACAGAGGTAAAAAACCCTTGTCTTAGGGACTACCCGATCAGACTCGGAATCCCGGTGTACAAGATATTTCGACTATGGTAAAACAAGTCCAGCAAGACCTCCTGACGTGCCGACACCCCGATAGGAGCCGCGCGTATCTCGTCTCAGACCATGATCGGATTGGCTAAGTTTCCAGCTGGCACACCCGATGGTGGCCCCGGCTACTGCGAAGCACTGGCTAGGGTTGTTAATTAAGTCCTCGGGTGCTAGCCGGCCCCTATGCAAGTTTTAGTTATTAGGCAAATGGTAAAACCAAAGTTGGGCTATGCTGGAGGAGTTTTATTCAAAGCGAACTATCAAGGGGGGCCCATAAACCCCAACCACGTTAGGAACGCAAAATCAAGGAATATAATATCGGTTTATCGGTTCTTAAGGCGGCATGAGTGGAACAAAACATCGAGTAAAAGGCCAAGCCATCCACCCATTGCCAAGTATATAAGGTGCATTAATTTAAATAATAGATATAGTGTGATTCCCAATAACTCAATCCACACGGAGCAAACTTCATCTTCATCTGCAACTAGCAACGCTATAAGAGGGGGGCTTGAGCAAAAGCGTAACTTAGCCAAACAGTGGTTTGCTAGGTAGGTAGTTAGAGGTTTCATGGAAAGGTGGGGCTGACATGCAAAAGGATAGGTATCGCGACAAAGCAATAGAGCGAGGCATCTAGCATAGCAACAATAGAGGTGATATCAAGGAATGGTCATCTTGCCTGGTAAGTCTTCGGAGTTATCGGGACCTTGCTCTTCGTAATCGTACTCAGCGGTTGTCTCGAACTCGCACTCTAACTCGTCTCCCTGTGCTACCCAACATAAACAAGCATCCAAATAAACACAATTGACAAGAAAAGAACACTTGCTATGCAACAGAGATACAAGTATGATGCTACAGAGCTACCGGTATGAAAGGAGATGAAGCCGAGAAGTACATGTGAAGGCATGATGGATGTGGGAAAGATCATGGCAAACCAAGCATGCCACTAGATAGATTGAAAGATTTCGGTCGAGGTCGATATAAGGATCATCGGAATCGGATGCACGGTTTGCAAATGGCAAGCAAAAGAAGATGCAATGCAAATCTGATGTTAATAGCAACATGACATCTTTGGAGCAAGGATTGAATATGCTACAACACCCAAACATGATGAAAAAAGGCATAAATGTGAAGTAGACATGATTCTCAACATAAATGCACTCAGAGCACACCCAAAAACTTACTGGAACACAAATAAACTAGCATGGCAAGATTCAATAAGTTAACAGGTTTCATACTTGGTGAATATTACTAGACATGCAACCAGGAACAATATGTTGCTGCCTTTCGAGGCACATAACAGCAAGCAAGACAAATATAACAAGCACGAAAATTACATAAGCATGAAGAAGACATAATATACTTCCAATTCATCTAAAGAAACAATTCATTCCATGCAAGGATTGATTAACATGAGCTTTGCCAAAATGAATATTCTGTTAACAGGCTGACAGTTCAGATTTCAAGCATTTTGAGAGCAAGATAAGAACAAGCTACAATAGGGCCTATATGCAAACAAAGGCATGGATTGATAGACAAATACATGCACATCAAGATATGATCACTGGTTATTCCAAAACATGCATGGAAAAGATTGTACCATCAAATTTACATGGCAACATGTCATAACAGATTCCAGACTTTGCAGTTTTTCACTAAGTGCAAAACAGCAACAATGACATGGCATGTTTACAAGCTTGTTCAAGTCACCACATGGCATATCATGAAAAACCAATTACACCACTTCCAAAGATAACATGATTATGCTCCTAAAACATGTTGACATGTGGATCAAAGGAAAAGCATACAAAACGCTACGAAAAAGACAAATCAGCAAGTTCTAACAATTTCAACATCTTAATAGCAACGAGCACTTTTGTAATAGGGATAATCATGGAATCATGCAAACTAACATGTATGAAAATGCATCCATTGTGAAGAGCATCACAAGACAAACATTTTGACATATCATACACTCCATTTGGACCAACATGCACAAAGATACAACATGTTAAACATGCACACATGTTGTTGACACACAACTTAAGCTGAAACGTAACATGACGAACAGTTTGGCAACGAAGATTAAGACATCAAGATGAACCCTAACATGCATGCAAATGATACCAACATGTAGAGCACTATGAGAGAAACAAATCCATATATCATACATGCAAATCCGAGCTACGAGCACCAAGATATGACATGGCAAAGGAGGCATCATGATAAAACAGATCAGGAACTTAGTGGTTTATCACCTCACAAAAAGTAGATAGAGGGATCCGGGGGAGACGAAGCCGTTTGGATGAGCTCCCGGTGGATCTGGTCCGATACAATAGATCTGACCGGAGACGGTACCGGCGGCGGATGAGGCTCGCCAGAGAGATGCCGAAGGAGAGGGGAAGGCGGTGGCCGGTGCGGTGATGAAGTCCGGCGGCGGCGGCCCAGAGTTGATGGGGCAGGGCGGAGGAGCGGCACGGTGGTGCGGTGTGGTGGCGGCGGCGAGGGCCGCCGGCGGCGGGCGGCGACGACTGGCGAAGGTGGCGGCCGGCAATGACCGGCGAAGGCGGTGGCCGGCGGTGGGGAAGACCGGGTGGCGCGGGGGTGGTGGAGTGGCCCGGGTGCGGCCCGGGGCGGGCCGGCCTCGGGCTTGGGCCCGGCGGCGCTGAGGAGAGAGAAAACTGGTGGGGGTGACGTGTCAGCCCGCGATTGTCCGAGGGGCGGCGATTGGACATGCCCGGCGCGGTGTGGACACGTTCGGCTGAGCAAGGTGGAAGAGAGCTAGGGTTTCATCCGGGATTTCGGGGGTAGGGACATATTTATAGGTAGAGGGAGGTAGGAGGGTCCAAATGAGGTGTGGTTTTCGCCCACACGATCCTGATCCAACGGTGAAGAGCATGGAGGGGGTTTAGATGGGCTAGTTGGCTGTTGTGGAGGGGTGGTGGGCCAAAAGAGAAGGGGCTTCCGGCGGTTAACGCGGTTAACCTTCGGGGCATCAAACGACCTCCAAAAGGAACGAAATTTGACAGGAGGTCTACCGGTGATATACCAAGAACACTCGACAACTCTCGGCCCTTTCCGAGGATGTTTTTATCCCGCTCACGAAAAAAGACCGGAGAGGTGCGACAGGTGCCGTGTGAGAGAGTCAGAATCCGAAACAGACAACAGAGAGGACGGAGACGATGCTACTAGACAAGGATGCAAGTGAGACTATGCAAATGCAATGCACATGATGAAAATGACATGGCGATATGGAACACATGCTCAACGCAGAACACAAAAGACCAAAAAATGATGGAGCCCAGAATGGAATTGATTAAGTTAACGATGAATATATTGCCATATATGAAATTGTTACATCTATGGCGTTACAAACTCTCCTCCACTACGAAAAGATCTCGTCCTGGGATCTAGGACTGAAAGAACTCCGGATATTCGGAACGGAGGTGATCCTCGCATTCCCATGTAGCTTCTCGATTGGTATGGTGTGACCACTTCACTTTCAGGAATTTGATTGATTTGTTGCGAGTCTTGCGCTCGGTCTCTTCAAGGATAGCAACGGGGTGCTCATGATAAGACAAGTTGGCTTGAAGATCAATTTCTTCGAAGGCGACGGTGCGCTCGGGTATCTTGAAGCACTTGCGGAGTTGTGACATGTGGAACACGTCGTGCACGTTTTAGAAGTTTGGAGGAAGCTCGAGTTGGTAGGCGAGGTCGGCTCTTTTCCCAACAATCTTGAAAGGACCCACGTATCTTGGAGCTAGCTTGCCCTTGATACCGAACCTCTGAGTGCCCTTCGTAGGTGAAACACATAGATATACATGGTCTCCAATGTTGAAAGCAAAGTCACGATGTTTGCCGTCATAGTAGCTCTTTTGGCGCGATTGCGCGGCCTTGAGATTCTCACATGTGACTTTGCACACTTCTTCGGCCTCTGAGATCAAATCATTGCCAAGGAGTAGATGTTCACCAGTCTCGGACCAGTTGAGAGGGGTACGTCACTTTCTGCCATATAGAATTTCAAATGGTGCTTTGTCTGAACTTGCTTGGGAGTTGTTGTTGTAGGAGAATCGGCAAATGGAAGACAATCTTCCCATTTCATACCGAAGGAGATTACACATGCCCTGAGCATATCTTCGAGAATCTGGTTCACTCTTTCGACTTGACCACTTGTCTGAGGATGGAAAGTTGTTCTGAAGCGAATCTTGGTACCCATAGCTGACTAGAAAGAATCCCAGAATTTGGAAGTGAACAAGCTTCCACGATCTGAGGAGATTACTTGAGGGATACCATGCAAAGAGACAATTCTGGAGGTGTACAACTTTGCTAGTTGGGCTGCGTTGATGGATTCCTTGACTGGAAGAAAATGAGCCACTTTTGTGAGCTTATCAATGACCATAAAGATAGCGGCGTTCCCTCGCTTGGACTTGGGTAAGCCGGTGATGAAATCCATCTCTATGTGATCGAATTTACACTTGGGAATAGGCAAAGGTTGGAGAAGTCTAGGTGGGCGTTGATGCTCTGCTTTGACTCTACATCAGACATCACACTCGTTCACGAATTGAGCAATTTCTCTTTTCATGCGATTCCACCAATAGGATTGCTTGAGGTCATGATACATCTTGGAGCTGCCTGGATGTATCGAGAGAAGGGAATTATGAGCCTCGTTTATTATGACCTTCCGAAGGTCACCTTTTGGAACCACAACCCGGTCCTCAAAGAATAAGGTGTCCTTGTCATCAATGTGGTAGCACGTGTACTTTGGTGTACCTTGGGCAATTTCATGCTTCACTTTTCTCACCATAGCATCAAGAAGTTGAGCTTCATGGATTTGATCTTCCAAGGTAGGAGCGACTTGAAGGTTGGCAAGAAATCCTTGCGGAACAACTTGAAGGTTGAGTTTCCAGAATGCTTCACAAATATCCGGTTGGAACGGTTTGAGGATGAGAATGTTGCAATAAGCGTCTCTGCTCAAGGCGACTGCAATCACGTTGGCCTTGCCAGGAGTGTACTCAATGCTTCGGTTGTACTCTTGAATCATTTAGACCCAACGAGTCTGACAGAGGTTGAGGTTTGGTTGGGTGAATATATACTTCAAACTCTTGTGATCGGTGAAGATGTCAACATGTCTGCCCAGCAAGAGGTGTCTCCACGTTATCAAAGCGTGGACAACTCCCGGCAACTCAAAATCGTGAGTGGGGTAGTTCTTCTCGTTTGGCTTGAGCTGCCGAGAAGTGTAGGCGACAATCTTCTTCTCTTGCATAAGGACACCACCCAGACCTTGCAAAGAGGCATCGCAAAACACTTGGTATGGTTTGGATTCATCGGGAGGAGTTAGAACTAGAGCTGAGACAAGCTTCTCTTTGAGTGTATTGAAAGCCACATCACACTCGGGATTCCAAGAATACTAGACATTCTTTTGCAACAGGTTGGACCGAGGCTTGGCTATCTTGGAGAAGTTCTCGATGAACCTTCTGCAATAGCTTGCAAGCCCGAGGAAGCTTCGGAGTTGCTTCACGTTTTGACGAGGTTCCCACTTAACAATAGCTTCAACCTTCTCGGGGTTAACTGAAATGCCGTTGGCAGAGATGATGTGACCTAGATAGAGAACTTCATCAAGCCAGAATTCACACTTTGAGAATTTCACATAAAAGCGGTGCTCTCCGAGCCTATCAAGAACCAAACGGAGGTGCTTGGCGTGGTCTTCTTTTGTCTTGGAGAATACCAAGATATCGTCAAGATAGACGAGGACGAACTCCTTGGTGTATGGGCCGAATACGAAATGCATCATCCGAGAGAAGGTAGGAGGTGCATTTTCAAGCCCGAAGGACATGACTGTGTACTCGTAGGAGCCGAAACTTGTCCTAAATGCAGTCTTGGGAATATCT
The DNA here is from genome assembly GCA_902687465.1 of Secale cereale. Lineage (NCBI taxonomy): Eukaryota > Viridiplantae > Streptophyta > Magnoliopsida > Poales > Poaceae > Secale > Secale cereale. Next base: position 493,248,113 of record LR738711.1, on the reverse strand, counting down.
TGCTCACGGATACGAATTTTATGGTAGCCCATTCGGAGATCAAGCTTCGAGAAAACCTTGGCTCCTTTAAGCTGGTCGAACAGTTCATTGATGTTGGGGAGAGGGTACTTATTCCTAATTGTCTTCTTGTTCAATGGACGGTAATCAACGCAAAGCCGCTCCGTGCCATCCTTCTTCTTGACAAAAAGAACATCGTAGCCCCAAGGAGAAAAACTCGGTCTGATCAAACCCAAGTGTTCTTGCTCGTAGAGTTGCTTCTTTAATTCCTTCAACTCTTTAGGAGAAAGTTTGTACGGACGCCGACAGGCTGGATATGTACCAGGTTCAAGTTCAATGACGAATTCAACTAGACGGTTGGGTGGCATCCCTAGCAATTCTTCATGAAATACGTCTTCATATTCACAAACCAACGGAATCAGGGAAATGGCATTAATCTCGCCCTTGTCATTGAGAGAGAATAGTCTGATTGTGTTATCTCGAGCTACGAAGATAATCACGTCTTCGGAAGGATAAGTTAGATTCACCTCTTTGTTTCCACAATCGAGAAGTGCAACATCCTTAGAGAGCCAATCCATACCAATAATGAGATCAATGTCCGAATTGCCGAGAACAACTAGGGAAGCTAGAAATTAATAATCGCCCATCTTGATGGAGACATCCGGAACCATTAAGCGAGAATTCATCATAAGACCTGGAGAAGCAATTATCAATGGTCTAGGCAACTAGTCCAGGAAGAAATCATGCTTCGCCACAAACGGTTTTTATATGAAAGAATGTGATGCACCAGAATCGAATAACACTTTAGTAGGAAAAGAGTTAACTGGAAGAGTACCCATGATCACTTGAGAAGAATCTTCTGCTTGAGCTGCGTTGACCGAGTTAACTCTCACCATCTTGGGACTGTGCCTGACGGTGGCATTACTTGTCGGCTTGATAGGAGGAGGCAGTGGAAGGCACCTTTGGTTGGTGCACTTGTTGGAGTAGTGGCCCTTTAGACCACATTTGTAGCAAGTGATCTCTGAAGCTAGGCGAGGAGGAGGAGCACTTGTTCTTGAAGCCTGAGGCTGAAACTTGTTCTGGTTGCTTGGGTTGGGTGGGTGGGAAGATCCACGACCACCTGATTGCTTGTTCTGAAATGGAGGACGAAACACTAGAGGTGGCGGAAGCCAGAACTTTTGCTGCTTAGCAACCACTTGTGAGGAAGAAGAAGAATGGACCGCATCTCTGATTCTTTTCTTTGAAGCCTCACACTTGAGTTGGGCTGCTTCTTGTTTGAGAGCCATGTTGTAGAATTGATCAAATTCGGCTGGCTCGAAGAGAGTGAGAGCAAGCTGGAGTTCATCTTTCAGACCACCTCGGAATTGGTAGATCTTGCTCTTGGCATCGGAAATGTCTCGTTTTGCATAACGGGCCAGATTCTAGAACTTGACATTGTACTGGTAGACAGATATGTTGCCTTGCTTGAGGTTGCGGAACTGCTCATGCATGCTTTCAATGACACTGGTAGGGATGTGGTGCGCACGAAAATCACGACAAAAGTCCGTCTAACTGGCTACTTGACCCTCCCTAGAGTCTTTGTACTGTTGCCACCAATCTGCAGCTTGGTCTTTGAGTTTGAATGCGACAAATTTGACATAATCCTCAGGTCTGACATTACTGCACTCAAAGTGTTTGTTGATGTCAGTGAGCCAATCCTCAGCATCGAGTGGATCAACACAGTAGCTAAAGGACTTGGGCTGATTTGCAAGGAATTGATTCAGAGTAGCAAAGTGGGGTTGGTTGTTGAAGTTAGCTTGGCCTTAATTCCCTTTATTGTTCTGGTTGTTCTGAATTGCTTGAAAAGCTTGCATCATCTTAAGCATTATCTGAGTATTGGTGGTGGTGGGTTGCATCACAGCCCGCCATGCCTCAGGCGGAGGAGGAGGGGATGGTGGTGGTTCATCATCAACCTCCGGGTTCTGGTTGGGAACTCTTTTAGGTGCCATCCTGGATTTGGCGACAACTGTTAGAATCCCAATTGCAAGGTAGATAATCTGAATCAAAGTCTAGACATGTTGCAACATAAATCTTCACAAAATCATTCAAACAGAGCAATGAACAAATGAATTCCATAAGCTTAAATGACACAAATCTTGTTGAGAAGCCACGTGAATAGATTGAAGAATAAACCAACAAGGTAACAGCTGGAACAAATACATGATAGAGGTTTCGTCCAAAATTTTCGTGATGAGCCCTCCCAGGCACGACATTACAAAGGACATTGCATCCCCAAATCAGCATAGCCAAGGATTCATTAAGATGCAACCCCTAGTGTAAAATCGACCGTGCCAAATGAACCACTAGACATTGAACCCCAACCTCATAGCATGCATCCGTTGGAAGATTTGCTAAGAGCTACTTGAATTCCCACCTATTAATTCCCGACACTTACTAGTTATACAATCTGGTGTTGGGGATACAGGGGAAGCAACGTATAACACACAACTAACAAGTCCTACATCCAGCTATGTCCATCCATCAACACATAACCAGGCACCTTCGGAAACCGTTTACCCCAGACCTTCGAAAAGCATCCGCTATACTAGCTGTAGAAATACTCCCGAACTATGCCCCCAGTACTAGGTGACGTCGGGGTTATCTCACCACCAGCTATGCATACAAGCGTTTTCTATGTCGGCCACCTCTGGTATTCTAGAACTGCAACGATACAATTGTGACTACAACACCTCGGAGCTCAACTCCTCAGGACACTGCCACAACCCCTAAATGACAGGAGGCACCAAGAACAATGTTCTTGTCACAAAGATATCAAAACGATACCAACAATACCGACGTGATCCGAAAAAAATTAGTGGAAAAGAGGGTAGGAAGTCAAACTTTTACATTAGGATTCCTCACCAGAGCGACGAAGGGGATAAGGAGAAAAATAATTCCTACTCTCCAATATATATAATCCTAAGACACAAAACATTTTTTAAATTCTAGACTCAACATCGGCAGCGGTTCGATCAAGCAGGGGCTCCTAGGTCGGGGAAGGCTATGATTACCAACTTGTGACACCCAAGATGCGGCTATATCTCCTACGTGTCGAGGCACGACTTAGAGGCATAATCGCATTTTGGTATGATCGCAAGATGGTTATCTTCACACATTTCCATGTAAAAGAACAAAGGAAAAAAAATACATAGTCGGCTTACAATCGCCACTTCACACAATGCATAAATAAGTCATACATTCATCCAAGTACAATCATGGTCCGACTACGGACGAATCCAAATGAAAAGAAGATAACCATACACTATGCCCAATCGGCCCTAGTAGGAACCACTACTGATCGTTAGGATATGTCACATACATTCGCCCATGTTCCTCATTGAACTCCCACTTGAGTTCCTGGCCATCACCTGAATTGTACTCGGTTGTACCTACACCTGTGCTTGTAGTAATCTGTGAGTCACGAGGACTCAGCAATCCCATTCTCGGGTATCAAAACTATCAAAGCCTTTGTGTAAGGAGGAAGTGTATAAGTGGGCTCCTGCAAGCGCTAAGCGTAGATGAGGAGGCTAGCTTACGTATCATCAGAGCGAGAAGATAAGTGAAAGCCATCGGTCATGAACTAAGTCATGATCACTAGATGATCCTATCTATCTACGAGTCATCCATAACCCAGCCGTGTTCTCTTCCCGAACTCCCTCCAAAAGAGACCATCACGACTACTCACATGGTAGTGTATTATGTTTGAGGTTTGTGTCAAGTTATGTACAACCGGATATTAACAAATTCCAATACGCCACCTAACCGCGGGCACGACTTTCAAAAGTTCATAACCCTGCAGGGGTGTCCCACCTTAGCCCATCACAAGCTCTCGTGGTCAACAGAGGGAAAAAAAACCTTGTCTTAGGGACTACCCGATCAGACTCGGAATCCCAGTGTACAAGATATTTTGACAATGGTAAAACAAGTACAACAAGACCTCCCAACATGCCGACACCCCGATAGGTGCCGCACGTATCTCGTCTCAGGCCACGATCGGATTGGCTAAGTTTCTGGCTGGCACACCCGTTGGTGGCCCCGGCTACTGCCATTTTGGACCAACACTCATGAGGAGCACTGGCCTGGGTTGTTAATTAAGTCCTCGGGTGCTAGCCGGTCCCTATACAAGTTTTAGTTATTAGGAAAATGGTAAAACCAAAGTTGGGCCATGCTGGAGGAATTTTATTCAAAACGAACTATCAAGGGGGGCCCATAAACCCCAACCGCGGTAGGAACGCAAAACCAAGGAACATAACACTACTTTATCGGTTCTTAAGGCGGCATGAGTGGAACAAAACACCAAGCAAAAGGCCAAGCCTTCCAACCATTGCCAAGTATATAAGGTGCATTAAATTAAATAATATATATAGTGATATTCCCAAGAACCCAATCCACATGGAGCAAACTTCATCTTCATCTGCAACTAGCAACGCTATAAGAGGGGGGCTTGAGCAAAAGCGTAACTTAGCCAAACAATGGTTTGCTAGGTGGGTAGTTAGTGGTTTCATGGCAAGGTGGGGCTGACATGCAAAAGGATAGGTATCGCGACAAAGCAATAGAGCGAGGCATCTAGCATATCAACAATAGAGGTGATATCAAGGAATGGTCCTCTTGCCTGGTAAGTCTTCGAAGTTATCGGGAACTTGCTCTTCATAATCGTACTGAGCGGTTGTCTCGACCTCAGACTCGAACTCGTCTCCCGGTGCCACCCAACATAAACAAGCATCCAAATAAACACACTTGACAAGAAAAGAAGACATGCTATGCAAGAGAGATGCAAGCATGATGCTACGGAGCTACCGTTATGAAAGGAGCTGAAGCCGGGAAGGACATGTGAAGGCATGATGGATGTCTCGACCTCGGACTCGAACTCGTCTCCCGGTGCCACCCAACATAACCAAGCATGCCACTGGATAGATTGAAAGATTTAGGTCGAAATGGATATAAGGATCATCGGAATCGGATGCACGTTTACAAATGGCAAGCAAATCAAGATGCAATGCGAAACTGATGTTAACAGCAACATGGCATCTTTGGAGCAAGGTTTAAATATGCTACAGCACCCAAACATGATCAAAAAGGCATGGATGTGAAGTAGACATGATTCTCAACATGAATGCACTTAGAGCACACCCAAAAACTTACTGGAACACAAATAAACTAGCATGGCAAGATTCAATAAGTTAACAGGTTTTCGGACTTGGTGAAAATTACTGGACATGCAACCAGGAACAATATGTTGCTGCCTTTGGAAGCACATAACAGCAAGCAAAATAAATATAACAAGCACGAAAATTACATGATCATGAAGAAGACATAATATACTTCCAATTCATCTAAAGAAACAATTCATTCCATGCAAGGGTTGATTAACATGAGCTTTGCCAAAATGAATATTCTCTTAACAGGCTGACAGTTCAGATTTCAAGCATTTTGAGAGCAAGATAACAACAAGCTACAGTAGGGACTATATGCAAACAAAGGCATGTATTGATAGACAAATACATGGACATCAAGACATGCTCACTGGTTATTCCAAAACATGCATGGAAAAGATAGTAGCATCAAGTTTACATGGCAACATGTTATAACAGATACCAGACATGGCTGTTTTTCACTAAGTGCAAAACAGCAGCAATGACATGGCATGTTTACAAGCTTGTTCAAGTCACCATAGATCATATCATGAAAAACCAATTACACCACTTCAAAAGATAACATGATTATGCTCCTAAAACATGTTGACATGTGGCTCAAAATAAAATCATACAAAATTCTACGAAAAAGACAAATCAGCAAGTTGTAACAATTTCAGCATCTTAACAGCAACAAGCACTTTTGTAACAAGGATAATCATGGCATCACGCAACCTAACATGTATTAAAATGCATCCATCATAAAGAGCATCACAAGACGAACATTTTGACATATCATACACTCCATTTGGACGAACATGCACAAAGATACAACATGTTAAACATGCACACATGCTGTTGACAGACAACTTAAGACTAAACGTAACATCACCAATAGTTTGGCAATGAATATTAAGACATCAAGATGAACCCTAACTTGCATGCAAATGATACCAACATGTAGAGCACTTTGAGACGAGCAAATCCATATATCATACACGCAAACCGGAGCTACGAGCACAGAGATATGACATGGCAAAGGAGGCATCATGATAAAACAGATCAGGAACTTAGTAGTTTATCACCTCGCGAAAACTGGACTGAGGGATCCGAGGGAGACGAGGCCGTTTGGATGAGCTCCCGGTGGATCTGGTCCCGATCCACCGGATCTCACCAGAGACAAAACCGGCAGCGGCTGCGGCACGCCGAAGAGATGCTGGAGGAGTGGGGGAAGGTGGCGGCCGGCGCGGTGACGAAGTCTGGCGGCAGTGGCCGGTGACACCAGTGGTGGTGGCGGCACGGAGTTGATGCAGCAGGGAGGAGGAGCAGCGCGGTGGCGCGGTGTGGTGGCGGCGGCTAGGGCCGGCGGCGGAGTCCGGGCGGCGGCCAGCGGTGACGACCGGTGAAGGCGGCGGCCGGCGGCGGGGAAGACCGGGCAGGGCGGCATGGTTGAGTGGCTTGGGTGCGGCCCGGGGCTAGCCGGCCTCGGGCTCGCGGGCCCGGTGGCGCTAAGGAGAGAGGAAGCCGGCGGGGGGTGACGTGCCGGCCCGCGATTGGCCGAGGGGCGGTGGTTGGACATGCCCGGCGCGGTGTGGACACGTCCGGCTGCGCGAGGTGGAAGAGAGCTAGGATTTCATCCGGGATTTCGGGGGGAGGGACATATTTATAGGTAGAGGGAGCTTGGACTAGGAGAGTCCAAATGAGGTGCAGTTTTCGTCCACACGATCGTGATCCAACGGTGAAGAGCATGGAGGGGGTTTACATGGGCTAGTGGGCTGTTGTGGAGGGCCGCTGAGCCAAAAGAGATGGGGCTTCCGGCGGTTAACGTGGTTAACCGTTGGGGCATCAAATGACCTCCAAAAGGAACAAAATTTGACAGGTGGTCTACTGGTGATATACCAAGACCACTCTACAACTCTCGGCCCATTCCGAGGATGTTTTTATCCCGCTCACGAAACAAGATCGGAGAGGTGCGACGGGTGCCATGTGAGAGAGTCGGAATCCGAAATGGAGAACGGAGAGGACGTAGACGATGCAACTACACACGGTGCAAGTGAGACTATGCAAATGCAATGCACATGATGAAAATGATATGGCGATATGCAACACATGCTCAACGTAAAACACAAAATACCCGAAAATGATGTAGCCCGGAATGGAATTATTAAGTCAACGATTCATATATTGCCATATAGGGAATTTTTACATCTGGGGCGTTACACATCAGGGGAGGCTGATGAGAGTTGCAGGGGCAGTGTGGCGGCGCGGGAACGGCGGGGACGGATTAGGTGATGGCGGAGCTCATCGTGGAGGACGGCGGCGACATTGGGGAGGAAGACGACAAGAACCACGTTGGCTATGCTTGAGGACGAGCAGCGGCGGCTCGGTCCAGTGAAGAAGGCGGCGGCGGGACTCCGGTCGGGCAGCGAGCTTGAGGGCTGGAGGTCGGTGAGGTAGAGGCACAGAGGAGGGATGCAGTCATGGTGCGGCCATGGAGGCGAGGCGCGAGGCAGACGCGACTGGACGGTGGTGTCACGCCCAAGATGCGATTCTATCCCGATCACGTGAACATCTCGTGATTGGGGCACAACCGCATTTCGGGCGCTTAGCTAGATGGATATCATTACATCGTACCATTACATAAATAGATGGGGATACATACAAGTCATAAAATTCCACATGATTACAACACATCATACACAAGACATCTGACTATGGATGAAAAACATGAAAAGCACAACAACATCCATCCTGCTATCCTAGGCTGCCGACCAAGAACCTATCCCAAGACTGACAAAGAGGAAGAAAGAACTCCAACACAAGTAAACATCGCTCTCACGTCATGTCATCGGAAACCTGCACCTACAACTGTTGTTGTAGTATCTGTGAGCCACGAGGACTCGGCAATCCCATAACCATGGGTATCAAGACTAGCAAAGCTTAAAGGGTATGGAGAGGTTAAGTGGTGAGGTTGCAGCAGCGGCTAAGCATATGTATGGTGGCTAACTTACGAGTACAAGAATAAGATGAGCATCTACGCAAATGGTCGCAAACTAGTAATGATCGCTAAAGATCCTAAACTACCTACAATTCAGACATAACCCCACCATGTTCTCTTCTCAAGTTGAAAAGAGATGGTCACGGTTACTCATGGGGTTGTGTATTTTATTTCGGATCCTCTGTCAAGTTTTCTACAACCGAACATTAACAAATTCCAATCTGCCACATAACCGTAGGCATGGCTTTCAAAAGATCATAACCCTGCAGGGGTGTCCCAACTTAGCCCACCACAAGCTCTCACGATCAGCAGAGGTAAAAAAACCTTATATTAGGGACAACCCGATCAGACTCAGAATCCCAGTGCACAAGACATTTCGTTAATGGTAAAAAAATCCAGCAAGATCTCCCAGCGTGCCGACACCGTGATAATAGCCGCGCTTATCTCCTCTTAGGCCACGTCCGGATGGGACATCCTACAGGTAAAACCAGACCTCGAGTTTCCCCGTGGTGGCCCCACAGTCTACCCGTTTGAGACCAACACCACCAGCACTGGCCCCTCCCTGTAATATAGAATTTCGAACCCGGTGACGCGACCCCCTATGCAATTTAATTAACTAATTAAGTTTTTATTATGTTTCTAATTAAAACCAAAGTTGGGCCTTGCTAGAGGAGTTTTATTCAAAGCAAACTGTCACGGGGTCCCCATATACCAAACCGCATCAGCAACGCAAAATCAAGGAACATAACACCGATTTATCGGTTCTTAAGGCAGCATGAGTGGAACAAAAAATGGAGCAAAAGGCCAAGCCTTCCATCCGTTGCCAAGTACAAAGGTGCATTAATTATAGTAACATAAATTGTGATATTTCAACAACCAAGTTCCGACATGGAGCAATATTCATATTCACCTGCAACTAACAACACTATAAGAGGGGCTGAGCAAGCGGTAACATAGCCATGCAGTGGTTTGTTGGGATGGTGTCAACGGTTAGAGGGTGTTTCATGGCAAGAATGAGATGCCGACAACAATAGATGGGTAACACGACATATAGCGATAGCATCGACACAACTAGCATGGCAATGATAGTAATGAGATCCAAGGTGACGGTCATCTTGCCTGAGATCCCGCAAGGAAGAACTAGTCCATGAAGAAGAACAAGCCACGAAGACGAACCAAGCGTAGTCGATCAAAACCTCACAATCGCAACATATCCGGAACTAAGAAGCAACACCAGAAAGAAGCAAACAACATGGTAAACAAACAATCACAAACATGGCATAATGCACAATCAAGTATGATGCATGCCCGGTTTATATATGCATGGCATGCCAAAGTGCAACAAACAACACTACAATTTAAGTGAAGCTCAATATGCAACGAGTTGCATATTGACGAAACACCACATTCGATTTATTTAGTTGACTCTCATTTATGAACCCAACAAGTTTAAATGTTGGTTAACATGGCAAGAGGTGAAGCACAAATAAACTACACTATTTAAGCAATTTAAATGGGGCCGGAACGACAAACAACAATTCCGGAACATCCCCATGTGCATATTTCAAATTAGGTGATGTATTGCCAAAACCATATTTTATTGTTGTTAAGCAGAAAAATAAAGAGCACCAAGTTATTCTATGCATTTTTCTACCCCATTTACATATAAAGTTTATTAAATTTGGAGCTACGGTTATTTAGTTATGAATTAAACCATTTTAACATGTTATTTAAGCAAATTAATGCAAACAGCAAGTTTAACATTTTAAACCAGCATGAAAGTTGGTTTTTATGATTCTACACAGAATTCTAAGCAATTTTCATATATAAAGTTCTTACATGTGATGCAGAATTTGTGAGATATTAAATACATGAAGTATGAGGGCTTTTCTATAAAACAGCAGTTCCTGGATAAAAGACAAATTCGCAGCGCAGGAAAAAAACACTATGGGTTGAAACTGGGGCAGACTGGGCCTCACCAGAGGGCTCAGCCAATTCAGTGGAGCGGGGAGCTGGTGGAGAGGAAGTGGCTAGGCCGGCAGACGAGGCCCAGGCGCGCAAGTGACGCGTGCAACCACTGAAAGGTCTACGCATCAATGCATTGGGCGTGGCTCGAAGCAAAGGAGGTCGCAGGCGGGCGACGCAACAGAGGAACTTGACGTGGGATCCTGCAAGAAAATGGTGGCGGCTTGGCTTGGCACGGAAGAGGACGGGCTGCGTGGCGGCTTGCTCCGGGCGGCGAGGAATGAAAGGCGGCGGCAGACGTCCGAGATGGCGGATTGGGTGGAGGCAAAGCAACAAGGAAATCCTGGCGCGGGCGCTCGAAGCAGAGTAGGCACGGGGTCGAAGGCGACAGGGACGAGGTCTGCTGTTCCGGCGGCTCCTCCGGTGAGGCGGACGCAGCATGGAGCCACGTGGACTAGCAGAGGCCAGCGCGGGCTCCTACGCGAGAGGCTGGACTCTCTGGCCGGCAGTGAGGCCCTGAGACGGCAAAGGACGGGGACTTGTCGTCCGGGGTTTGGAGCTCGAAAGGCGGGTGCCATGGAGGCTCCTGCTGGAGGTGGTCAAGCTCCCCTCAAACTGGATCGATGCAGCCGCGGGGCACAAGACGGGCGCCGACGGGACCCTAGTGGCCTCGGTCATGGCCTCGTCGGCCGGCGTGGAAGCAGCTAGGCGGCGCCGGGCTTGAGGGGGTGCGGCGAGGCTGGGGACGACGGGGACTCGTCGGGGCAGGGGCATGCGGGGCGGTGCTCGAGTAGCAAGGCGGGGAGGTAGGTGGATATCGAGCGCGCGGTAGGACAGCACCGGGGTACGCGTGCGAACGACGCAGGTCCGTGACGAAGTAGAATGGCGAAGGCGAGGGGGAGCTGCCACTGGTCAACTTGACCGGCTGGTGCTCGAACTTGGGGCGGCCATGGCGTCCCTGGAGATCGTCGGTGACTCAGCTAGGATCGCCCGAGGTGCACGGGTCTCGAGGAGGAGGGAATCCAGGCGCTGCTAGCTGCTGCGATGCGGCTAGGGAGGCCTCTGGTCTCTGGATTGGGAGGAGGAGCTCGGGCGTGGGTTGGTGCGAAGGGGATCTGGGAGGATCCCAAGGAGGAGGAGATAGTGGGCTATCGGCGGCGGGGACGGGACTGATGGGACAAGCCTCCTAAAGATTAGTATTGGACTAGTTTATATATAGCATGTGGATTTTTGGGTAGGGGCTAATCAGACCCTGCGATTAAAATCGAACCGTCGAGATAAATTGGTTAGGAAGGCCCAATAAGAAAACATAGATGTTTTAGGGATGTCTGGGAATGATCCGGACCCAACAGTCACGACTGTTGGGGTCAGGTTCTGGAAGGTTTCGGACGCGCACGCGAGGGGGTCTGGGAGAGGTCGACAAAGACAACGGGGCCACGAAGAAGACAAGAGAGTAGAGAGCGGTCCGGTTGGTCTGAGAGAAGGTCAACAGAAACAAGGATGAAGCAGCAACCACGAACGGCTACGAGTTTTATGAAAACATGTGAATGCAATGCACATGATGCCATGATGAAATGCAACAAGCAAAATAAACAATGAAGATCATGAAGCAAGAAGCAAAATATGACAAGGCACTCAACATATATGAATAGAATATGCAAAATAATTATGACAATGCAACAAACAAAATAAACACATGGCAGCAATGAAAAGAAATGGAAGGCATCTGAAGCATCGGCCTCGGGGTGTCACAACACTCCCCTACTAACAAGAAATCTCGTCCCAAGATATTAGGAACGAGACGGAAGAGGAATAAAAAGAACAAAGTTGCTCCTTGGACAAAAGAGTGAAGCCAACAGAGATGAACGAGATTGAGAAGCTCCGTTAGAAAAGAGGAACAAGGAAGAGTACGATAGCCTTGACGGTTGGAAGACAAGAAACAAGAGCTTAACAAGCCAAAAGAATATGGAACTGTACCGATATAACGTGATAGCCAAGTGAAAAGAACAAAAGAATTTGGATAGAACTCCGGTTGAACATGGAAGGAATAGAACATAAATTTGAGATGATAGAAAAATACTTGACGAGAAAAACAACATAATGCCTCCAGAAGAAATTGAAAGAATGGAATGAAAAGAAAAGAGAAAGGAGAACACCTTCTAGCAGAAATGAAGTTGAATGCATCCTTGGGACGAAGGGACGAACGGAGTTGTTGAGAAAATCAACAACAGAAGAATAAGCTTGCCGTGGACTTATTTAAACATCTCAAACCTTGAGGTGAATTATGCCAGTTATTCGTTGTCGTTGCCATGTCATCTGCTTGTGTGTGCATCCTTGCCATCTATTGCATCATATATAGACTTGTGTTGTTTTCTTGTGCTTCCTACCTTGTCATGCATTGCTTCCTGTATAGACTTGTCATGCATCATACCTTGCCATGTATTGCATCATATATAGACTTGTATTGTTCTCCTGTGCTTCCTACCTTGCCATGTTTTGCTTCCGGTATAGACTTGTATTGCTTCCTATATAGAACTGTCTTGCATCCTACTTTGCTGAGCATATTGTCATGTTGCTTGTGTTGTTTTTCTGTGCTTCCTACCTTGCCATGTTTTGCTTCCTGTATAGACTTGCTGTGCATCCTATGTAGACTTGTTTTGCATCATACTTGGTTGAGCATATTGTTATATTCTTGTGTTGCGTGTTTACCGTATTGCTTGCTTTCTTCTCGTTAGTGCTTGTTCTGTTGCGTTCGTGAGGATTCGTTCGTCTACCCGTGGTTCTTCTTCAAGGCTTCTTCTTCGTCTTCTTCATGGATCCGTTCTTCTTCCTTGCGGGATCTCAGGCAAGATGATCATACCCTTGGATACCTTTACTATCATTGCCATGCTTAGTAGTCTCGATGCTATTGTTACATGTCGCGCTACCCATCTTATTGTCAGCCCCTCTCCTTGTTGCCATGAAACCTCTAACCTTTGAAACCTTCTTAGCAAAACCATTGTTTGCCTATGTTACCCGCTTGCTCAGCCCCTCTTATAGCGTTGTTAGTTGCAGGTGAAGATGAAGTTCGTTCCAGGAGGGAACTTGTTGTTGGAATATCACAATATCTATTATTATTAATAACACACCTATATACTGGGCATGGGTGGAAGGCTTGGCCTTTTGCTCGGTGTTTTGTTCCACTCATGCCACCTTAGGCGCCGATAAACCGGCATTATGTTCCTTGATTTTGCGTTCCTTACACGGTTGGGTATATGGGGACCCCTTGACACTTCGTCTTTGAATAAAACTCCTCCAGCAAGGCCCAACATTGGTTTTAATTTTCTCATAATAACAACTTAATTAATTAATTAATTAAATTGCATAGGGAGTTAGCGCTACCCGAGGATTCTTCTACATAGCAGGGGGCCAGTGCTGATGGTGTTGGTCCCAAACGGGTGGACTGCGGGACCGCCTCGAGGAAGCTCGAGGTATCTGGCTCCTATAGAATGTCCCATCCGGTCGTGGCCTGAGACGAGATACGCGCGGCTACTATCAGGGTGTCGACACACCGGGAGGTCTTGCTGGACTTGTTTTACCATTGTCGAAATGCCTTGTGCAACGGGATGCCGAGCCTGATCGGATTTCCCTAAGATAAGGGGTGATGATATTATATTTATCACTTCAGTTGATCGTGAGAGCTTGTGATGGGCTAAGTTGGGACACCCCTGCAGGGTTATGATCTTTCGAAAGCCGTGCCCGCGGTTATGTGGCAGATTGGAATTTGTTAATGTCCAATTGTAGAAAACTTGACAGAGGATCCGAAGTAAAACACACAACTGTGTGGGTAACAGTGACTGTCTCTTTTCACTTTGAGAAGAGAACACGGTGGGGTTATGTTTGACTCGTATGTAGTTCAGGATCTTTAGCGACCATTTCTAGTTTTTGACTGTTTGCGTAGATGCTCATCTTATTCTTGTACTCGTAAGTTAGCCACCATACTTTTGCTTAGCCGCTGCTGCAACCTCACCACTTTACCTCTTCCTACCCATTAAGCTTTGATAGTCTTGTTACCCATGGTTATGGGATTGCTGAGTCCTCGTGGCTCACAGATACTACTACAACAGTTGCATGTGCAGGTTTCCGATGTCTTGACGTGAGAGCGTTGATCGTTGTGTTGGAGTTCTTTCTTCTTCTTCTTCTTCTTCTTCTTCAGTCTTGGGTTAGGTTCCGGGTCGGCAGCCTGGGATAGCAGATGGATGTCATTGTGCTTTTCATGTTTGTATCCGTAGTCGGATGCTTTGTATTGATGATGTTGTATTCATGTGACTTGTATGTATTGTTGTATCCCCCATGTATGTATGTAAGGGTACGATGTAATGATATCCATCTTGCTAAGCGCCCAAAATGCGGTTGTGCCCCAATCACGTAAGTGTCACATGATCGGGATAGAATTGCATCTTGGGCCTGACATTTAGTCCACCGGAGGAGAAAAGAGAACGGAGAATGATAAAATTGAAGCTTCCTGAGCATCTTCACGATAAATCACCGGATAAGAATATTGAAGGAAAAGAATGAAGAAACATCACATGAATAAAATTGATACTTGATTAATAAATCTAACTCCATAAATAAAAAGGGTGGAAGGGTGGGTAAAACAAAGGAAACTTGGGATGAATAAAATGAACACCATTGAGAAGAGCTAAGAATTGTTCTTGCAAACATTGAAGGGATTGCTTTAACTTGACGAGAAGCACACCGGTTAAAAAGAATTTAACATGAAAATCTTGATGGTCAAGAAGAACTAGCACTCCCATAGAATTATGAGAACACCGATAAGGAAAGGTATGGATTAACACTTGACATCGAAGCAACTCGAATACCAGAACTCAAAACAAAACAAAGGATTGACCTGTAAAATAAGCCGGAACAAATATATGATAGAGATTCTGTCCAAATTTTTCGTGATGAGGCCCCCCGGGCACGATGGTACAAAGGACACTGCATCCCCGAATTAGCATACCGAAGGATTGAGTAAGACGCAACGTAACCAGTGTAAAATCGACCATGACAAGCAAATCACTAGACGTTGAACCCCAACCTCATATGATGTATTCATTGGAAGATTATCTAAGAGCTACTTGAATTCCCACATATTAATTCCCGAAACTTTCTGGTTATGCAATCTGGTGTTGGGATACAGGGGAAGAACAATATCTCACACAACTAACAATCCCTACATACACATGTATCCATCCGTCAACACATAACCAGGCACCTTCGGAAACCGTGTACTTCAGACCTTCGAAAAGCATCTGCTATACTACCTGTGGCAATACTCCCGAACTATCCCCCCAATACTAGGTGACGCCGGGATTATCTCACCACCAGACAAGCATAGAAGAGTTTCCGATGTCGGCCACCTCTGGTATTCCGGAACTGTAACGATACACAATGCCACGACAAGACCTCAGAGCTCAACTACACAGGACTAATCCTAAACAGACGGGAGGCACCAAGATAGAATTCTCATCACAAAGATATCGGTACGATCCCAACAATACCTGCGTGATCCAAAAAAATATAGGGAAAATAGGATAGGGAAGTCAAAACTTCTACTTCAGGAGTCCTCACCAGAGCGACGAAGGGGATAAGGAGAAAAGAATTCCTACTTTCTGATATATAAAATCCTAAGACTCAAAACAGTTTTTGTTTCTAGACTCAACATCAGCAGCGGTTCGATCAAGCAAGGGCTCCTTGGTCGGGGAAGGCTCTGATGCCAACTTTTAACGCCCAGGATGCGGCTATAGCTCCTACGTGTCGAGGCACAACTTAGATTTATAACTGCATTCTGGAATGGTCTCAAGCATATTATCTTTACACAACCCATGTAATGAACATGATGAAAGAGAGTTTAATAGTTGGCTTACACTCGCCACGTCACATAATTAATACAATAAGCATACATTCATGCAGAGAACACAGAGTCCGACTACGGAGGAAATCAAACTAAGAAAAAGACACCACACAGGCTAATTCCGATCTGCCCTAGTAGGAACAGCTACTGATCATCGGGCTACGTCACATACGCGCCCACGCTCTTCATTGAACTCCCACTGAAGCTCTTGCACGTCTCCTGAGTCAAACTCTGATGTACCTGCATCTGTTTGTGTAGTAAACTGTGAGTCACGAGGACACAACAATCTTGTTCCCGGGTATCAAAACTATCAAGACTTTTAGGTGTGGAGAGGTTATAATGTGGCTACAACAAGCGCTAAGCAATTTATGAGGCTACCTTACGAAGTCAGAGCGAGATGAGGATATATGCTAACGATCGCAACTAGTAGTGATCAAGAAGTGATCCTGTCTACTTACGTTCATACATAACCCCACCGTGATCACTTTCCAAACCCCTTAGAAAAGAGACCATCACGGTTACTAACACAGGTAGTGTATTCTTATTTGAGTTATGGTGTCGATTTATCTACAATCAGATATTAACAATTCCAATCTGCCACATAACCGCGGGCACGACATTCGAAAGATCATAACCCTACAGGGGTGGCCCAACTTAGCCCATCACAAGCTCTCACGATCAGCAAGGTAAAACCTCCATCTTAGGGAAGAACTGAGCGTCCCCGGAATCCCGGTGCACAAGTTCTTCGAAGAAAGGAAAACCAGCCCAAGGAGATCTCCTGGTGAGTCAGACCCGTGCCCAGAGCCGCACGCTCTCCATCTACGGAATCATCCGTCTATGCAAAGTGGACGATAGCCAAAATACCTCGAGTTACCCCGAGGCGGCACCGCCGACTGCTAGGTAGGTGTGCCAACACTCAACTCAAGCACTGGCCCGGGTGGATTAATAAATCCTAGGGTTAATTACTCCATCGACAAGTTTTAGTTATTAGGCAAATGGTAAAACGAAATTTGGATCTTGTCGGAAAAGCTTTACTTTAAGCGAAGAAGCAAGGGGGGCCCGTAAACCCCAACCGTGTTAGGAACGCAATATCAAGGAACATAACATTGGTTTATCATATCCTAAGGCGGCATGAGTGGAACAAAACACCAAGCAAAAGGCCAAGCCTTCCACCCATTACCAAGTATATATGTGCATTAATTAAATAATAGATATTGTGATATTCCACAACGTCTAGCTCCAACTTGGAGCAATCTTCCTCTTCATCTTCATCTTCACCACATTCATCTTCACACAATACTACAAGTTAAGTGGAGCTTAATATGCAACGAGTTCCATATTGATGAAACACCACATTAGATTATTTAGTTTGAACTCATTAAGATCCCAACAAGTATAAGTGTTCTTAACATGGCAAGAGGTGCAACACAAATGAACTACACTATTTAAGCAATTTAAAAGGGGCCGAAAACAAACATACAACAATTCCGGAAAATCACCACATGTCATTTAGCAATTGCTAATGCAAACAACAATTTTAACCATTTAAATGTTGTTATCATGATGCGGATGACATATACAAGTTTTATGAAATTTTAAGAAAATGTTGACATGAAGATGATATGGGGCATTTGGTCACCGTGGGGGATGGAAAGGGGTGCCAAAGTGGCCAATCCGAAAATGATGCGACGGCAACATATCGGTTCCGGTAACTCGTTGAGAGACCGGTGCAGAAGAATTATGACGGGAGCGTGTCATGCAAGATGGTGGGGTGATCCCGGTTACCGGGTTCCCACAAGACTACGGCATGGCAACGAGGAGGAACATGCAAGCGACAAATTCGGACACGGTGCAAACGCAGGCATCACATAAAACAAGCATTCCTCCATGGTGATCGTCTCGGCGGCATACCTTTGAAGCGTGCATTTTCGAGGCAGAACGAGTTCATAGAGGGAAGTAGTGGTACACGAGACGGTAGTCGAACTTGCCGCTTGTGCTACACGGGTCTTCGGTGATGGTAGTGGTACACACGATGTCGAGGTACTTGTCATTCTTGGCGTTTCCGGAGACGGTGGTAGAGGTACTTGACGCGCTTTTGGCCACAGTAGTTGTGCATGCTCGTAGATGAACTTGACGGGACCCATGTGTAGTCGTTCGCAGAGGTACTTGGCGAATCCATGGGAAAAGGTAGTTGTACACGGTTCGTAGTGGAAGTAGTCATTCTCGGGGGCTTGTTTGGACTTGTCGTTCTTGTACTTGCGATGGTAGTGGTACATGTCTTGAGGAACTCAGCGGTGTGGTCTTGGAGCTCCTGGTGGTTGCCGATGGAGGCGTGCACGGTAGAAGGGGCGGTAGCAAGCAGAGGTGGAGGCAGGGCCATGGTGTCGTTATTGTAGGGTCCGGCGACGACCAGGTTGGGCGAAGCATGGCGAAGCGGCTGGAAGGCCACGCGTCGGATGCAGCCCACGCAGGCATCCCATGCGGTCACCGCTGCAGGCGAGGCGGGACGAGCATGGACGCGGAGCAGAGGCATCAGCGGCGGCCGACGAGAGTTGCAGGGGCAATGCGGTACCGCGGGAACGGCGGGGATGGATCAGGTGGTTGCGGAGATCGTCGTGGAGGATGGCGGTGACCTTGGGGAGGAAGATGGCGAGAACCACGCTGGCTGGGCTTGAGGGCGAAGAGGAGGGATGCGGTCATGGTGTGGCCGTGGAGGCGAGGCGCGGGGCAGATGCGGCCGGACGACGGGGTCGGACGAGGAGCCCGGGCAGAAGGGGATCAGGACGAGGGCCGTAGAGGAAGGAGGCGCAGTCGAGGGAGGAGAAGGAGGGTGCTAGGTGAGCGATCATGCTAGTTAGGGTTAGGAGGTTAGGTGGGCCCTGGGCCGCCTGTGGCTGCTGGATGGAGGCCCAGCTGGGCTTTAGGATGGCTAGAGAGAGAAGGAGATGGGCCATATAGGAAAAATAAATTGGTCTTCCATTTATAAAATAAATAGAACTTTGGAGAAAAGAAAGAGAGAGTTAGAAAAAGTGTTAGACCAACGGAGATATTTTCCGTGAACCGGGAAAATATGAATGGTTTAACAAAAATGGGTTTTAATAGGAAGTGGGTGTGTGGAATGTCCAAAATTGTCGAGGATTTTGGAGGAGCCTCAGTAAAAGAGATAAGAATTGTTGGTAAAGTTTGGGGACCAAACTTGAAATAGAATAGGCAATTAAATTGAACGTGTGTTATGGTGAATTTTGAAAGAAATATTTTATTATTGCTCCTTAATAATATTGGGGGACTTTGTATATGTTATAAAGAGAATTCACCATTGTGAATATCCCTCGATTTAAATGGACCAAAGATCCATACGGTTTATTTAGTTGAGTTTTTAAAAACTAAAATTACATGATGGCATGATGAAATGATGCAATGTAAAATAAATAGAGCAAGCAAAAATGAAAGACACGGTGATCACGAAAATATGGAAGTCTTCTGGAGCGTCGGTCTTGGGGCGTCACAATTGTTCAATGTGGTGTTGAGTTAACATTTGGTTCATTTGTGTTGTGGTGTTTAGTTAACTGTTTGGTTCAATTCTGCAGTGCGATGTTCAATAGTTATGGGTGCATTCTGTTATTGTATACCATGTGAGTAGTAAATCGAATTTGGTTGTACTAAATACATGAGAAACAAATACAATTGCTATATTTCCAAGTTGTTAAGCATGCTTGGTTTGGTTAACTATCTGATCTTCTATTAGGGGTGTGTTATATATTGTGCAGTGTGGTGCTCAGTTAACGTTTGGTTCATTTGTTGTGGTGTTTAGTTAACTATTTGGTTCAATTCTGCAATGCAATTTTCAATAGTTGTGGGTGCATTCTGTTATTTTATACCATGTGAGGAATAAATTGAATTTGGCTATAGTATATACATGAGAAACAAACACAATTTCTATATTTCAAAGTTGTTAAGCATGCTTGGTTTGCTTAACTGTCTGATCTTCTATTAGGAGTATGTTATATTGTGCAATGTGGTGCTCAGTTAATGTTTAGTTCATTTGTTGTGGTGTTTATTTAATTGCTTGTTTTAATTCTGTAATGCGATGTCCAATTGTCATTGGTAGAATTTTGTATTGTTTTGCATGTGAGGAATAAATCGAATTTGGTTGCACTTAATACATGAGAAACATATGCAAGTGCTATATTTCCTAGTTCTTAATCATGCTTGGTTTGGATAAATGGGTTTTCCATGTGGCTTGAATTTATCTGATGAATCTGCAATGTGCTTATTTTTCATCTAAATATTTTACTGATAGCATGCAAACCTTTACTTAACCTCATGACTAACTACCTTATATGTGTTGCAGGGAAACAATGGGAAGCACGGAGGTGTACAATCGATGTTAGCACGTGCATGGTCCGTTGTCTAATAGCACATTATTGTGCAATTGCAGGAACCATTCTAATATTTAGGTTTTTAATAATTTGGTCTTGCACATGTAGGTCCTGCTGTGAGAGGTTTTGACCCACTGTTCGACCCTTTTTGCATATGGGGAAATGAGTTTTCCATGAATATCAATCAAATCAAGAAACTCAGAAAGATTGTTAGGATAAAGAAATTAGCGACAAAAAACAACAAGATCTTTGTCTGCACAATGAAGAAGACATCAGTTAACTACAAGATGGTACTAACTATTATACCTTGCGTTTTTTATTCCTTTGCCCCATTTCCAATATAGAGAAGATATTTATGCACATCCTTGTTTCCAGGCCTTTCCAAAGCAGTTTACTGATGATTACCACTCAAACCACCTCTATGGTCAAGAGGCGAGGAAGGTTTTCATACAACACCCATGGTTCAATATTGAAGTGTTCCTGAAGAGGACGAAGGACAGACGGTCAATCATCCACAGGCACCAGCCTAAAATTGCAAAGACCTTCAATATGAATGAAGGCTCAATATTCGCCTTCCACTTCAGTAGTTTTCCAGATGAGATGCATCTGTCTATATAATGTCTATGATGCTAATTTTGAAAGGTTCTACATGTTGCACGTGAAACTTGGTTCTGGTGTTGTTGTGTAATGGGGTAGCTGAGTGCTGAAGCTATATCATGTTGTACTCTGAAGTATTTCAATTATGAAATTATGCTTCCTTAATATGGAAATGAAATATATTATGTGCTTAATATGAATGTCAATTACATTAATAAATGGATTATTAATAATAGGGTAATTAGCCTGCTAATGGTGAATTAGCCTGCTAATGGTGAATTAGCCTGCTAATTGTGTTTTGTTATTCCAAATGGTTATTCAAAAAAACCGTGGGCGATGACATCAGGAAACACACACAGTTTCTAGGAATAAACCGTGTTGGATCAATGAACAATCACACACGACTTTCTCTTGAAAATTGTTTGCGTTAGGCCACCTTGCACAAACGTTTACCACAGCCTTTGCCACATAGTTTCTTCTACGCACCATGTGTAATGGCAACGCTATCACATGATTTAAGGAGAAAAATTGTGTGTGATATACCCGTGAACTAAAACGTTTTCCTTGGAGCGACTGTGTGGAATGTACATACGAACAGAAACATTTAGCGGGGACTGACTGTGTGGGACGTACTAACGACCGAAAATAATTTCGCTTGTATAATTGTATTTTCTTTAGCTCTACTATATGTATTTCCGTATTGTGCACTTGCCGGTCGCACACGACCTCATTTTGCCAAGCGTGTGTGCCAGGAGGGCATATCTCGGACGGTTTCTAGGTCATGTGGGAAGGACCCCCCCCTTTCCCCCACACTCACTAGGCGATGGTTCCAAATGTCATCGCAGAAAGGGGTTTAAAACCGTCTGTATAGCACTGACGCGTACTAGTGGAAACTCATGCTTCTTCAGGCTCATGGCTCCAACTGAAACAAGTGCAGTGAAGAAAGCTAGCTGAAACTGATCCCAAGTAACTATAGCAAGTGGATAAGTGGCGGTGTAGTTCTCCCACCAAGCGGTTGCTGTTCCCTCAAGCTGATGTGCGGCAAAGCGCACTCTCTCTACATCTGTGCATCTTGCAGTTTCTAGCTCTCTTCCCGTCTTGCGGAGTCAGTCATCTGCAACAATCGGCTCGGTGCTACTAGAGAACACTCGCAGATTCAACCTTAGGAAACAGGTCAGGTTGTCAACTGGAGGAGGGTTGTTGTTGTCGTTGTTGTTGTTATTGTTGTTGTTGTTGTTGTTGTTGTTGTTGTTATTGTTGTTGTTCTTGTTGTTGTTCTTGTTGTTGTTGTTTTTGTTGTTGTTGTTGTTGTTGTTGCCTTGGTTCTGAACAAGTAGTTGCATCAAAGTGTTCTGCTACTGGATCAACTGAGTGAGCTCAGGTGGGAACTGGAATCCGGGCTCATGTCTCGGAGGCATCTGATGGTTTAGAGGGATGAGAAATAGAATAGAATGAGGTCTAGATGGATTGCACTACCCATGTGCACATGAGACAAACATATTCATATCATATCACTCAATTTCAAACAAGGTCACACGAAATATCCTAAGCTACTAATACAAAGCTCTCGAATGATCCTAACTACTTTGAAGTACACTAATCGTTATAGGGTGGTCATCTAATAGCTTTGATCGGAAGAAGACTCATAATATCTGCTCCAGCTTTGTCTTCATGGTCGCTTTGATCACTGTCGGTGTCGTCTATCAGGATGTAGTTTTTTGAATGAATGCCCATCTCTGGTTTTGGATTCACCACGGGTGCTCCAATCTTCTTCTTCAGTTCTTCATTCTGCTCCAGTAGCGTAGCAATCTCCTCTTCATATCCATCGCGTGTTGTCTTGAGTTCTTCTTCTAGCTCGATGTTCTGTGTCATCACCGTCTTGGTCTTCAGCACGAGTGTGCACATTTGGTTCTCATAGTGACGAATGTGCTGGTCCATCTCCTGTATGAATGCTGCAATGGACTTATTATTCCTGGTGTGAATCATCTCCCATTGCTCATCTCGGCGTCCACAAATCTGGTAGATGGTGTCTTCAAGATCCTTGTTGTAGACTTCACAAATGCATCCAAAGGTGACGTGCGCTGCCATACTCTTTCCCAAGCTCCAAGTTGGTGCATCAAAGGCAAGCTCGAGTGGTTCCGTGACTGGTGCAATAGTCCTCCCAGGAATACTAACTTTGATCCTCCAACACCGCTCTTCCGGTAATGTTTAAGTGAAGGTTCCAGTGAAACTTGGTATTCCGATGTGCATGCACCTCATGACTTCCTTCAAGTGTCTTCCGAAAGGGGTGTCTTCATCAGGCTGAGTAAACTTGTTCCCGGGTTCTGACATCTATATATTAGAAAGAGAGAAGGATTAGAAATGAGTAGAGAAGAGCATCTTGTGGCTTATCCTAGTGGCCGCGTCCTACAGTCAGCGTGGTCTTTGATACCATCTTGTAGCGACCACGATCCCAATGAATCAAAGTCTCTGTGCTTAAGTGGCATCCTTAGATCGGTATGCTGACACACACAACACTTGAGGATTTATAATAGAGTTTCAATCACACACTTATTACATCGAGATCCTCATAAAGAGTATTATTACAAAAATATGGCTGAAGGCCATCTAAAATAGTAGATTGCGGAAGCATCAAAGATAAGTTGAGTCCATCCAACTCCACGGCAAACACTGAGTGCATGAAAACTACCTAATCGGACCTTAATCTTTGTCGGAGAACTCTGCAACATGAGACATTGCAGTCGTGTAGGTCAGCACATTGAATATGCTGGCAAAGTCACATTGTAGTAATAATGATGAACAAATATCTACTACTACATGCATATTTGGCTGGTGGAGGCTGTAAGGTTATTTTTTGCATAAAGCTAGTTTTTCCCTACAACAAAGGAATAAATTTTATTTGCTACTATGTTGAATTAATCAAAATTGAGAAGGTTCCTCCATTTCAATCCCAAAATCACCAATGTCATTAGTAACCCAACAGTTTAATTAATAGAGTGATGAGATCAATCAATAATTCAAATGCTAGGATACTCAAGATGTCCATAACTGGGGACATGGCTATTCATGAATAGTGTGTACACTCTGCAGAGGTTTGTGCACTTATCCCCACAAGACTCGACCGCATCCATGATAGGAAGATCGAGACATAGCCTTTCAAAAGCATTAACTCTTTACTCTGGGTAGACGGGTACACCTACTTTCCCCTACATCTGCTAGTCCACCACTGAAAGAGCTCACACAACATACTCAACCATGCCAGAGCCCATAATGGCTTGTGGCTGCACACGGATGATATATGATCCCTTTGAGCCTGGGTGGCATTCCATAGGATGATCACACGGTTCCTCCGGGATATCCTAGGACAACACTGGATTCTCCAGGTGCCCTGCTGATACGTCTCCAACGTATCTACTTTTCCTAACGCTTTTCTTCTTGTTTTGGACTCTAATTTGCATGATTTGAATGAAACTAACCCTAGACTGATGATGTTTTTCAGCAGAACCACCATGGTGTTGTTTTTGTGCACAAATAAAAGTTCTCGAAATAAAGAGAAACTTCATGAGGATTTATTATACAATAAAAGAAAAATACCAGAGGGGGCACCTGGGTGGGCACAACCCACCAGGGCGCACCCCCTCTCCTAGCGCGCCGAAGTGGGTTGTCCCCACCTGGTAGCCCCACATATGCCAACCCTGGTATTATAAGTTCACATTCGTCCAGAAAAAAATGAGGGAGGAATTATTATCACGATCTACGAGACGCAGCGGCCGCCAGCTCGTGTTCTTCCTCGAGAGGCCAAATCAGGAGTCCTTTTGGGGCTCCGGAGAGGGGGATCTTCGTTCTTGGTCATCACCAACCCTTCTCCATCACCAATTCCATGATGCTCCCCACCGAGAGTGAGTAATTCCTTCATAGGCTCGCTGGTCGGTGAGGAGTTGGATGAGATTCATCATGTAATCGAGTTAGTTTTGTTAGGGCTTGATCCCTAGTATCCATTATGTTCTTAGATTGATGTTGCTATGACTTTGCTATGCTTAATGCTCGACACTTTGGGCCCGGGTGCCATGAACTCAGATCCGAACCGTTTATGTTATCATCATTATATCCATGTTCTAGATCCGATCTTGCTAGGTATAGTCACCTACTATGTGTTATGACCCGGCAACCCCGGAGTAACAACAACCGGAACAACTCCTGGAGATGACCGTAGTTTGAGGAGTTCATGTATTCACTATGTGTTAATGCTTTGTTCCGGTTCTCTATTAAAAGGAGGCCTTAATATCCCTTAATTTCCAATATGGACCCCGCTACCACGGGAGGGTAGGACAAAAGATGCCCTGCAAGTTCTTTTAATAAGCACGTATGACTATTTATACAATACATACCTACATTATATCGATGAACTGGAGCTAGTGCCGAATCGCCCTAGGTTGTAACTATATCATGATGAATATCATCCAACAAATCACCGACCCAATGCCTACAAATTTTTCCATATCGATCTTGCTAAGTTACTATTGCTGCTGCTACTGTTACACTTGCTACAAAATTACTGCTATCACTCTTACTGTTACTATTGCTGTTGTTACTACTATCAAAGCTATCAAACTACTTTGCTACTAATCACTTTACTGCAGATAATTAATCTCTAGGTGTGGTTGAATTGAAAACTCAGCTGCTAATACCTTCAAATATTCTTTGGCTCCCCTTGTGTCGAATTTGTAAATTTGGGTTGAATACTCTACCCTCGAAAACTGTTGCAATCCCCTATACTTGTGGGTTATCAAGACCTTTTTCTGGTGCCGTTGCCGGGGAGCATAGCTATATTTGTTGAGTCACTTGGGATTATTATCAATTTATCACTATGAAGAATCCGAAGGATGCTAAGACTAAGATTTATCCCTCTAAGACGAGGGGAGGTAAGGAACTGCCATCCAGTTCTGCTTTAGATTCACCTTTTGTTATAAGTAAACTTGCAACACCACAACATGCTATTACTTCCGATATGTCACAAGTTATTGATGATTCTACTTCCATTATGTATGATACTTATGATGATGCTAGTACGTTGCATGATGATGATGTGCCACTTGGTGAATTTCTTGATGAACAAATTGCTAGTGTAATACAACATGATGTTGAATTTGATGATGAGCTTGAAACTGAAACTCCTGAAATACCTGCTAGAACTAGCCTTCCAAAATATGAATTGCCTAAGGTACCGGAAGGTTATGTTATGAGTGAAGAGGCAACTAGAGATATTCTTGCTTGTAATGATAGAGATGATCTAGAGAAATTACTACACAAGTATAAAGAAAAATCTCTGAATGCTAGAATGAAATGTGATCCTAAGTTTGCTACTTCACCTATCGTTATTGATGATAAGGATTATGAATGCTCTGTCGACCCAGAGTTAATCACTTTGGTTGAATCTGATCCTTTCCATGGTTATGAAACCTAAACTGTTGTTGCACATCTCACTAAGCTAAATGACAGAGCCACCCTTTTTACTCACGATGAGAAAACTCGGTACTACTTTATTCTCAAATTATTTCCGTTCTCATTAAAGGGTGATGCTAAAGCTTGGTACAATACTCTTGCCCCTGGATGTGTGCGTAGTCCCCAGGATATGATTTATTACTTCTCTGAAAAATATTTTCCTGCTCATAAGAAACAAGCTGCCTTACAGGAAATATTTAACTTTGTGCAAACTAAAGAAGAGAGTCTCCCACAAGCTTGGGGGAGACTTTGCCAGTTACTTAATACTTTACCTGATCATCCTCTTACGAAAAATGAAATACTTGATATCTTCTATAATGGACTAACCGATGCTTCTAGGGACTTCCTAGATAATTGTGCTGGTTGTGTTTCCAGGGAACGAACTGTTGAACAAGCTGAATAACTATTGAATAATATATTGAAAAATTATGATGATTGGACTCTTCCAGAACCACCGCCTAAACCCACTCAAAAAAAGAGGGGTATATTATATCTCAGTCCTAAAGATATGCAAGAAGCAAATAAATCTATGAAGGAAAAAGGTATTAAAGTTGAGGATGTTAAAAATTTACCTCCAATTGTAGAAATACATGGGCTTAATGCACCACCACTGCCTAAGGTGGTAGAGGTAAATTCTCTAATGAAGTTCAATGATAATGATAATCCTCACAATATGAATCCTAGCCAATGCCTTTATGAGTTTGAAAACTATATTAAAAAGCAAGATCACTTCAATGGCAATGTTATGAAACAATTGAAATACAATTTTGATATGATTGCTCGTTTGAGTGACTTGTTATTTAAAATTTAAAATGATGTTAGAGGTGTTGGAAAACATGCTTCTATGGTTCAAACTCAATTAGAACAAGTTGCTAAATCTCAAAGAGAATTGCTTGATGAAATGAATCATAATATGCATGACTTTGTTGTTAGAGTTGCAACTAGAGGAGGTAAAATGACTCAAGAACCACTTTATCCTAAGGGACGCCCAAATAGAATTGAATAGGATTCACAAAGAAACAACACCACTGCACCTAGTCCTCCTAAAAACAAAAAGAAAAAGAAAACAGATAGGACTTTGCATGCTACTAGTGAACCTGAAATAGAAAAACCTCCTGATAATGATAATGAAACTTCTATCTCTCATGCTGAAACTCAATCTGGTAATGAACACTCACCTAGTGATAATGAAAGAGATAATGATGAGGTTCATGAAGACTCTCAACCAAGCAATGATAACCAGACAATGATGTTGAGATAGAACCACATGTTGATCTTGATAACCCACAACCTAAGAATAAAAGGTATGATAAAAGAGACTTCATTGCTAGAAAACAAGGTAAAGAAAAACAACCATTGGTTCAAAAACCTATGCCTTTTCCACCCCAGTCAACAAAAAAGAAAGATGATGAAGAATTTGAACGCTTTGATGAAATGCGGAGGCTATTCTTTTTGCGTACTCGTTTAACGGATATCTTAAAAATGTCTCCTTATGCAAAGTATATGAAAGACATCATCACAAATAAGTGAAAAATACCAGGAGCTGAGGTCTCCAGTATGCTTGCCAATTACACTTTTAAAGATGGAGTACCTAAAACTTGGAGATCCAGGTATACCAACTATACCTTGCTATATAAAAAAGAATTATGTGAAAACTGCTTTCTGTGATTTAGGAGCTGGTGTTCGTGTTATGCCTTTCTCTTTATATAAAAGACTTGATTTGAATAAACTCACACCTGCTGAAATATCTTTGCAAATGGCTAACAAATCGACTGCCATACCTATCGGTATCTGTGAGGATGTGCCCGTTGTTGTTGCTAATGTTACTACTTTGACTGACTTTGTTATACTTGAGATGCCCGAGGACGACAACGTGTCTATTATCTTGGGTAGACCCTTCTTGAATACTGCAGGGGATGTTATTGATTGTAATAAAAGCAAGGTCACTTTTCATATTAATGGTAATGAGCATACTGGTCACTTTTGGAAGAAACACTTCCAAGTGCATGGTATTAATGTTATTGAAAAATCTCCAACAATCACTATTGAAATTTTCAAATACCTCTACCTGTTGTCAAAAAGAAATATGAAATGCTTATTGTTGGGGACATTCATATTCCCATTGAGGTAACGTAGTGATTTATGAAAGTTCTTTGGTTTCATGCTAATCAAAAGTTGTTGTTAATAAAACCTGATCAACCTTATTAATGAATCATTTTTGAGCAGTATGAAGTTGATGAACTTAGTAAGCACTAACTTCTGTCCCTACCTTTCGTTTTCTATTTTTATTAGTTAAATAAAATAAAATGCCATGCTTTGTCTCTTTTCTGATTTTTCCCGTGCAATAAAAATGACCCAAACATAAAAATTCTCTGAATGCCCTGAAAATTTAACACAACTTTTTCTGAATATTTAACAATTTTTAGTGCAAATAATACCAAAGGGGGATGAACTCGGTGCGCCAGGACCCCCAGGTGTGCCCTGGTGAGTTGTGGTCCCCACGTGGGCCCTCTCAGTTACCTCTTTAGCTCACATCATCTCTTACCTCCAGAGAAAAATCTCCATCGTTCTCTCTCCCGTGTTCTTGAGCTCAAACTCGCGGATTTCGATCTCTTTGCTCGAAGCTCCATTTCCGAAACTGCTTCGGGGGATTGTTTCTTGGTATGTGACTCCACTAATTGTCCAATTAGTTTTTTTAGTGGTTTATACTTTGAATAATTCTCTACTCTTGGTGTTGCTGTAGATATGCTTGCATGTTGAATTCTTAGTGTTCTAAGTAGTTCGAATGCTTGCTATGGCTTCTATGTATCCCTATGAGTAGTTGCTGTCAATTTTATAAAGTTTTGTTGACAAATTTTTGTTACCCCAATTTTTTTTATTTTTCAGAATATTGTACGCGAACATGAATATCTTCAGGAAGTTTGGCTCTAGGAAGAACTCCTAGGGTGTTATTGGGGAATCATCTGACAGTGATCTCCATCCTCGGAGATTGGCGGAGGTACGGCCGTGCGAATGGCCGCATACCCCGTTCCTGGAAGAGGCCAGAATCCTTCAGGAGTTCAGAAAATATGTTGCAAATGCCGGCCTCATCAACTTCATTGCAGATGAGTGTGACCAGCATCAAATTCTCACAAATATCTTTGTTCAAAGTTTTACTTTCCTTCCTAGGAATAATCCCCCTGAAGTGAGCTTTGATTTATATGCTGAAAACCATCAGATACCACTTACTGAATTTTGTGATGTATGTTTGATCCCCTCTAATGGGAGCTTAGCCGAGCCTAGGCTGTCTGGGTTTGAGGATTTTTATTGTACTTTGACAGTGGGAGATGAGAGAGGGGTGTCAGGCACCACGGCTGCTAGCATACACTTTCCTGCCATACATTATTTTGCTTTCTTTGTTTCTAAGTGCTTGCTTGCTAGAAAGAAAGTCAGAGCGCTCAGCGCACCAGACTTTGCTGTTTTACGCCGAGCACTAGAGTGCGACAACACTCATAGCTTGGGAGCTATTGTGGCTCGTCGCCTCCATCTTAATAAATCTCAGGGTGAAATACATGGAGGGATTTTTGCTACTCGTTTAGCGGCTCACTTTAATGTTGGGACCCGCTCTCATGATTACCCTCTGTCCAAGGTTTATTTAGACCGTGCAGCCACGGGATACCATCATTTCCTTGCATGAGAGTATCCTAACATCCCCATTCCTTATAACCTGGTCTTCAGCGTTAAAACTCATGATATTATTCCCTTGCCTGCAGCTTCTTTGTTTGATTCTGTTGCCATGGGCGGATATAGGATTATGTCTGCAGACATCATGGCATACCCAAACGCTCAGGCTGCTGCGGAGGTAGCACAGGAGGAGCCTTAGCAGTGGGATGAGTGGACGCCTGCCCCTCAGGATCCCTACTACCCTCCGGGGTACTGATCCACTGCCAACTTAGGCCAAAAGCCTAAGCTTGGGGGAGTACGTGTTTCTCATCGACATTACATTCATGACCACTTATCATTCTATTTGTCGGTGTTCACACTCTTTCCTTGTATCATCCATGCTTAGATTTATTTTCTTGCTTTTCTCTTATGAGTTTGAAGAACCTTAGAAAAAACCCCAAAAATTTAGTTGTAGTCAGTTTGCTTTCTATGCATGCTTAGTAGTAAGATTAAAAAAAATCCAAAACATTTCCTTGTTCTTCTTTTGCTTGTTGGGAGCTTTCCTGTGTAAATAGTGTGTATCGTTTTTGCTTTCCCTCTTTTATTTTGCCTGTTCTAGAAAACCAAAAACTCCAATAATATTTGAGTGTGTTTTTCTGAACTTCTTTTCTTCTTATTTGAGTTGTACCAAGGAGAAGACCACGATGAAACTGTTGAGTGGCTCTAATGAATAATTGTTGAACTAATAAATAGCACATTTACCTTGCCTTCTCCTGTTGAATAAAATGCTTGCAGATCCCAGCTTTGTCCACCGCACTCTTGCACCATTATTATTATTTCATATTGTTTGATCGTGCAAGCGAAAGGCAATAATGACGATATTCAATGAACTGGCCGTGGCAGAGAGAAACTGGTAGGAACTCGACTTGTTCTGTTTGTGTAAATATGTTAGGGTATGCATGATTCAGCCCATTATGATTAAACATGTTTGCAATGACAATTACAGATTATAGTTTCGCATGCCATGCATAAGTAGCTAAAAGTTAATAATGATTTATCTTGGATATCAACATTGCGTTAAAATGATTGTGATGTAGTATGATGATACGGTATCCTCCTCTGAATGTTCGAGTGGCTTGACTTGGCACATGTTTATGCATGTAGTTGAATCAAAACCAACATAGCCTCTATGATATATATGTTCATGGTGTCCATATCCTACTCATGCGGGTGTCCAATGTTTATTATGCATGATGCATGTTCATGACCATTGTTGCTCTCTAGCAGGCCACTTCCGAACCTATTTGCTAGCCTTCACCTGTACTAAGCGGGAATACTGCTTGTGCATCAAATTTTAAAACTCAAAGTTATTCTAGATGAGTCCACCATACCTACCTATATGTGGTACTACCCTGCCGTTCTAAGTAAATTTGCATGTGCCACCTCTAAAAACTTCAAATAAATATCTATTTTGTGTGTCTGGATTGTTCATGGAACAACAGGAGGTGGTTGATATTTTCCATGCTAAGCGGGTTATTCTTAGGTTGAGTGTTTATTCACTCGCCATTGCACGAGAAAAGGGCGGTAATATGGATTTCCAGTCCCAAATTGCAAAAATAAAAAAGCTTACAAATAAACAAACAAAAACTCCCAATGGAGTTCAAACATTTACTTTTCTGCTTGGGAACTTCCACTAGCTCACTTAGCATGGGGGATATCGATAGGTGATAGTCGTGAAGTGAATGAGAAGGGTGCACCTCTCAAAATTTTATTTACCTCTATTTTAAAAACTTGAGTTCTGGCACCTCTGCAAATCACTGCTTTCCTCTGCGAAGGGACTATCTATTTAGTTTTATGTTGTGTCACCACCTTCTTTAATAAGCGCCAGATCTGAGAGCACTGTTGTCATGCCTATGCATTGTGTGTAGTGAATGTTGGTTGTTAGCATGACTGGATCTTTTCTACCATGAATTACAATGTTTAGTCGTTGCTCGGACTTTGGAGGTGCTCTACATTTATGTTTTGCGGTCTCAGAAAGGGCTAGCGAGATACCACTATTATCATATTATATCATGCTTGTTTTGATAATGTGTTGTTGTTTGCGATATCTTATTATTGCTCGCTAGCTAATTATGTCATTGATATGAGTTACTATAATATTTAAGAGTTATTGTCGACATGGTTAGTTACAATGCTGGCTTAAAACATGGGTGCTGCTTAAGCCTATTTATGCAAACAAGAGTAAAAGAGTTCGTAAAAGATTTTCTTTCTCACTTTCAGTTTATCAACTGAATTGCTTGATGACAAGCAAAGGTTTAAGCTTGGTGGATTTGATACCTCTCCAACGTATCTACTTTTCCTAACGCTTTTCCTCTTGTTTTGCACTCTAATTTCCATGATTTGAATGAAACTAACCCCGGACTGACATTGTTTTCAGTAGAACTACCATGGTGTTGTTTTGTGCAGAAATAAAAGTTCTCAGAATAAAGCGAAGCTTCACGAGGATTTTTTATACAATAAAAGATAAATATCGAACCGAAGAACCACCGGAGGGGGCACCTGGGTGGGCACAACCCACCAGGGCGCGCCCCCTCTCCTCGCGCGCCCAGGTGGCTTGTCCCCACCTGGTGGCCCCGTAGACGCCAACCATGATACTATAAGTTCACATTCGTCCAGAAAAAATGAGGGAGGAAGAATTATCGTGATCTACGAGACGGAGCTACCGCCACCTCCTGTTCTTCCTCGGGGGGCCAGATCTGGAGTCCGTTTGGGGCTCCGGAGAGGGGGATCTTCGTTCTTCGTCATCACCAACCCTTCTCCATCGCCTATTCCATGATGGTCCCCATCGGGAGTGAGTAATTTCTTCGTAGGCTCGCTGGTCGGTGAGGAGTTGGATGAGATTCATCATGTAATCGAGTTAATTTTGTTAGGACTTGATCCCTAGTATCCATTATGTTCTTAGATTGATGTTGCTATGACTTTGCTATGCTTAATGCTTGACACTTTGGGCCCGGGTGCCATGAACTCAGATCTGAACCGTTTATGTTATCATCATTATATCCATGTTCTAGATCCAATCTTGCAAGGAATAGTCACCTACTACGTGTTATGACCCGACAACCCCAGAGTAACAATAACCGGAACCACTCCCGGAGATGACCGTAGTTTGAGGAGTTCATGTATTCACTATGTGTTAATGCTTTGTTCCAATTCTCTATTAAAAGGAGGCCTTAATATCCCTTAGTTTCCAATATATCCCCGCTACCACGGGAGGGTAGGACAAAAGATGTCATGCAAGTTCTTTTAATAAGCACGTATGACTATTTACGGAATACATGCCTACATTATATCGATGAACTGGAGCTAGTGCCAAATCGCCCTAGGTTGTAAATATCTCATGATGAATATCATCCAACAAATCACCGACCCAATGCCTACGAATTTGTCCCATATTGATCTTGCTAAGTTACTACTGTTGCTGCTACTGTTACACTTGCTACAAAATTACTGCTATCACTCTTATTGTTGCTATTGCTGTTGTCACTACTATGAAAGCTATCGAACTACTTTGTTACTGATCACTTTGCTGCAGATAATTAATCTCTAGGTGTGGTTGAATTGACAAGTCAGCTACTAATACCTTCAAGTATTCTTTGGCTCCCCTTGTGTTGAATCTATAAATTTGGGATGAATAATCTACCCTCAAAAAGTGTTGAGGTCCCCTATACTTGTGCGTTATCACCTGCAACCAATCCACCCAGATGTGTAATAAAGTTGCCACCTTGAAGTTTCCCTTAGTTGTTATTACTCTCACAACATTCATGAATCTCACATACAAATCCACGTCTGCGAGCATGGCTAAGCAATAATTAACAAAGCGTATATTCCCGAGGTTGATCTCAAGTCATTGGGTTCCTACCTCATGAACTACTAAACAATTCCACATGTATCCAAGTCCTACTCATGCAAATCTTTGAGGTTATAACTAATGCAAGTAAAACTAGGTATTGAAGGGTATGATCAAAGTGTAACTTGCCTTAATGATGATCATTGAAACCAAGAGACTCGTAGTAGCAAGTTCGCACTCCGGAAATTCTATCGCAATCAAACAATAGCATACATAATCAATCATAGAAAAGAATCGAAGAAAAGATCTCGGAAAACTTTGAAAACAAGCGAATAACTCTTGCAATAGGAAACAATTTCTAATAGTACCAATATTAGATGGATTTGGTCTTATCACAAAGTTTAGATCAAGAGCTTCGATTTGCAAAAAGATTCAACTCAAACGGAGTTACGAAACTCAAGTTACGATCAAAAGAAGTTCAAATTCAAATATGTTTGAATTCAAATTTTAAAACTTTCAAAAATAAATTCGAGTTGGATTACTGGATATATGAGATCAAAACGAAGAGTTTGGCATTGGTTACATCTAATTCCGACAAATGAGTAAAAAGTAGTGATTGTTTAAGATTAGGGACTAATCTATAAAAACTTTAATCGTGAATAGGTCCCTGACTTAAATAAACATTTGTTTTCTAAAACTAACCAGCGAACGTTTGCTAAATAACTAAACCTAAAAAACCAAAACCATGTTTGTATAAAAAATGATCTAGGGTTTCTAGAAAAACCGAAAAAAAACGTGTTGGTTTTTACCGTTTAGGGCGGATCGGATCGTATCGGAGCACCGGCGGGTGGTGGGTTTC
Source organism: Secale cereale (assembly GCA_902687465.1). Taxonomy (NCBI): domain Eukaryota; kingdom Viridiplantae; phylum Streptophyta; class Magnoliopsida; order Poales; family Poaceae; genus Secale; species Secale cereale. The sequence continues at coordinate 493,213,260 of LR738711.1, read as the reverse complement.
CGGCGGGAGGCGGGTCCACCAGCGTCGGGGCGGGGCGACGGACCAGCGACGTCGGGGCGGTGGTGCATGACGACGTGGGATGGCGGGTTGCGACGGCGCAAGCGGCGGTGGCGCGAGCGGGCGGAGCAGGGCGGCAAGCGGCGGCTCAAGTGGCGGCGGCGGTTCAGGGTGCGGGGAGGGGCAGCGGCGATTGCTATATATAGGGAGGCGAGGTTTCCTAGAGAAGGGGGTGGCGAGGAGGAGTCCGGGCCAGACACGGGCGGCGTGCTCTGGTGAGACTCTCGTCTGGAGTCGGAGGCAGCGGCGACCTAGGCCGTGGCCCGGCTGGCGAGTTGGGTCGGCCCAGCTCGGTCAGCCCGGAAAGCTTTTTTTGTTTTAAATACTTTTCCGAAAATAAAGAAAAAAAATAGAAAAATGCAATAAATATATTTTCATAAATCACAGAAAAATTCACACGTACTTAGGGCCTTATTTATGACCTGGTGACCATTTTTCTGGACCTAAATGCCTAAAATAAAAAGAAATTTTTTAGTGCAAATAAAATAACTGAATTAAATACTTTTGCAAATAAAATCCAATAAATATATTTTTACTCAAAATTCAACTCCCAACATTTTTATTCTGTTTTGAAGACGTCATATTATCTGCTCTCATTATTTTAAAAATATTGAAGATGAAAATTGGTAAAATAATATTTGATCCAACCCCACTTGGAAAATAATAAAATTGTGGGTCCTCTTTGGAAAACATCCAACTCTCTCACTTGGGTCCCTGAGTTGCTTAAAGTTTCTTCGATCAATTTCTAATCAAATTCAACTCAAAATTTTCAAATGATGAATGCAATTGCTTACTTTGGCGTGTGGAAATGTTATATGAATGATCTAAATGTTAACATCCAAATTGAAAATTGGGATGTTACATGTAATTACTTACTTTGGTGTGTAGAAATGTTATATGTGTAGTCACTTGTGTAATTGTATGATTAATTTGATTTTGCATTGCTGTCTTTTTAAATATATATGTTGATCCTCTATAGACAGAGCAAATCACATCGTACACAGACTAAACAATAGAACCTGTCGGTGATGATTTCATCAATCACTAACAATTGTATGCCAGAAATCGTTTGCTCACAACACACACGGCTTGTTAACAGGAATCGTTTGTGTTGTTATCGTTCTTCCCACATGTTTCCGATTACAGTCATGTTTGCCGCGTATCACATACATCTTGTTGTATTAAACCGTTTATGATCTCTTAACTCATCGCAAACGGTTCATCCGAGTGAACTGTATGTCATATATCGCACACAACTTCATCTGGCTGCCCATTTATGTTGTTCCGCCTCATCACAAATAGTTCATCCGAGTAAACCGTATGTTGTACATTGCACACGCCTTCATCTGGCAGCCCATTTCTTTTGTTCCTCCTCATCACAAACAGTTAATCAAACTGAACTGTATGCCCTGCATCGTACACGCAACCAAAATTTGAACCGTGTTTGATGCATCCATCATCGCAAACGTTTTGTACCTTTTTTTGACTGGTTTTTTACACCATCGTTTGCGATTATCGCATGGCACATAATTTCATTGAAGGGTCTTTGGTCGTAGTGTCGCGTTAGCAGCATCCTGCAATAGTGATGTCATATTTTAATGAGTGCTCGCAATCATAAAAGATGTCCTAGATAGTATATTTATATGTGGAACCTCTCTTTCTTTATTACTTCCTATTAATTGCAACAATGACCAAAACTATGTTTGTCAACTCTCAACAAATTTTATTCTCCATACTCGTTATATGTGAACTCATTACTTCACATAAGATCAACTATGATCCTTTTATTTCTTTTTTGTTCTTTTCTTTCTATATTTTTTTATTCCCTCAAGATCATAGCAACATATCAAAGCCCTCAACTCAAAACTACTCTTTATTATATATAACTCAAGAACTCGATTACATAGATAGAGATTCAAACAAAAATTAAAGCTAGATCATACTAAAAACTTTATTCTACTAGATCAAGACATAATCAAAATGATCGAACTAAGAAAAATGATAAAGATAAAAGGTGTGTGGTGATACGATATCGGGGCACCTCTCCCAAGTTTGGCAGTTGCCAGGGGGAGTGCCCATACCCATGTATTTATGTTTCTTTCTTCGGAGGCGGTGATGATGGAGTTGTTGATGTAGCAGGCTTGTCATCCTTCTTCCAAGGCATAGGCTCACCATCATAGAAGGATGAACGAGTCTCGTGGATCCTCGAATCTGTAGCCAAACTCATCCTATGTATTCATACTCACAGTTTTGGTTTTGCAGGTCATATATCTCGGCTTGGAGATGCTCGATTTTCTCTTGAAGCTTGAAGATGATCTCCCCAATGTTCTTAGCGTCCAGCTTGTGATTACTGGTTTATTCCACAATCATCATATGGTTGGCTTTAAGTCAATGCTCCACCATCCCTTGACACTTGAAAACTTGTTGTTCCATTGCTTCGAATGTTGTCTCCAAGCTTCTGGTCTTCTTTGGCCCCTCAACGGCGCGGATGTGCAGCACCCCCTCACACATCTCAATGGTTTGAGGGTGTTGCGGCACCTCCACAAGGTAAGGGTTGATGATCTTCTAAAAAACGTGTCCTTGGGGGCACTTGGAGGCGTCATGGTGATCTAAATATGTCAGAAACAACAGCTGGAAACAAGAATAGAGGGTTTTGCCGTGGTACTGTGGTCAAAACCTTTGAGAGATTATATAATGAATTTTTACCGACCGAAAGAAGTATCATGCAAGAAAACGGAGTCCGGGGGACACACGAGGTGGCCACAAGGACGGGGGGCGAGCCCAGGGGGAGGGTGCGCCCTCCACCCTTGTGATGGCCTCGTGTCTCTTCAAGACTACTTTAAATTTTCCTAACTTTTTAAATAATCCAAAACAGAGAAAAAATTATCATTGGAAACATTTTGGAGTCGGTTTTTCTTACCGTACCACATACCTATTCCTTTTCGGAGTTTGAAACGTTATGGAAAGTGTGCCTTATGTATTCCTCAGGTGTCACGGTGTCAATTATATTAGTCTCGACATTTAAGGGAGTACCTGAGATATAGTGTTTGATTCTTTGACCATTTACCACCTTCGGATTTGTGCCTTCGGCGTTGTTGATTTTGATGGCACAGGAGCGATAGGCCTCCTCGATAATGTAAGGGCCTTCCCATTTAGAGAGAAGCTTTCCTGCAAAAATTCTTAAATGAGAGTTGTATAGCAAAACACGATCACCTACGTTAAACTCACGCTTTTGTATTCTCTTATCATGCCATCTTTTAACTTTTTATTTAAATAGCTTGGCATTCTCATTGGCTTGAGTTCACCATTCATCAAGTGAGCTAATGTCAAATAACCTCTTCTCACCAGCAAATTTGAAATCATAGTTGAGCTCTTTAATAGCCCAATATGCCTTATGTTCTAATTCAAGTGGTAAGTGACATGCTTTTCCATAAACCATTTTATACAGAGACATACCCATAGGGTTTTTACAAGAAGTTCTATAATCCCACAATACATCATCAAGTTTCTTACATCAATTCTTTCTTGATCTATTCACAGTCTTTAGCAAAATCAATTTAATCTCTCTATTACTCAATTCTACTTGACCACTAGACTGAGGGTGATATGGAGATGCAATTCTATGGTTAACATCATATTTAGCAAGCATCTTACGGAGAGCACCATGAATAAAATGTGAACCACCATTAGTCATTAAATATCTAGGGACTCCAAACCTTAGAAAAATAACTTCTTTAAGCATCTTAATAGAAGTGTTATGATCAGCACTACTAGTTGGAATAGCTTCTACCCACTTAGTAACGTAATAAACAACAACTAAAATATGTGTATACCTGTTAGAGGAAGGAAAAGGTCTCATATAATCAAAGCCCCAAACATCAAATGGTTCATTACCAAGTGAATAGTTCATAGGCATTTCCTCACGTCTGCTAATATTACCTATTCTCTGGCATTCATCACAAGACAAGACAAACTTACGGGCATCTTTGAAGAGAGTGGGCCAATAAAACCCGGATTGCAATACCTTGTGTGCAGTTCTGTCTCCAGCATGGTGTCCTCCATAGGCCTTGGAGTGACACTTGCGTAGGATCTGTTCCTGTTCATGCTCAGGTACACAACGTCTAATAACACCATCTATTCCTTGTTTATAAAGGTGTGGGTCATCCCAAAAGTAATGTCTTAAGTCATAGAAAAACGTTTTCTTTTGTTGGTATGTGAAGCTGGGTGGTATAAATGTAGCAACAATGTAATTAGCATAATTAGCATACCATGGAGCACTATGAGAAGCATTTATGACATCTAGTTGTCCATCAGGAAAGCTAACATCAATAGCTTGTGGGTCGTCAAGAACATTCTCTAACCTAGAAAAGTTATCTGCAATGGGATTCTCAGCTCCTTTTCTATCAATAATATGCAAATCAAATTCTTGTAGCAAGAGAACCCATCTAATAAGTCTAGGTTTAGCATCTTTCTTTTCCATAAGATATTTAATAGCAGCATGATCAGTGTGAACATTTATTTTGGAATCAACAATATAAGATCTGAACTTATCACATGCAAAAACAACTGCTAAGAATTATTTTTCAGTAGTAGCATAATTTCTCTCGGCACTATCTAGAGTTTTACTAGCATAATGAATAACATTCAGTTTCTTATCAACTATTTGCCCTAGAATAGCACCAACAACATAATCACTTGCATCACACAAAATTAAAAAGTGTAAATTCTGTCGGCGTTCTCGGACCAAGGGTAAATAGACTTGCGTGCATGTGGCCCATGACGATGCATCTCTTCAGACCTGGTATGGCCCATCTTCAGCAACGACACTCAAGACCCTCGCGAGGGACCAAGCCTCGTAGGGCGGATGACACCAAGACCTCCGGAAGGGGCAACCTCGGCTGGATGGCTCCCGAGGAGCGGAAACTCTATGCAACCCCCACCTCATGAGGTTTGCATGATGCAAGCCATGACGACCAAGGCCAGGCGGGCGCCAGCGGGCACAGTACAACAATTTCATCTTTGGTGCTAAAGAAACGGGCTCAGACGCAGAGTCCCGAGGAATCTGCCAAAGGTTTCCATTCCAGTGCAACATGACCAAGACCGCCAGGATGGCAGGACGGGGGTCATCACCAAGCCCACCATGGTGTCAGGATCAAAGGCTTTGCGGGCGAATACCACCTTTAGTCAGGATAAGATGTACTAGTTTTCCCCCTTCAAAATTGTCCATTGTGGGATCCCTTCCCGCCAAACATTTCAGGGAAGAGGACCAAGGCCACTATATAAGTAGGATAGCCACCATCGAACAAGGAGATGGATCATGGAGACCCTCTCTTCCACCACCTAGCAATTACACCTCACCTCTAGAGGTTGTTCACTCATTGTACTAGTTCATCTACAGCCCATCTCGATGCTAATCCACCATACTGCTGAAGTAGGGCCACTCACAGCTAGGTGGCCTGAACTAGGATAAACTGCCCCGTGTCTCTTTTACATTCTAGTTCATCATGCTAGTTGGTGAGACGGCGAGTAGATAGATATGCGAGGTTGAGTTCTTCGCACGCTCCCCAGAGTTCGAACCTAGTAGGGTTTTGCGGAACCCTGAATCCGACATTTGGCACGCCAGGTAGGGGTGCATCGAAGCTCCTCTTCGTCTGTTTGGTTCATCGTCGCCTCAACACCTCATGGTTGGCACCTCGCAGGCCCACACCGAGCCAGGGGCCGCTCAGCCCGCTCAGGCGACGCCCCTTGCCGGAGAAGGCTTCAACCCCCCGCCTCATGTGGCACGTGCGCCACCCAATGCCACCGGTCGCGGGCAGCGCGGGTCAACATCGTCCTCCTTCGCTAAACGCCTCAACCGCTCCAATGCACGGTCTTCGAACTATGTGACGGCAACAGCCCCGCACACGCGCCGGGAGCAGGCGAATATGCGGGTCGCGGTTGTGGTGGCCCGTGAGCTCCTACGATGTAGGTTGATGGAAGGTGGCCGCAACACCTTGTTGGAGAGAGTAGCGGAGCTGCTCGAGGCAGCATGTAGGGGCATCCCGCCCTTTTGCAAACTGTCGGCACCTCATGCGCCGTCGGGAGCACACGCCAGCTTCCGCGGGGCTCACCTGGCTCCTCTTAGGGAGCCCTAGGATCCTCGTAACGCCAACCCGAGCTGCAGCGCCGTCCACCAAGGAAGATGGGTGATGCTCGTGGACATGGCGAGCTTGAACGGCGTTTCACGGGGCAGCAGTGGGCCGGCGCTGGGTGATCACCACGGCCAAGCTCCGCGCCAACCAGACAGAGACGTCGCATGGCAGGATAATGATGCAAGGGCAATAGCAAGCGACGGGGTCGCGTCGCAAGTGGCAGACCCACCATATTCTCCTCTGAATCCTCAACTCTTTCCCCAACCGGCCTGGGCGTCAGGACCAAGTGAGATGGACGACCCTCATGAGGCCTCGTGGAGCTTCATCAACGCCTTCTTCAGCAACAGCCACACGGTACAACCGATGTCTCTGGATCATGCTTACGCTAACCGTGAACAGGTGAGCCAGGCCACAACGGCATCCAAATCCTTTAGGGCGGCGTCCCCGCCTCAGGCCAAGGTGGCACACTGGGATGTGCATGAGAAAAGCAAGGAGCCAGGGCTTTCCCCGTGCAGCACGGAGCAATCTGTAGTACGGAGGTAGGTCCTCTACCGGGGGAGATGCCGGCGAGCCCTTACCCCCCGGCAGAGGGACCGTGGTCACCGAGGGTGCCGCTAGCGTCCTCCTTGCCCCTTGGCCTCGTACAGGTTTCCGGACACCCCAACGGTGGTTGGGGGTGGCGCAAGGCGGGACCCTTGTCTGGCGATATGAAGTAAAGCTCATGCCTGTGAAGGTCTCCGCTCGTGACACTCACGTAATAACGAGTGGGGCTGTACACGCCCCGGAGTCTCCAGAGAGCCGCCCTCGAGCCTCGGGGGCTCCACCCCATGTCCAAGTGGAAGCACCATGCTCCGCGCTGGCCGTCACCACTGCCCCCCAATGACTATGCTCACATACAGTGAAAGCACTTAGCTCCGCGCTCGTGGAAAGACAAGAAGACTAGCTAGGTGCCGGACGTGACTGTTTGCTTTTGCCCAGTTTTCTGTAATTCGATTCGCCACTTTCTGGACTAAGATTTGGAGTTCTCTTATGTTGTCAAAATGGGGGTGTCGGTGTCAAACCGGCGGATCAAGGGTAGGGGGGTACCGAACTATGCGTCTGAGGATCGATGGTAACAGGAGACTCGAGACACAATGTTTACCCAGGTTCGGGCCCTCTCGATCGAGGTAATACCCTACTTCATACTTCATTGATCTTGATGAATATGTGTTACAAGATTTGATCTACCTCGAGATCGTAATGGCTCAACCCTAGAAGTCTAGCCATGTGATTGCTATGAATCAGCTATCTGATGTTCTCTAGACTCCATGGACTAAACTCTCCAATTTATATATGCACCGGAGGGACCTAGGGTTTGTACATAACCAACTTGCAGAGGAAAGAAAGATTACACCCGAACCTTAAAACCTGCCATTATACGCACACAGGAGTCCTATCCGGATACGAGAGACAATCTTCAGCAATGATCTTCAAAGCCCACCAGTCCGATCCCACAACGAGTTATCCGGCCACACGAGGACCCCTTGATCCAGGACTCCCTCAGTAGCCCTTGAACCTGTCTTCGATGGCGATTAGTTCAGCTTCCGTATTGTCTTCAGCATTGCAAGGCGGGTTCCTTCTTCTGAATATATCGAGGCACTATCTTCTGCAAAAAGTGCACTGTGTCTGGCTCAGCATGGTTTGCACAACCCTTAGCCTTGAAGGCAAGGCATCAAAAGTAAATGAATAGTGTGTCTTTACTGACAACTTTTTGGTGGAGCGTCGCGTCCATCCCACTAACATATCGAACCGTTTTACTTGGTCCTTGTTTCACGTTTCGAGGTATAACCCCACTGACATGTCTTATCAGAACAGAGATCTTGTGCGCTTATTATGGGATCCTTGTCAATGTGATGTGAGCATCCAAACCACGCATTACGCACGGACGATTTGGGAACCTCCGAGGTTTATGGCTAAGGTGGGGGACGTTCTGTATGCACAGCGTTATAAAAGGATACCAACCCCCTTCATCAGCCCCACGCATTCCTCAAGCCCTTGCTCTCCAATCTTCCTAGCCCCAGCATCCTCATCTCTTGCGCCGGCAGCTCCCAGTTCCTCAACCGCCACTTCCTTCCCAGCAATGGCTGAATCTGGCGCCAGAGGCAAGTGGGAGGCCTCCACGGTTACTAAAAAGACTGTGAAGGATCTCCCGAGCGCGGGCTAACTCGCCGCCAACATCGCGCACTGAGTCCCTGCCCAGGATTAGGTGATCCCCGTCCGGAGGCGGGTGAGAGAGTCGTGTTCCTCTCACACTTCGTTAGGGGACTAGGATTTCCTCTTCACCCCTTCATCAGGGGGCTGCTATTTTTTTACGGGCTAGATTTCCATGATCTAGCCCCGAACTCCATCTTACACATATCCGCTTTCATAGTGGTGTGTGAAGCTTTCCTCTACGTTCCCCCACACTTCGGCCTATGGCTCAAGACCTTCAATGTGAAGCCGAAGGTGGTGGATGGGGAACATGCAGAGTGCGGAGGCGCTATGACAAGCAAGCTCCCAAATGCAACCTGGCCAAAAGGGTCGTTCTTGGAGACGAACAAGGTTTGGCAGCAGGAGTGGTTATATATATCACTGAGCCATGCGACGCCAAATGGGCGGCGGCGCCTGCTTCCAGATCTGGACCCCTGGAAAGGCTAACCTCCTGGACCGATAAGAGTCCGAACTGGGGGTCTCAGACTGTGGTGGCGGCACTCTAAGGCCGCGTGTCCGGCATGATCACCAAAGGCTACTAACTCTCAACTGTGGTTCAGGTAATGCTGGCACGACTAGTCCTTCCTTGCCAACGTCGGGACTCCTCTCTCTGGGTGTTCTATCCGGCAGGCGCCCGGCCCTTGAAGCATCTATTCGCCTCTACGCATAAAGAGATCTGGAAACACCTCTTCAAGAGCCAGAAGGATTGGCCGAAGGAGGCTGAAGACTCAGGTTACAGTACTGTGTTTACCGCACATGAGGTAATCAAAAAGTCCGCCGAACACATATCTCCACCTTATCTTAATGATAATAGGAATTGGAGTTTTTACGTGATATACAGAGCTGGGCCAAGAAGGCAGTTCGGACCAAGTGTCCGACCCCCTTGCCACAAGACCTAGACACACCTCAACTGTTGGCGATGCTGGTTCCGGCACCATACAAGGCGCCGGACAAGAAGCCCAAGAAGAAGAGCAAGGAGGCCAAGAGTGGCCCCCGCCCGGCGGACGCAAAGTCCGAGGAGATCAAGATCCTCTCCTCTGAAAAGGAGGAGGATGATGAAGAAGAAGAATCCCCCGCCCAGGGCAAGGGGAAGAAGAGGGCGGCCGCTGCTGACGCAAGCAAGGCCGCACCCCGGAGGAAGCTAAAACTCCCTGCCTGTTCGGACTCATCATCCGAACACAACTTTGTGGTGAAGCCTAGGGAGAAGCCCCTAACCAAAATGTAAGTTGTTCGAATATACTCCACTTTGTTTATTTAGTATATTAATGCTTTATAAGTATTTCTCACCTGCTGACCTACAGCCCTCCCCGAGCACACCCTGATGCCTCCTTATCGGAGGGGAACTCTCTGCCGTCTGGAGAGACGGAGAGCGACCCGCCGGTCCGAGCTCCATCGCTCATGGCCCGCGGGGACACCGAGGTGTCCTCCCAGCGCGTGTCCACTACTCGAGGAGATGGGGGCGGGGTAGGTGATAAGGCGTCCGAGGGTAGCACCTCCGCTGCAGCTGACCATGGGGAAACAATCCCGGTGGAGACCGAAGACGGGGGGCCCAAATAATCCGGGGCCCCGCCGAATACTGATCCGAAGCATAGCGCGGCTCCGGGGTCCGAAGTCCAGACCCCCAAGGTGGGGGAGGATACAACGGCGCCCGATGTCAATCTGGAGGCGTCAGATCCTCTGGAGGGATCACTACAAAGTGCTTCCGCCGTGGAGGAGCACCGCACCATAATGGGTACGGTGATGAAGAAGATCCGGTCTGTCAAAGGCGGACTAAATGAATCCTTTAACAGCCTACTAACAAGCTTTGAAGTATGCAATGTAATGTTCTTTATGGAATTTTATTTATTTTATACGCACATATATAGCCAGTAGACCTGATGCTTTGTGTGATTCTGAACGAAATCGGACGAAGTATCCAAAACATAGCATATTATAGAGCTAAAATGTATGCTTTTTGCATTTGAACATGCTTCACTAGTTGCGGCAACTGCACAAGCTGCAGAAGTGGCCGAACTAAATCGGAAGCATTCGGAGGCCAACACAGACCTCGACTGCATCAACCAGCGTTTGGATGAGACGCAAGGTATGCGGATTTGAAAAATTGAGATGTCAAGAAGACTAATAATATTAATTGAGTATGAGTATAAACTTTCTGTGATATTCTGTATTAAACAGTTGGCGCCACTGAGCTCGAGGCCCTCAAGGACGACCTCGCGAAGGCCGAGAAGGAGGCCAAAGCGATCAAGGCAGCCGTTGATAAAGCGGTTCCCGATCTAGAGGCGGAAAAGGCTGCATGCAAAAATGACCAAGCTCGGGTGTCCGAAGTTGAAGTTGTGCTCAAAGATGCTATTCGCAAATGCAAGGCATTGGAAGAGAAGACTTCGGAACAAGCAACCGAGCTTACTGCGACAGTCAACGCTGCGCAGGGGGCGCGAAGCGAGTCATGCGGCGTTTGCGAGGAAATCAAGCAGGCACGGAAGATAGCATCCGGTAAGACTTTTCTCTTATAGAGCATCTTCGGAGGGCAGAAGCACCTTGGGCTGACACGGTTATGGAGTTTTCTAGGCGTGTTTGTGGATCTCCTGAGGAGCAGTGCTGACGCCGCCCAATACTCTCGAGCCCAGGAGGGGAACAGCACGAAGAAGTTGTTTTGGTCGCAGTTCTATGCGCCAAAACATCTGGTGCCCCTCAATGACCAGATGAAGGAGCTGGTCGAGCTGCACAACCTGGCTGGTTTGGCCATGAAGGACTTGATAGTCCGGCTGTGGCCCGCTGAGCCAATCCCAAGTAGCTACTTCGGATTGGTGAAGCGGCTTGTCGAAGCGAGTCCGCGGGTCGACACTTTGAAGCGTTCGGCCTGCATAGAGGGTGCTTGGATGGCCTTCGCTCGTATGAAAGTACACTGGGCGAAGATGAAGGCGCATGACATAGCCACTGCTATCCCGACGGAAGGCAAGGACCACCGCAAGCCGGAGAGATACTTCGAGGACGTCATAGAAGGCGCCCGTCTTGTAGAAGGCCAGTGCTCAAAATATATTATGTTTGAGTAATTGTATCTGGTTGTAAATACTTAAGCTTATGACCCGATGTATATATAACTTTTGCGCTATTATAATGTGAGCGACTTTCACCTCCTGTGCGGCCGTTTATGTAAATCTGAAAGTTTCCAATCGTCGGCTTCAGCCCCCATGTAAATATTACTGGGGTGTTCGGTCATATGCATAAACACTCTTTATCCAACGTCTCGGTACATGTAGGAGGTGTATGCGGAGCGAACCAGGCAATCAGACTATGCGGCTTTATTGCTTTTACTTAGCCATAGGAGTTTTACAAGTGGGACTAAGTACTAGCCCCTGGTGCGTATATGGTGTTTCCGAATTAAGGTATCCATTTGTACGCGGCTGGGCAAAAAACCAACCCTTCGTATAACACGGGGTAGATCTCTGTCGATCGTAGTATAACACTAAGTCACCGGATCGTAGACCAGATTCTCGCCTATCATGACAGCCAGTTTTCGGCTTTCTCTACTAAGGAACTTGACCGAACAAACCAGAAGTACAATCGCAGTAGTTCTCCCTTTACACCCTAGCCGAACAATCGGGAACGTAGGGGTAAGCACAGGAGCCGGGCAACCCAACTATTAACCCAAGACATGATTCGGAACTGATGCATATAAAGCAATATCTAGGACGTCGAACACTCCCTGTAGGTGTTCGGACTTTTCGACATATACCGGGCTGAATACAGCCCCTGGTAATGGACCCTGTTGTCAAGGCACATGTGGCAATCTGACATGGGGACAGGTGGTGAGAGAATAAAATTTCAAACATAATATGAACCATGCTGTTTCTATAATATCCTGTTCTAGTACAGCGAGCCGTATTCTTACAGATAATGCCGATAACTTCCTTGGACATTTTACATGCCAGAAAAGTATAAAACAAAAAGAGATAAAAGGTTTACACAGGGTCTTAATCTAAAGAGAAACCTTAAAACGGGGCCCTGCTGCACTTCTGCACCGTTTTTTCCTTTGTGATGTGTCCTTGAATGGGGAAGTGTGATGGCCATCTGTAAAAAAAACCTGGAAAAAGAATCCAGTGTGGCCATAAATAAAGCTGGTTCGTTTAATGAACCTTGAAAGATAATTTTAGAGTCCGAATAGGGTCGAGCCGAACTATGGACTATTTGTATGCAGTGTGCCCCCAGCGCCGCCCAAGGAATTTTAAGGGCATAATTGTATACACGAGGCACGTATGCTACCACCTTATAGAGCTTTCAATGGGGGCTTAGCTGCTAATCTAGCTAAGGTTCATTTGAGCTGCCGCACTGAGGCGTATGCCAGACACGTTTAGCTGTGTCCGCGGTCTTAATGACTGATAAGCTGGTCGTCTTGAATAGGCTGTTTTGGACTTTGGCTGCTAAGGCCGCAGTGTCCTCCTCCGTATGGAGTGAGCGCTCCATATTTCCATTAACCGTGATGACGCCACGTGGTCCAGGCATTTTGAGCTTTAAGTAAGCATAATGCGGGACTGCATTAAAGTGGGCGAAGGCCATTCTTCTGAGTAGTGCGTGATAGCCACTGTGGAACGAAGCTATGTCGAAGATTAGCTCTTCGCTTCGAAAGTTATCGGGAGAGCCGAATATGACCTCCAATGTTAAAGAGCCCGTGCAGCGGGCTTCTACGCCTGGTATCACTCCTTGAAAGGTTGTGCTGCTTGGCTTGATTCTTGATGGGTTTATCCCCATCTTGCGGACAGTGTCCTGGTAAATCAGATTGAGACTGCTACCGCCGTCCATAAGGACTCGAGTGAGATGGTATCCATAAATTATTGGATCAAGCACTAGGGCAGCTGAACCCCCATGACGGATACTAGTCGAATGATCCCTGAGATCAAAGGTGATCGGACAGGCCGACCATGGGTTGAATTTGGGGGCAACAGGCTCAACGGCATACACATCTTAGAGTGCGCGCTTGCGCTCCCTCTTTGGGATATGAGTGATGTAGATCATGTTCACTGTTTTGACCTCCGGTGGAAATTTCTTCTGCCCCCCTGTGTTCGGCTGGTGAGGTTCATCCTCGTCTTCGCTCTGAGGTCCCTTTCCCTTGTGTTTGGCGTTTAGCTTGTCGGCCTGCTTGAAGACCCAACAACTATGGTTGGTATGGTTCGCAGGTTTAGCTGAGGTGCCGTGGATCTGGCAGGGCCTGTCTAATATCTTGTCCAGGATAGATGGACTATCTTTGTTGCCTTTAACTGGCTTCGTCGGTTGACCGGGTCTGGAGCCATTGAATCTGGCATTTACCCCTGTATCATCTGGGCTTCCATCATTATTTAAACGTTTGCTTTTGTTACGCCGTGGCTTTCCATGGCCATCCCTGGCTTCAGATGTGCCAGGGTCGCTGGTGCTGCTACGATCTAGCCAGCTGTCCTCGCCCGCGCAAAAATGGGTCATGAGTGTAGTTAGGGCTGCCATTGTCCTCGGCTTTTCCTGGCCGAGGTGTCTAGCTAGCCATTCGTCCCGGACACTATGTTTGAAGACCGCTAAGGCTTTGGCGTCCGGACAGTCGAAGGTTTGGTTCTTCTTAGTGAGAAACCGATTCCAAAGCTTACGGGTTGACTCCCCGGGTTGCTGGATTATGTGACTTAGATCCTCAGCATCCGGGGGCCGGACATAGGCCCCTTGAAACTTGGCCCGAAAAGCATCCTCAAGTAATTCCAAACTTCCAATGGAGTTTTCTGGGAGACTGTTCAGCCAGTGCCGACCTGGTCCTTTCAGCTTGAGGGGTAAGTATTTGATGGCGTGGAGATCATCTCCACGAGCCATGTGGATGTGAAAGATAAAGTCTTCTATCCAGACAGTAGGATCCGTCGTTCCATCATATGCCTCGATATTTATGATTTTAAACGCTTCTGGAAATTCGTGATCCAGCACCTCATAGGTGAAGCGCAAAGGGTGTGCGGCACCCCTGTATTTTGCTATGTCGTGGCGTAGGTCCGACGGCAGTGATGTTCGGTATTGGCTCCGAACTGGTATATGACCGGCATATTTTGCTTGATAACCGCCGTCCCATGTGGGGGCACGGTCCCTGTATCCGTAGATGGATCTGGTCTTGCCAGCCTTCTTGTTCAGGTCTTCTCGTAGATCGCGTTTCTGGCCCTGAGCCGCGGCCTCCTTTCCTTTACGGGGAGGGGGTGTGGGCTTGTGTACGCCGTTGCTAGCCACTCTGTCTCATCCACGAGGTGGTCGATCCGGCTTATTGGCTGTATTGTTCTTCGGCGGTTTAGGCGCAATAGCCTCGTCGTCGAATTCGGGCAGCAGTTTACGCTTAGGATAGCTCTTTGTTTGGCGATTGCAGCCATATTTTTCCTCAGCGTCTAGCACATCGTTCCATCTATCATTGAGTGTGTCTTGTGTGGCTTTAAGCCGCCACTGCTGCTTTTTCAGGCTCCTTGCGGTGGCAATAAGCCTCCGATGGAAGCGCTTTTGTTCTAAGGGTTCTTCTGGGACGATGAATTCGTCGTCATCCATGCTAAAATCCTCTTCGGAGACAGGTTGATAATTGCTGTCTTCGGCATCGCTGTGGTCATACAGCGGTCCCGGACCGTGTTCGCCTTCCTCTCGCTTGTCCTACTCCATCACTGGATCTGCGGGGTCATCTTCTTGGTCCGGACTATCACCGTCGTTAGTGATAGTGTTGCTATCTTTCCGTTTACAGGGTCGAGATCGGCGCTTCAGACACCAACGCTTGGGAGGTTCATCGACGGGCTTATCCTTTTTGGGATCATTATCGCCGTCGTCCTCCTCCTTAGGTGTGTCCACCATATACACATCGTATGAGAACGTAGCCGTCCATCGCCCGGTTATGGGCGGGTTTTCGTCTAGATTTGCTTCGGCTTCGAGGTCTATCCCTTCGAAGTCTTCAGAAGCGTAGTCAAGTAGATCAGTTATATCTTCGATCGTGGCTACCAAGTGGGTGGTGGGTGGGAAGAGAAATTCTCCATCTACAGCCTCCAGTTCAAACCGGATATAATTCGGCCGTGAGTCCCCTACTAAGGAGAGAGATTTTAATGAATTTAGCACATCGCTTAAAGGTGAGTGCCGGAAGATATCTGCGGAGCTGAATTCGACGATAGGCGCCTGATCAAGCTCGAAGGACGCAGATGCACATGGTTCGGAACCTATAGCCGGAGATGAGTCCGAAGTTCCGGTAGCATAGATCCCGCTGAAGGTTGGGTCTGTGTGCGGCTCCAGTGCCGCTGAGTCTACGGCTTCCGTGCCAGGGTTGAGCTTCCCGTCCTCGGGTGACGCGATCTGCTCCGGATCTAGGGCCGGAGTAGTTACAGGTACTATCCCGTGGATGTGATCCAATGACAGATTTAACTCCTGCTCATCGTAGTGGCAAGGAGCAGTCGTCACGGGCTCGAATCCGTCGAATATCAAGTCTCCGCGGATATCAGCAACATAGTTCAATCTTCCAAACTTGACCTGATGGCCAGGGGCATATCTCTCAACCTACTCGAGGTGGCCTTCTATGTTGGCATGGAGCATGAAGCCTCCGAACACAGAAAGCTGGCCGGGAGGAAAGATCTTCTCGGCGGTGGTGCCGTCGTTGTTGACGAAGCGATCCATCGGTCGACGACATAGTGGAAATCTCAATGAAAGCACCAATGTCGGTGTCAAAACCAGCGGATCTCGGGTAGGGGGTCCCGAACTATGCGTCTGAGGATCGATGGTAACAGGAGACTGGGGAAATGATGTTTACCCAGGTTCGGGCCCTCTCGATCGAGGTAATACCCTACTTCCTACTTGATTGATCTTGATGAATATGTGTTACAAGAGTTGATCTACCTCGAGATCGTAATGGCTAAACCCTAGAAGTCTAGCCAGGGTGATTGCTATGAATCTGCTATTTGTCGTTCTCTAGCCTCTACGGACTAAACCCTCCGGTTTATATATGCACCGGAGGGTCCAAGGGTTTGTACATAACCAACTTGCAGAGGAAGGAAAGATTACACCCGAACCTAAAAACCTGCCATTGTATGCACACAGGAGTCCTATCCGGATACGAGAGATGATCTTAAGTGATGATCTTCAAGGCCCACCAGTCTGGCCCACAATGAGTTATCCGGCCACATGAAGACCCCTTGATCCAGGACTCCCTTAGGGGACAAGTTGTCTTTTTCCTCTTGTCTCGCAGCAGTTTTTTGATTTTCGGTTTCTCGTTTAGCAAGTAAGGCGCAAGCCTGCTATCCCTCCCCGCGAGCACCTCACGAGTGGGGGCTGGGCATGGCACATGTGCACTAGGCTCCTTGGGCTAGCCCGGGGACGCCAAATCCCCCCGGGGTCAAGAGCACAGTCACTACACGCACACCCTGCCGTGGTCCGGCAGTTGGCTCCTCGCAAGGCACTCTCAGGGGGCTAGCAGGCTCCTCAAGAGGCACAAAACCTCACGAGCCCTCGGGATTGCCTTGGGAAGAAGGTGCTACCGCGGCATCAGGACCCACTCAAGATCTACGGAACCAAAGATAACTCACAAACAGCTACCCTGCTCAGGAGCTGGCAAGCTCGCAGCGGCTTAATTCAGATCCTACCTCACGAACCATGTCATTGTTTCACACATCGCAAGGGGCACCCCCTTTTTTCAAAAAAATACTTTCACC
>LR738711.1:493116654-493196069 GCA_902687465.1 Secale cereale | reverse complement strand
CCCCCCCCCACGAGGTTCCTGCATACAGGTCGAACTAAAAGGGAAAGACGAGCTTAGACGGAGGACGCTGAGGACTCGTTGTCGCCGGTTTCGTCTTCATCATCGTTGCCCGCATCACCTCCTTCGGCAGCAATCAAGACCGTGTCATCCTCAGGAGCGAACTCTGCCACTAGGGCATCTACATGATCGTCCACCCATTTCGCCAAGTTGCTTTGAATAGCCCGAGGGACGGGGGCTATCGCAGCGTCAAAATTGAAATGAGGCTCAAGATTCTGAAGATGGCTGAAGACGCGCGAGAACGCGTGCCCGAGCAGGCCACGACTTCTCTCTTCAACGATCTCGCAGGCCCTCGCGGCCTGACCCTCCAGGCGGGTCACGATCTCGGTGAAGAAGCAGAGGTGGCTGGCATAGTCGTCCTCATGCGGATGAGGAGTGCTCTCCTTGCAGATGGTGCCCAGATCTTGGTTGGCCCTCACCCGGAGAGACAGGAGCATCGGGGCATGCCCGTGCTGAAGTGTCAAGCGGCGGCACACCTTGTCCTCGTTCTTCTTCACAAGGGATGCATCGTTATTAATCTGCCGCTGGAGTGAATGCATGTCAGCACAGAGGGATACCAGGTTGTCTTGGGCTAAGGCCTGGGCTTCCTTGGCGACCCTCTCGTGCTGTTCTTCCTCATCCAGCTTTGCCCGGGAGGCGGCGGTCCTGTCGTCAGCCTCTGCGCCTAGGAGTTCCAGCTTCAAGCGGTGCTCTTCGGCAGGAACCGCCCAAGCCTTCGTCACCCTCCGGTCAACCTCCTCCTGGGTCTTGGCTTCACGGACGGTAATGACATCCTCAGCCATGGTCACTTGACGCTGCCTCGCCTCCAGCCGCTCCAGGTCTAGGCTGCGCTCCAAGGCTTCCAATATCAACGCCTTTTCATGCTTCCGGATCTCCTCCTCTTCCGAAGGCGCTCCCTTCATCAGCACCAAGGCAGCCTTGTGCACCTCGATCCATTGTTCAAGTGCAGTATTTGAGGTTTGAAGTTACCACTCGCGCTCCTCGGCGGCCTCGCGGCAAAGGTCGGCAGCCCTGGCCTCCTCCAAGGCCGAGCACAGGCCTCTCGTGAGGCCTCGAGCTCTAGCATGGCCTTCGCGTTAACGTGCTCATGTTGAGGATTCCCGAGATTGATGGCCACCTCGCGGACTGACCGAATCAAGGAAGAAGGTGGCGGGGTCGCAAAATGGAGAGGTGTGGGGAAGGACGAGTCTCGGCGCGGCATGCAAGTCTGGTAAGGTTGTGCTGGTAGCAGGCGGCCGCCAAGTCAAGTTGTTGCCAGGCTGCATGGCGGAGTGGAGACGCCCACGTCCAATCTAGGCGCCACGCGTTAACTGGGCCCGCAGGCGATTGGGGCCCGCAGCGCTTCGCCCTTGCCCTTTGGCTTCGCCTCGAAGCCAAGTCCGAGCGCGCCTTGGGCCCGGGGGCTACTATCGGCGTTCTGGGAACCAGTGTACCCAGAATAGCCTGCCTGCGGCCCATGACGTGGCACCTCTTCAGGCCTGGTACGGCCCATCTTCAACAATGACACTAAATACCCTCGCGAGGGACCAAGCCTCGTGGGGCGGACGACACCAAGACCTCCAGAAGGGGCAGCCTCGGCTGGCTGGCTCCCGAGGAGCGGAAACTCTATACAACCCCCCACCTCCCAAGGTTTGCATGATGCAAGCCATGACGACCAAGGCCAGGCGGGTGCCAGCGGGTGCAGTACATCAGTTTCCTCTTTGGTGCTAAGGAAACGGGCTCAGACGCAGAGTCCCGAGGAATCTGCCAAAGGTTTCCATTCCGATGCAACAAGACCAAGACCCCCAGGACGGCAGGACGGAGGTCATCACCGAGCCCACCATGGCGTCAGGAACAGAGTCTTTGCAAGCGAAGACCACCTTTAGTCGGGATAAGATGTACTAGTTGTCCCCCTTTAAAATTGGTCGTTCTGGGATCCCTTCCCGCCAAAAATTTCGGGGAAGAGGACCAAGGCCACTAGATAAGTAGGATAGCCACCACCCAACAAGGAGACGGATCCTGGAGACCCTCTCTTCCACCACCTAGCAAGACCACCTCACCTCCGGAGGTTGTTCACTCATTGTACTAGTTCATCCATAGCCCATCTCGAGGCTAATCCACCATACTACTGGAGTAGGGCCACTCACCGTTAGTTGGCCTGAACCAGGATAAACTGCCTCGTGTCTCTTTTACATTCCAGTTCATCATGCTAGTTGGTGAGACAGCGAGTAGATAGATAGGCAAGGTTTAGATCTTTGCACGCACCCCAGAGTTCGAACCTAGTAGGGTTTTGCGGAGCCCTGAATCTGACAAATTCGAATCAGGTGGTTGAACAATAGGTCCATAAATCAAGGTTTTCTTAAGTATTTCAAATGCTTCTACACAATCATCATCAAAAACAAAATGAACATCTTTTTGCAAGAGATTAGTGAGAGGCCTGGAAAGTTTAGAGAAGTCATTAATAAACCTCCTATAGAAACCAGCATGACCAAGAAAACTTCTTATACCTTGGTGTATTTAGGACACGACATCTTTTCAATAGCATCTACTTTAGATTTATCAACTTCAATACCTCTTTCAGAAATCTAATGCCCCAAGACAATACCTTCATTAACCATAAAGTGGCACTTCTCCCAATTCAAGACAAGATTAGTTTCTTCGCAGCTCTGCAAAACTCGATCAAGGTTCCTTAAGCAATCATCAAAAGAAGTTCCTTAAATGAAGAAATTATCCATGAAAACCTCAACAATCTTTTCACAAAAATCAGAGAATATAGGAGTCATACATCTTTGAAAGGTAGCAGGTGCATTGCATAAACCAAAAGGCATATGTCTATAAGCAAAAGTACCGAAAGGTCAAGTAAAAGTGGTGTTTTCTTGATCCTCTTTTGACACAGGTATTTGAGAGAAACCAGAATAACCATCTAGAAAGCAAAACTGTGTATGTTTGGATATTATTTCTAGCATTTGATTAATAAAAGGTAGAGGGTAATGATCTTTCCTAGTAGCTTTATTTAATTTGCGAAAATCAATTACCATTCTATAACCTGTAACAATCCTTTGCGGGATCAATTCATTCTTATCATTAGGAACCACAGTAATGCCTCCTTTCTTGGGAACACAATGGAGAGGACTTACCCATTGACTATCAACAATAGGATAAATTATACCTGCCTCTAGAAGCTTTAGTATTTCATTTCTTAGCACCTCCTTCATCTTAGGATTTAATCGATGTTGGTGATCAACAACTGGTTTAGTATCATGCTCCAACTTAATTTTGTGTAGGCATAGAGTGGGACTAATGCCCTTAAGATCATCAAGAATTTAGATACATTATAACCGAGCACCTTTCCAGCCCTCTCAGGCTATTAGCATTTTCAGCCTTTGGATCATCAGTTTAGGACGTTTTCGGCCGTCAGATTTACTCTTAATCCCGCTTGGAATCATTGTGTTCGCTAAAACTGAGCATTTCCTTGCTGGGCCGCTGCTCCGGTGACTATTTTGGACGCCTGGTGTGAAATTGGGCCTAACGGGCTTCTATGAGTCTACTTCCGTGCAGCCACACTGCACGGACGATCCTCCTTTCGTATCTCTCACTCTCGCGCACCACATACCTTCGCCAGCCCTAGGTGTGCCGCCGCCGCCATGGTCTTCATCTCGCAGCCCCTTAACCGCCCTGCCGGAGCGGCGCCTCAGTCTACGCTTGCCCGCCGCTGTCCTCCTTCTCATGTATTCCCTAAAGGCGCAACAGGGAGCATCTTTTTCTCGAGCCAGCGACGAGCTCCATCCCCAAATCAGTGGCGCACCACATCCTTGAAGCATGTACCCGAATTTTTAAGCCATATCTGGAGTTCACGGGCGCACCATCGCCAGATCCGCCACGTCGAGCAACCAGCCGGAGCTACGTACAGACATCTAACTAGTTTCAATTGGGGCCTCTCAGTTGGGAGAGGCTCAGGGCATGCGTCACTTCGAGGGGCTCGAATGGCTGTAAGACAGGTTCCTTAATGTGCAACTTCCAATTTATTCTACATCTGACATTTTTATTTATAGATCCTTTGTAGATGACATCCCGAAGGGAGTTGGCGGGTGAGAACGTTGCATAGTGCGGTGAAGATCTTGGTAACGGGGGAGGTGAGGTCGAGGCGGGAGGAGCGTGGGTGGTGGTGGCCGGTGACAACGACAACATCTACTTCTGACTTCCATACCCTCAGCCACCATCCTACATCTCCTCGAGGCAGTGGCGCTATAGCTTGCAGCCATTGTCATGCCCCATGCGACCCCGTCTCCTGATCTTGATTCGAATTCAAGCGTAACTGTAAGGTAGACCCTCTCCTCCACACCATTACAGTTCAAGTATTCAGTTTGAATCCTCTCAGCCGAACCTACACATGTGAACTGAAGTATTGCGAGATGTTCCACATGTGTCCAGTTTGAATCCTAAGTATGCAGAAGATAAAAGAGACACTTTTTGTTAATAAAATTGGCAGGACCCATGCAAAAATGTACAGTTGCAGTCGAGCATTAAGTCATAGTTTGGAACTTCTTGGCATAAGACATGAAAAGGTAAACATATCCTAAATCTCTTCTATGATCTACAGATTCGGTTTGTGAGGTTGTGACAAAATATGTCTTTTAAGCTTTACAACAGTTATCACAGAATACTACACATATTAAAAAAATAGTAATGAAGGAGCCGGCCCTTGGTCAAATACATGAACTAACCAAGATGCTTATCTGAAGAAATGCTCACAAATTACGTGTTGCATGACATAGATAATATACTACATCAACCTTATCGGTTCCGCGTAGTGTTTTTCAGTATATTGTCGTTGCAATATGATAGTTTACTTCTTTAGTTTGTGACCTTCACTATCATAACAATTATGTATTTGGTGCATGGAAGTTAAGATACTTGCATGTGTTTCCTTCTCAACAATGACCTTGTTACAGCATCATCGCAACTTTCATATGTGGACTGACACCACTTCCCACTGGCCATGGATCCACCATAATCTTTGCCTGCTCTATGGGCCACGAATGTTCTTCCTGGTTTAATTATGTGATTTGTTCTGTACTGATTTTTTTAGGTTCCATAATTGCTGTCGTAAGAGTTTCAGTTTCGTCTCAATTCTTGAGAGAGCTGGTAGAGATATCCCCCTTCTTTCGATTATGTCAATTGCTTTGCTCACTGCTATCACCAAATTACCTAGAAATTCTTAATTAGGGCATTGCCGATGTTCTAAAATTCTGATAAATGTATGCATCAGAGCAAGCGAGAACTTAATCCTCCATTTTCTTGGTGAATGTATGATGATTTCCTGCCTTGGTGCCAAATTTTGGCATGTGTCTAACATACAATGGTAAGTTGTACCAACTAGATGTATTCCATCGATTCATATAGTTACCTTCATCGAAGCTCGTTCAGAAGCAAAATGTTTGATTTTGTTTCTGAGATAGATGGATGTTTTTTTATGGATGCCAATGCTGAAGCGATACATCCTTCATAGTGCTACTAGCTGGCTGGTTCCATAAGTGAGTGTTTAGCTGTGTTGGTAGTCTGATCCATTTGTCATGCTTGCAAATATCTTCTATACAATCTTTGTCATTCGAGTGGCTAGCTTTCGATTGCTTTTGTAGGGAAACAACATCCAATCAAGTTTCACTTTTGTCTAAATGATACTCCCTCCGTCCGAAAATACTTGTCATCAAAATGGACAAAAAATGATGTATCTAGAACTGAAATACATCTAGATACATTCTTTTTTATCCATTTTGATGACAAGTATTTCCGGACAGAGGGAGTAGTTTCTAGGTCAAGAACATGTATTTATCTTTCTAAAAGGAAAATTGTAACTTAACTTACAAATACGAATATGTTTTCATTGGCATATTTTGGTTGTATTTTCATAGGCTTTTGTTCCCTCAATATATTTCTAATATGATTGATAAGTAAGGCCCTGTGTCATCTTTCTCAGATTTTTAAAGCTTCATGTACTACCACAATGGTTTGGAAAGACTTAGTTCAAGCACGAGATTATTTCTACTGTTCTAATGAATATACATGTGTAGATTTCTGGGATCTCATAACCAAAACACGACGATTGATGAACTTTCAGCAGACTTTAATCTCGCCATAGATAGATGGGCGCAACAATGCGTCAAGTATTCCTTTGTGCTGCACAGCAAACCGATTATACTCCTCCCTTTAATGGATTAGCAATATATGGATCATTTATGTTAATTTAACTTTTGTGATCTATACATTAATATATTGATGGGAATTCCTACCAATCCGTTGTAAAATAGACGGGCGCGGCAACGCGCGCCTTCGATAATCTAGTATATCCAATAGCAGCACGGTGCTTCTTTAGAGTTTTCAATAATTTCTTTTCTTTATGCTATAAAAGGTTAGCACTAACAATAACATGATATATCTTAATCAAGATAATCATATTTCAAAGTACCAGGTAATTGTTTAAGCTCAAACATGGGATCACCCTTGGGTGGAGGAGGATCCCAAGGTTTTCAATAGCCAGATTATGTTTTAGAATAGGCCCTTGTTTAAAGAATATTTCATCTATTCCCCTTCTTTCATTCATAAACATATCATTCTCATGGTCTAGGAAATATTGTTCTAAAGTATCAGTAGGAGGCACGACAATAGAAGAAAGACCAATAATTTCATCCTTACTAGGAAATTCTTTATCACGGCACGGGTACGCGTCGGTGCTATACAAACGGTTTTTAACCCCTTTCCACGACAGCATTTTGAACGGTCGCCAAGTGAGTGTGGGCGATAGGGGGGTCCTTCCCACACGACCCAGAAACCGTCGGGGATAGGCCCAGGCTGGAGCAAAATGAACTCGTTTGCGATCGGGCGAGGCATCGAAACCCAATCATTTCCGTTCGTATGTACATCCCACATGGTGAATCCCAGAAAAACATTTCCGTTCGTATGTATATCACACACAGTCAATCCAAGGAATACATTTCCGTTCTTATGTACATCCCACACAACTAATCTTGGGAAAATGTTTCCATTCGTATGTATATCACACACAGTCAATCCAAGGAATACGTTTCCGTTCTTATGTACATCCCACACAGTGAATCCTGGGAAAACTTTTCCGTTCGTTTGTACATCCCACGCAGTTTTGTGTGTAGGCTCATGTGTGAAAGGTGTAACTATCACACACGCTCTGCCTTTGTTAACTATTTGCTTTTATCAACTACATCACACACGATTTGATGAACAAAACTATGTGGCATTGGGATATCCATCAGAAGCGCTTTTACTGCTAGAACCATTTGCAAAGTTCCATGACACATTTAGCAGGTTTATTAGTTTACAATTAATAATTCCAGTATTACCCAAATTAACATTTCATATCGAACATCTGTTTGAATTTCATATCGGGCACATAAATATATTATAACATCACAGTACGATAGCTACATGACAACATCACAGTACAACATATAGCTAGTTCAACTTCATAAGAATAGTATTAGAACAATATATTCATTCTCTAATTGAGATCATCCAGGCTCATCTTATCCACCTCTGCTTTCAGTTTAGTAAGAACCTGTTTTGCACAGGCCAACTGGGAAAGCGCCTCCTCCTTCGCCAACACCATCTTAGCAAAGTATGATTTAAAATATCTGAGCACATTCTCCACCTTCCTCTTTTTATCCAGCATCTTCAAATATTCTTCAGTGTTGACAGAAGTTTATCTAAGCCTACCTCTGTTCTCTTCCTCATACATGCTCCAGAGCTTTGCTAGGCACATCTTCGAAAACTTTGGCCACTCTTGATCAACCCAGTCCAAGTAAGAACACTTCCGTTCACCCTATAATATTTAAAAATAGATCAATAAAAATTGTAGGGGAAATGGGTTTATAGCAATATAGAAAATCACCAATGCTTATTTTGAAAAACTAAACAAACGTGTTAATTATGACATATCTTCTCAAAAAGATCAATGTGCAAATGAATTAATTGCTACTGAGACAACAACCAAATTCTGAAACATCACAAGCTATAATTAACTACAACAACACTACAAGTTCTTACTCATGTACAATAAATAACAAATTGAAAATTTTATGAGGAAGGTAAATATAACTGCAAAAGCATAGTGACATTGTTTGGATGATAGCAAATTGATACTAACAGGTGTGTACATGCACAAATTTAGTAACATAGAACTAATAGCACTAAGGCCGTCCACTATGTATGCCAAAACTGGTGTACACACAACTGTTGCTACATCTCGCACCGGTTCCCTGCACTGGCTAGCTGATGCAGCGGAAAAAAATCAGGGACCCAGACTTCGGAGCACCTAGTTGCTCCGATGCCCAGTTCCTTCGTGCCATAAAGATTTAGTATTTTACTGCATGGCTGCTCGGATGTGTGGACCAAAGTTGGCTGCAAAAACTGCTGAAGTGATGCCAAATAATTTTCTAATGGCATCGCTGATGAGATGGCAACAATTTTAGATATTACGTACAAACTGTGACACTGTCTTAGGATGCCTTTGGTTGAAGGTGTGGTATGAATGGGTTGGGGCCGTGACAGTGTCTGAATCACATCAAACAAATGATTTGTAACAACGAAAGAGGGTCTAACCTTCTCTGCACATGCCAGAAACTTCCTCCCACTGTCCACAGACTCAAACGCAACTAGCTTCATGCATGGAGATTGATGGTGACAACGAGCAGATAGATCTTCAGCCACCCGGCTCCATTCGTTGCCACTGATGGTCCTAGGGAGCTACAAGAAGAAGAAATGATTCAAATCGACCGCTGGGTAAAAATCCTTCATTCCAAGTCATAGCCCGAGAGAGAGAATAGAGGCATACCCGGGTGGTGAAGGAGTCGTTGCTGGAGGAGGAACCGCTGGAGAGGTCTTTGAAGAAGACCATGGGGACCCCAGCGGTAGGATGCGAGATGTCGAGAGCGAGGAAGCAAGCGAGGAAGCGGCTATAGCTTAGGAAGGAAGGAAGGAGGAAACACGGGAAATGTGACTTGTGGTCGGCGAGAAAACGGGGTGGGGAAGGGGGAGGGGCGGGGGTAGATATTTTGGCGGTAGGACTAAAATTTGGAAATGTGGAGGGAAACTTAGCGCACAGTGCCACCAGACCATTCACTTTGAATGATTGTGTACATTGCAAAAAAAATCGTCTACTTTACACACATGGGATGAGTTTGATAATTCAATTTTTTGTGGAAATTTCCCCGGGTACGTCATTGCATAATTTAACATTGCTTGCTAATTTGGGCACACAAAAAAGCGTATAGCAGAAAGACCACACTTACTGAATCGAGCAATTTTAGTAATTACACACAGCCAGTTGACCTGAACATTGCTCTAAAAAATGACCATCATTAAAAACAAAGCCTAAGTACGTATAATTTTAACAAATCTGCCGCTGCGTCGGCCTATGTATCGCATGTGTGAGATGAGACCTCGACGACTTGTCCTGGAGACATGTCGCCGTTGGTGGACTCCACGTCCCCCTGCTGAAGTCAACCGCGTCCTCATCCTTGTCCTCATCCTCGTCCTCGGCGCTGCCCTCAAGGTTGTAGTACTCGTAGTAGTGGCTGCGCTAAAGCTCGCGTTGGTACTCCACCACCGATTCCTCGACGGATAGACTCTTCTCTACCTCGACCTCGACCACGCGCAACTCCTCCTCTCGGTGCTCCTCGATCTCCACCGCCTCCTACATCTCCAGCTCCCGCTCGGCGACCTCATGAGGAAGCAGGTGCTCCCATGGCCACCACCGCCTTTTCGGACATGGGTTGCGTGTTGGATTCCGAGGTGGCATGGAGTATCTGATGTGTGCATCCTCGATCTTCGCGTGGATGACCTCGACCCGGGCCAAGGCAACATCAACGGCACGATCGGCAGCTCATGCGCTCTCGGTGTTTGCAGCCGCCGTCGCAGCAGCACCTGTAGCCATCTCAGCTGTTGCAGCTGCCCTATCGGCTGCCGCAAACACCCTCTCGGCAGAAGCGGCCGCGCTCAATGCGGATGCGGCGGCACTCTCGGCGTAGGCGGCCGCACTATCGGTGTAGGTGGTGGCGCTCGGGAGGGACGCGGCCATCGTATGGGCCTTCACGAAGTGTTTCCATGGCGTCTTCTTTGCATGAAGGGGGTGCGGGAATGGGGATCGGGATTCATGGATTCGAGGGTTGCCGACACTGGAACAGACGAGCCGGCACATCTTAAGGAGGAAGACTTAAATAGACCCAGATATTTTCATCGCAACCGGTTCCTACAAAACCTCTGTGTGTGATGTTGTAGATATAGTTTTTATTACCTGTGAAAGACGAATTTGGAGTAAAGTGGCAACGGATGGTGTTTTAAATTTACGAGACACATTTTAGTACTAATACAACTGTCATGTCAAATTTTGGAAAAATTTAGGGGCCATTTGACCTTTTAAGACATTTAAGTGAATTTATAGCCAAATAATGACCGTAATTGAAATTTGAAATAAATGTACATGCAACAGCTAAGCATAACGGTCTGAAAAGTCATATTTTGTGTACTTGTGTGTGATTTAATTCCATGTGCGGTAAATTTAAAGGAATTTTCAAACATATTGGTCTAATGGCTATGACACAATTAAGCATAGAGTGCCATGGCATTTTAATTCCAAAAAATGAAATATAAACGAGAAACACATGAAACCTTGGTTGATGTAATTTCATGCCACCAAGACGATGTGATAAAAATTTTGGCATGTTTAACGAAAGTTTGGACACACACCCCTCACAAACCGAAGCAACTAACTAGAAGGCTCGTGGTTCCGAGAGGAAACAATGCATGTTTGATGATGAACAGGACATAGCTTCCTCTTACAGCCTTCAAATTTTTTTACGTTTAACGTGCACTACTACAACGATCATGTGAAAATTTGGAAAATTCTAGGATAATTTGATATTTTAAAGACATTTAAGTGATTTGCTAGCCATTTTATGACCGTAATTCAAAGTTGAACTACATCTACATGCAACGGCTAACCATAACGGTTTGAAAATTCATATTTGTGTACTTGTTTGCGAGTTAATTCCATGTGCAGTAAATTAGAATGGTGCAGTAAATTCCACGTGCAGTAATTCATATTTGTGCAGTAAATTCATATTGGTCTCATGGCATGGACACATGCATGGAGTGCCATGGCATTTTAATTCAAAAAAAATAAAAAATTATCAGAAAAACATGAAACCTTGCTTGATGTAATGTCATGTCATCAAGATGATGTGGTAAAAAAAGGCATGTTTGACGAAAGTTTGGACACACACCCCTCACAAACCGGAGCAACTCACTAGAAGGCTCGTGATTCTGAGAGGGAACAATAAGTGTTTGATGATGAACGGGAGATAGCTTCCTCTTATGGCCTTCAATTTTTTTTCTATGTTTAGCGTGCGCTACTACAACTGTCATGTGAAAATTTGGAAAAATCTAGGGGTCATTTGATCTTCTCAAGACATTTAAGTGATTTTCTAGCCATTTAATGACCGTAATTCAAATTTGAACTACATCTACATGCAACGGCTAACCATAACGGTTTGACAAATCATATTTGTGTACTTGTTTGCGAGTTAATTCCATGTGCAGTAAATTAGAAAGAATTTTCAAACATATTGGTCTCACGGCATGGACACACATGCATGGAGTGCCATGGCATTTTAGTTCCAAAAAATTAAAAAAATGATCAGAAAAACATGAAACCTTGCTTGATGTAATGTCATGCCACCAACATGATGTGGTAAAAAGTTTGGCCTGTTTGACGAAAGTTTGGACACACCACCCTCAGAAACTGGAGCAATTCACTAGAAGGCTCATGGTTCCGAGAGGGAACAATGCATGTTTGATGACGAAAGGGAGATAGCTTCCTCTTACGGCCTTCAATTTTTTTCTACATTTAACGTGCACTAATACAACTGTCATGTGAAAATTTGGAAAATTTCAGGGGTCATTTGACCTTTTAATGATATTTAAGTGATTTTCTTGCCATTTAATGACCATAATTCAAATTTGAACTACATCTACATGCAACAGCTAACCATAACGGTTTGAAAATATATATTTTTGTGTACTTGTGTGCGAGATAATTTCATGTGCAGTAAATTAGAAGATTTTTTCAAACATATTGGTCTCACGACATGGACACATGTACATGCATGGAGTGACATGGCATTTAAATTCCAAAAAATTAAAAAATGATCAGAAAAACATGAAACCTTGCTGGATGTAATGTCATGCCACCAAGATGATGTGGTATTTTTTTTGGCATTTTGACGAAAGTTTGGACACACACCCCTCACAAACCGGAGCAACTCACTAAAAGGCTAGTGGTTCTGAGAGGGAACAATGCATGTTTGATGAAGAACGAGAGATAGCTTCCCCGTATGGCCTTCAATTTTTTTTCTACCTTTAACGTGCACTAATACAACAGTCATGTGAAAATTTGGAAAATTGCAGGGGTCATTTGACCTTTTAAAGACATTTAAGTGATTTTCTAGCCATTTAATGACCATAATTCAAATTTGAACTACATCTACATGCAACGACAAACCATAACGGTTTGAAAAATCATATTTTTATGTACATATGTGCGAGTTAAAAAATCTTTAGATGATGTAAATATCTGGTGCTCAAAAAAGAAAATGTAAAGATCTTGCAAGCCAACCGACCCCCACGTGATTGGCACTCTATTTCACGCCTCGAGGTTTACAAGGTGAATGGTGGGGGTTATTAATCAAACACGGTTCTGTATTGGAAACCGTCAGCTATTATGTTCACATACGGATTCTAATGCAGGAATCATGTGTAATTCAAACTACAATACTCGTAAATTCAGGCAACCGGTGTGTGTACTGTTCCCGTCAATCTAGATTCTGGCCGCCAATAAATACTACCTTGCTCACATCGTCCTGCCTACATTCTCCCCTCACTCTCTCTCTCTCTCTCTCTCTCTCTCTCTCTCTCTCTCCCTCTCTCGCTCTCTCTCTCTCCCTCTCTCTAAGCTCTGCCATGGTGCCGCCAATCTGCCCACGCGCCGACGTGGAGTCGCCGCCCCCAAAGGACGCTCAGTCAAAGAGCAGCGGCGAGGAGGACCCCTACGCGCCGCCGGACGAGGTTGCGCTGGACCCCCTAACTTTGGATTGGTTTTGGGGCCAGTACAGTCTTTATCTGTGGAAGTCACTGTTGCCGGCTGAGAAAGCCAGACAAGTGGCGTTCAATAAGGAGATGGCGGAGGAGGAAGCCAGGTACCAGGCGGCATGTGAAGCCCGTGATGCCAACTGGAAAAAGGAGAAGGTGGAGCTTTGGGGGCGGGCGCGTCGTTGTGCGAAGGAGGTGTACGAAGACGGCTACTTCACGAGGAAGGTCAAAGGCACTAGGCGCCTCATCGCTTCATGGAGGTGGGCCGATAAGCTCCAGCATGCCACCGACGTGGAGCTCCTGTGGGCGCCCAACGAAATGGCAAGATCGTCCTCGCTCGTCCGCCAGCAAGAGGCAGATTGGTATGTCAGGCGCTGCCAGGCGGAGGAGGCGGAGTACTGCCTCCGCGCTGGGATGACGCCACAAATCAGGAGTGATTATTAGTTTTAGTATTTTTCATTTTCAATTTTATGAATTGTACCTAGTAGTTAAGTATCACCATGTATATGTGATGGTATTATATATATATATATATATTATGTGATGAACTAATGAACAATTAATGTATATATATATTATGAATTCCATTTTCTATTTGTTTTTGTATACTAATTTGAATCTAGCTGTTATCATCCACATATACATAATGGAAAGTGTATATACACACATTGAAACAAAACATATAAGATCAGAAAACAGAGTACACACATTGAAACAGATCAATTAACAGAGAAATATTATGATTGTTCTTAATACATAGCTATCCACGTCGAAACAACTCAACAAAATAAAATGCGTCCATGAGACCATGACCAGCAGCCCTTGCCTACAGTAGCTCTTGGCTCTGCATGAACTTGTGCAGGCGTTCGTCCAAGCGGTCGACACGCTCGTGGTACATCTAGAGCGCGATCTCGAGCTCCAAGTTGGCTATTTCATTGGAGATCACCAGCTCAAGGATGTGACGGTAATGTTCCTCTACTGCACCCAGGTGGACACCTAGGCCAAGGAGGCCATCGAGCCTACCAACCAGCATGTTGGCGTCAAGCGGGCCGTGGACAAGGCGAATGGCGCGACCCATGCGAACAGCACGGCGGGTGTCCGGTGAAAGTACGGCGCGGCCGACCTCTGGTGCAAGTACGGCGTAGAGGGCCTCTGCCCACTCCTGGCGAGGAATGGGGGTACTGACGGGACGTGTACCCAGCTATGACGTTGTGTCAACAGCAGACAAGTGCCAATGGATGCGCTCTTGCTGTGCGGCGCAGCCCGCCTCTCGCTCTACGGCGCTCCAACGGTCTCGCCGTGTGGAGAGTGGCACCCTATCGGCACTGACGTTCCTAGCTTGCTCTGCGGCGTGCCATCGATCATGTTGTGCGGCGAGTTGCAGCCTCTCAGCGCTGACATGCCTATCTTGATCCGCGGCACTCAAGCACCATGCGCCAAGGGTTTGCTCAACCCGGGCAATGACGCGCATCACGGCGTCGTCCATCGCGTTGCCGGGGAGTGCCTCGGCCTCGACGGGCTGTGGCACCTTCTCGTTTTCCTCGTCGACGTGGTTGATGGAAGAGGCGACACTATGGTGGGTTGGCATGCTTGGGGAAAGGTGGATGTGCTACAGGTTGCGCTTGTTGCCTCCGTGCACCGCGCATCGCCTAGATTTAGGCGCAATATCACTTGGTGGCGCGAAACAGGTGAGGAAATGGCGGGAAACATTGGCGTGTTCATAAAATGCCTCAATCAATAGATGTTGTGTAGACACAGCATATCGCATACGTCTTATTAGAAGCAATCGTCTATGTTATTATCGGTCTTCGCACACATTTCTATTTACAGATCTGTTTGCGGCGTATCACACACATCTTGTTATATTGAACCATTTCTGCTCTCTTGTCTCAACACAAACAGTTCATCCGTGTGAACCGCATGCCATATATCGCACACACCTTGATCTGGCTGACCATTTCTTTTGTGTTGCCTAATTACAAATAGTTCATCTGAGTCAACTGTATGCCGTATATCGCACACACCTTCATTTGTCTGCCCGTTTCTTTTGTTCCTCCTCATCGCAAACAGTTAATTGAACTGAACTATATGCCCTGCATCGCACACACAACTAAACTCTGAACTGTGTTTGATGCATCCATAATCACAAACATTTTGCACCTTTTTGACGGGTTTTTTACACCACCGTTCGCGGTTATTGCATCGCACATAGTTTCGTCGAAGGGTCTCTGATCGTAGTGTCGCGTTAGCAGCATCCTACAGTAGCGCGGGGTTGTCTATGAAACTTAGAGAAATTAAAATCATGAGACATATCCCCCAGACCAACAGTAACAATATATTTCTCGTAGTCTATCCTAGCATTAACAGTGTTGAAGAAAGGTCTATCAAATATAATGGGACAAAAGTTCTCTCGTGGGGAACCAAGAACAAGAAAATCAATGGGATATTTTATTTTCCCACACAAGACTTCAACATCTCTAACAATCCCAATTGGTGATATAGTATCTCTATTAGCAAGCTTGATAGTAACATCAATTTCTTCTATCTCAGCAGGAGCAATTTCGTTCATAATTTCTTCATATAAAGTAAAACGAATTGCACTCACACTAGCACCCACATCACATAAGACATGATAAATGGTCTCCTATTTTAATAGAAACAATATCCATGCCAAGAACTAGTCTATGTTTATCTTTAATATCGGGTTTGGCAATTCTAGCAGCTTCATCACAGAAATAAATAACATGCACATCCATATTATCAGCCAAGAGATCTTTAACCATAGCAGTACTAGGTTCCACTTTAATTTGTTCAGGTGGTCAGGTGGCTCTAATATTTCTTTTGTTAACCACAGTTGAAGCTGTAGCATGATCCTTTATTCTAACAGGAAAAGGTGGTTTCTCAATATAAGCAATAGGGATAATAGGATCAACATTATAAGTAATAGTTTCTTCTTCAACTTTAATTTTCTTTAGGGTTAAAACAGTAGGAAAGGCTCCTACTCATATATATTAATAAATTAGAGCAACTGTTACATGGTGGTATTTACATGGAGGAGTGGTAACACATAACTAATCCACCTAACTAGAAAGAGCTAGTAAGAGCCTTGAGTGAATTTCTTCAACTTTAATTGGTTCAACTACTTTAACTTCAATGGGAGGATGATATTTAAACCACTTCTTCTTAGGGAGATCAACATCAGTAGTAAATGATTCGCAGAAAGAAGCTACTATCTCAGAGTCAAGTCCATATTTTGTGCTAAATTCATGAAAAGCGTTGGTATACATAAAGGATTTAACACAATCAAACTTAAGGTTTATACCCGACCCATTACCTTCGCCGAGATCCCAATCTTCAAAGTTGTGTTTAATTCTTTCCAATAAATCCCATTTGAATTCAATAGTCTTCTTCATAAAGGAACGTACAAGAAGTATCGAGCATGGATTGATCATTATGAGAAAGCTGAGCATAAAATTTTTGAACAATAATTTATCTTGGGAGCTCATGATTGGTGCATGAATATACCATTGACTTAAGCCTCCCCCAAGCTTGAGAGATACTTTCTCCTTCCTGAGGCCAACAATTATATGTTAATTCCGATCACTATGAACTAGATGCATAGGATAAAACTTCTGATGAAATTCCAATTTCAATCGGTTGTAGTTCCATGATCCAATATCATCACATAGCCTATACCATGCCAATGCCTTTCCCTTTAAAGATAAAGGGAATACTTTCCTATTGACAACATCCTCGGGCATACCTGAAAGCTTAAATAATCCACAAACTTCATCCACATAGATTAGGTCTAAACCTGGATGCAATGTTCCATCTCCTACATAAGGATGAGCTAGTAGTTTCTCTATCATACCCAAAGGAATTTCAAAGTAAATATTTTCAGGGGGTTCAGTGGGTTGAGGGGCAACTCTTTTCTCCTCTGCTCGGGGTGAGGATACCCCGAACAAACCTCTCAAAGGATTATTTTCCACAGTAACAAGTGATAGTAAATTTCAGCACACTATATAAATGTTTCCTTACCAAAGGTGCTTCACTCCCGGTAATGGCGCCAGAAAAGAGTCTTGATGACCCACAAGTATAGGGGATCTGTCATAGTCCTATCGATAAGTAAGAGTGTCGAACCCAACAAGGAGCAGAAGGAAATGACAAGCGGTTTTCAGCAAGGTATTCTCTGCAAACACTGAAATTATCGGTAACAGATAGTTGTGTGGTAAGATAATTCGTAACGGGTAACAAGTGAAAAAAGTAACTAAGGTGCAGCAAGGTGGCCCAATCCTTTTTGTAGCAAAGTACAAGCCTGAACGAACTCTTATATAAAGCAAAGTGCTCCCGATGACATATGGGAATTGTTGTCAAGTTAGTTTTCATCATGCTTATATGATTCACATTCGTTACTTTGATAATTTGATATGTGGGAGGACCGGAGCTTGGGTGCTACCCTTCCTTGGACAATCCTCCCATTTATGATTAACACCTCTCGCAGGAATCCGCAACTACGAAAGAAGAATTAAGATAAATCTAACCATGTCATGAAACATATGGATCCAAATCAGCCCCTTACGAAGCAACGCATAAAGTAGGGTTTAAGCTTCTGTCACTCTAGCAACCCATCATCTACTTATTACTTTCCAATGCCTTCCCCTAGGCCCAAATAATGGTGAAGGGTCCTGTAATCGGCGTTCACATAACACCACTAGAGGAAAGACAACATACATCTCATCACAATATCGAACGAATACCAAATTCATAGGATTACTTATAACAAGACTTCTCCCATGTCCTCAGGAACAAACATAACTACTCACAAAGCATATTCATGTCCATGATCAGAGGGGTATTTAATAGCATTAAGGATCTGAACATATGATCTTCCACCGAATAAACCAACTAGCATCAACTACAAGGAGTAATCAACACTACTAGCAACCCACAGGTACCAATCTGAGGTTTTGGGACAAAGATCGGATACAAGAGATGAACTAGGGTTTGAGAGGAGATGGTGCTGGTGAAGATGTTGATGGAGATTGACCCCCTCTTGATGAGAGGATCGTTGGTGATGACGATTGCTTCGATTTCCCCCACCCGGAAGGAAGTGTCCCCAACAGAACATCCCTGCAAGATCCCTAGATTGGTTTCGCCCAGGTTTCGCCTAGAGATGGCGGCACTTTGTCTCGAAAGCTTCCTTCTGATTTTTTTCCATGTCAAGACACACCATATAGCAAAAGATGGGAGTCGGAGGCCTGCCAGGGGGCCCACAAGGACGGGTGGCACGCCCTCCAACCTTGTGGCTGGCTGGCGGCCCCCCTCGGGCGCTTTCTTCGCCCAACATTTTTTTATTCCTGCTCCCATGAAGTTTCAGGACTTTTGGAGTTGTGCAGAATAGGTCTCTAATATTTGCTCCTTTTCCAATCCAGAATTCCAGCTGCCGGCATTCTCCCTCTTCATGTAAACCTTGTAAAATAAGAGAGAAAAGGCATAAGTATTGTGATATAATGTGTAATAACATCCCATAATGCAATAAATATCAATATAAAAGCATGATGCAAAATGGACGTATTAGACATCCACTGATGCTGTCGGCCTGCTACATCGACTTCTTTGGCAGCTGCTCCTCTAGCCACTTCTATGCATGGTGTTGGTCGTTCTTCAGCGACTCTTCCCACTATTTCCGCACATGGTGATTGTCCCCCTACGCCGACTCCTCTCGTGGCTACCGTGTTTGGTGGTGACCGCTCTACATTGACTCCCCTTTTGGCTTTCACATGCGACTCTACGTCGACTCGCTACACCCGGTCGACTCTACACGCAACTTCCACGGGTGGAGGCGACTACTCATCGTTGGCAGGTGTTTCTACCTCGACCTCTTCTGTCGTGTGACTGTGACCCTATCTGCGCATGAGATTGCATAGCTGAAATGCCTGCTTGATGCTTGGGATTCTTCACCGACGTTTTCTGCAAGTTTTGTGGCTGACTCTTATAGCACTGAGAAACCACCTTCTACTCATTTAGGTACATCCCCATGGATTCTTGATACTGGAGCGTCTTTTCATATGACTTATGATTCTTCCATTTTCACCTCCGTTCAACCTGTCGAGTCTCCTGTTCGTGTTCTTACGGCTGATGGCACTCCCCTCCCTGTAGCTAGTCGAGGCACTCTTAGCACTTCTTCATTTCATGTTCCCTCTGTCGCTCATGTTCCTCGACTTACCATGCAGCTCAGATCTGGTGGTCATATTGTTGACTCTAGTTGTAAGGTCACTCTCGACTTTGATTCATGTTCTTTTCAGGATCGTCGCACGGGCGCTCTGCTTGGTACTAGCTCTCGACGCTCTGATGGTCTCTAGGAGCTTGACTGGTTTCATCTTCCCTCCACTGCCACCGCCGCCAGTCTCGCAGCTCCTATAGCTGCATCTACCAGCTCTTTTCAACAGTGGCATCATCGTCTTGGCCATTTATGTGGTTCTCGTCTCTCGTCTTTGGTTCATCGTGGTGTTCTGGGGTCTGTCTTCGGTAACGCTTCGTTGGATTGTCTAGGTTGTAGGCTTGGTAAGCATATTCAGTTACCCAATCCTCATAGAGATTCAGTGTCCGAGCCTCCTTTTGATCTCGTTCACTCTGATGTTTGGGGTCTGGCTCCCTTCACTTCGAAAGGGGGTCACCGCTACTATATTATATTTATAGACAATTTTTCTGGGTACACTTGGATCTATTTCATGTCTTCTCATAGTGAGGCCTTACCTATATATAAAAAGTTTGTTGCCATGGTTCGTACCCAGTTTTCCACTCCTATTCGTGTTTTTCGCGCAGATTCAGCTCGTGAGTATATCTCCCATGCATTACCAGGATTTCTTGCCGAGCAGGGTACTCTTACTCAGTTCTCTTACCCTGGTGCTCATGCTCAGAATAGTGTGGCTGAGCGCAAGCATTGTCACCTTCTTGAGATGACACGTGCAATGATGATTTCCGCCTCTCTCCCTCTTCACTAATCGGCAGAGGCTGTTACCACTTCCACCTATCTCATCAACATTCAGCCATCTGCTGCTCTATAGGGTAGTATTCCTCTCGAGCGTCTTTCTAGTCATTCTCCTGATTATTCGGCGCTCTGTTTATTTTGTTGCATTTGCTATGTTTTGCTTGCCCCTCGTGAACGCACCAAACTGACCGCTCAGTCTGTTGAGTGTGTCTTTCTTGGATACAGTGATGAGCATAAGGGCTATCCGTGTTGGGATCCTGTCGGTCGCCGGATGCGTATTTCTCGGGACGTGACCTTTGATGAATCTCGTCCCTTCTATCCACGTCCATCCTCCTTCGATTTTTCTATGGAGGACATCTCCTTTCTTACATTTCCGTATACACCACCCTCTATGCCTAGTATTCCTACTCCTCGTTCCACTGTTGTAGATCCGACCTCGCCCTCTCCTACGGTTTCTCCTCCTCCCTCATCGCATGACTCTCCACCTTCATCACCGATACCTTCCCCTTCTCCACCTTCATCACCAATACATTCCTCGTCCCCACCTCCAGTGATTCCACCTCTTCCCTCCTTTCCATTCCATTATGCTCGTCGTTCATGTGTTATGGATAAGTGTCACACCCAAGATGCGATTCTATCCCGATCACGTGATGAACTCATGATTGGGTCACAACCGCATTTTGGGCGCTTAGCAAGATGGATATCATTACATCGTACCATTACATACATAGATGGGGATACATACAAGTCATACAATAGCCACATGAATACAACACATCATACACAATACATCCAAATACAGATGAAAAACATGAAAAGCACAACGAC
Source organism: Secale cereale (assembly GCA_902687465.1). Lineage (NCBI taxonomy): Eukaryota > Viridiplantae > Streptophyta > Magnoliopsida > Poales > Poaceae > Secale > Secale cereale. The sequence goes on along the minus strand of LR738711.1, from coordinate 493,175,038 downwards.
ATCCATCTGCTATCCCAGGCTACCGATCAGGAACCTATCCCAAGACTGAAGAAGAAGAAGAAAGAACTCCGACACAAGTAAACATCGCTCTCGCGTCAAACCATCGATAACCTGCACCTAGAACCGTTGTTGTACTATCTGTGAGCCACGAGGACTCAGCAATCCCATAACCATGCGTATCAAGACTAGCAAAGCTTAATGGGTATGGAGAGGTAAAGTGGTGAGGTTGCAGCAGCGGCTAAGCATTATATGGTGGGCAACTTACGAGTACAAGAATAAGATGAGCATGTACACAAACGGTCGCAAACTAGTAATGATCGCTAAGAGATCTTGAACTACCTACGAGTCAAACATAACCCCGCTGTGTTCTCTTCTCAAAATGAAAAGACACGGTCACGGTTACAAACGTGGTTGGTGTATTTTAATTCGGATACTCTGTCAAGTTTTCTACAACTAGACATTAACAAATTCCAATCTGCCACGTAACCACGGGCATGGCTTTCAAAAGATCATAACCCTACATGGGTGTCCCAACTTAGCCTATCACAAGCTCTCACGATCAGCAGAGGGAAAACCCCCTTATCTTGCAGAAGACCCGGTCTGACTCGGAATCCCGGTGCACAAGACATTTCGACAATGGTAAAACAAGTCCAACAAGACCTCCTGGCGTGCCGACACCCTGATAGTTGCCGCGCGTATCTTGTCTCAGGCCACTGATACGTCTCCAACGTATCTATAATTTTTTATTGTTCCATGCTATTATATTATCCTTCTAGGATGTCTTATGGGCTTTATTATACACTTTTATATGTTTTTTGGGACTAACCTATTAACCCAGAGCCCAGTGCCAGTTTATGTTTTTCTCCTGTTTTAGGGTTTTACAGAAAAAGGAATATCAAACGGAGTCTAATTGACGAGCCAATTTTTTATGTTTTTATTGGACCAAAAGAAGCCCCCGAAGCAAAAGAGTTGGGCCAAGAGAGCCACGGGCTGCCCTCGAGGGTGGAGGGCACACCCTGGGCAGGGGGGCGCGCCCCCCTATCTCAAGGACGGCCCGTAGCTCCCCTTTACTTGGCCCCGACTCCAAAAATTCCTATAAATACTGAAACCTTCGGAAATTAACCTAGATCGGGAGTTCCGCCGCCGAAAGCCTCTATAGCCACCGAAAACCAATCTACAGCCGTTCTGGCACCCTGCCGGAGGGGGGAATCCCTCTCCGGTGGCTATCTTCATCATCCCGGCGCTCTCCATGACAAGGAGGGAGTAGTCCACCCTCGGGGCTGAGGGTATGTATCAGTAGCTATGTGTTTGATCTCTCTCTCTCTCTCGTGTTCTTGAGATGGCACGATCTTGATGTATCATGAGCTTTTCTATTTTAGTTGGATCTTCTTCTCCCCCTCTACTCTCTTGTAATGGATTGAGTTTTCCCTTTGAAGTTATCTTATCGGATTGAGTCTTTAAGGATTTGAGAACACTTGATGTATGTCTTGCACGTGCTTATCTGTGGTGACAATGGGATATCATGTGATCCACATGATGTATGTTTTGGTGATCAACTTGCAGGTTCCGTGACCTTGGGAATCTATGCATAGGGGTTGGCACACGTTTTCGTCTTGACTTTCCGGTAGAAACTTTGGGGCACTCTTGAAGTTCTATGCGATGGTTGAATAGATGTTTCTGAGATTGTGTGATGCATATCGTATAATCATGCCCATAGATACTTGAGGTGACAATGGAGTATCTAGGTGACATTAGGGTTTTGGTTGATTTGTGTCTTAATGTGTTATTCTAGTACGAACTCTATGATAGATTGAACGTTACTACGGACTCTTGAATGGATCGATCAGAAAAAATAACTTTGAGGTGGTTTCGTACCCTACCATAATCTCTTCGTTTGTTCTCTGCTATTAGTGACTTTGGAGTGACTCTTTGTTGCATGTTGAGGGCTAGTAATATGATCCAATTATGTTATCCTTGTTGAGAGAACTTGCACTAGTGAAAGTATGGACCCTAGGCCTTGCCTACTATCATTGCAACACTGTTTATGCTCACGTTTACCACTTGCTACCTTGCTGTTTTTATAATTTCTTATTACAAAAACCTATATCTACCATCCATATTGCACTTGTATCCCCATCTCTTCGCCGAACTAGTGCACCTATACAATTTACCATTGTATTGGGTGTGTTGAGGACACAAGAGACTCTTTGTTATTTGGTTGCAGGGTTGCTTGAGAGAGACCATCTTCATCCTACGCCTCCCACGGATTGATAAACCTTAGGTCATCCACTTGAGGGAAATTTGCTACTGTCCTACAAACCTCTGCTCTTGGAGGCCCAACAACGTCTACAAGAAGAAGGGTGCGTAGTAGACATCAAGCTCTTTTCTGGCGCCGTTGCCAGAGAGGTTAGTGCTTGAAGGTATATCTTTATATCTTGCAATCGAATCTTTTAGTTTCTTGTTTTATCACTAGTTTAGTTTATACAAGAAAACTTCAAAAAAATGGAATTACGGTTACCTCATATGCTTCATCTTTTTTATATCTTTCGTGAAAATGATGGGAAGGAAAATTGTGCTCAAGTGTTGGAAGAAGAATTACATAGAATTCTTGGCATAGAATATGTGCATGATGAGCATGATTGCAATGTTGTTAGTGTGAATCCTTTGAATATCCATGATGCTAATGATATGCAAAGCCACAAGCTTGGGGAAGCTACGTTTGATGAAGATGATATTTTTAGTCCCCCAAGTTTTAATGAACAAATTTATTATGATGAAAGCATGCCTCCTATTTATGATGATTATATTGAAGAAAGTGGATTTGGAGAGGCCATGACTTTATTTAGTGATGAATCCACTATTTCGGAAGAGGCTCCAATTGATTATGAGAACAAAGTTGCTATCTGTGATGATTATTGTGATGACTTGTATGCTATTAAGAATAATGATAACCATGAAACTTGTCATCATGATTTTAGTTTTCAATTGGATTATGCCTCACATGATAATTATTTTGTTGAGATTTCTCCCACTACTATTGATGAGAATAAATTTGCTTATGTGGAGAGTAGTAAATTTCTACGCAAGTAGATCATGAAAGGAATGCTTTTATGTGATTGTTATATTGTTGAATTCATTCATGATGCTACTGAAAATTATTATGAGAGAGGATCACATGCTTCTACATATTGCAATAATACCAAGTTTCCTCTCGATGTGCTTAAAGTTTTGAAGCTATGCTTGTTTTCCCTTCCTATGCTAGTTGATTATTGCTCCCATAAATTGTTTGATTACAAAATCCCTATGCATAGGAAGTGGGTTAGACTTAAATGTGCTATTCACATTCTTCATGATGCTCCCGTTATGTTTCAATTCTTATATTTTATGTGAGCATCATTATGCCTAGCTAGGGGCGTAAAACGATAGCGCTTGTTGGGAGGCAACCCAACTTTATATTTTTTTTGTTTTTATTGTTGTTAGGGAATAAATATTGCATCTAGCCTCTGATTAGATGTGGTTTCATGTTTTGTTTAGTGTTTGTGCCAAGTAGAACCTTTGGGAAGACTTGTGTGAAGTTTATGTGATCTTGGTGTGAAAAACAGAATCGTTAGGGCTCGCTAAAGTAGTCGTGAGATTTTACTGGAGCGTGATTTTTAGTTGATTATTTTTACAGATGATTGGAGTTCCAGAAGTAGGAGAACCCTGCAGATTACTACAGACTGTTCTGTCTTTGACAGATTCTGTTTTTCGTGTGTTGTTTGCTTATTCCGATGCATCTATGAGTACTATTGGAGGATATGAACCATAGAGAAGTTGGAATACAGTAGTTTTAACACCTATATAAACAAAGAATGAATTAATTGCTTCACCTTTGAGTAGTGGTTTGCTTTCTTATACTAACGGAGCTCACGAGAATTTTTGTCGAAGTTTTGTGTTGTGAAGTTTTCAAGTTTTGAGTATTGCTTTGATGGACTATGGAACAAGGAGTAGCAAAGGCCTAAGATTGGGGATGCCCATGGCACCCCAAGTAAATTCAAGACAATCAAAAGCCTAAGCTTGGGGATGCCCCGGGAAGGCATCCCCTCTTTCGTCTTCATCCATCGGTAACTTTACTCGGAGCTATATTTTTATTCACCACATGATATGTGTTTTTCTTGGAGCGTCAATTTAGTTTATTTTGTTTTGCTTGCTGTTTGAATAATATCCCAAGATCTAAAGTTCTTAAATGTTAGAGAGTCTTCACATAGTTACATAATTATTCAACTACTCATTGATCTTCACTTTTATCTTTCGGAGTAGTTTGATATTGCTCTAGTGCTTCACTTATATCTTTTAGAGCACGGCGGTGGTTTATTTTGAAGAAATAGATGAACTCTCATGCTTCACTTATATCCTTTTGTGAGTCTATTAAAACAGCATGGTAATGTGTTTAGGCTATAAAACTAGTCTTCACATGATAGACATCCAACGTCAATGTAGTAAAAAAAATCACACCAAGTGCATTGAATGGAATGAGATGTTGGATGCTTGATAATTGTTTTGAGACATGAGGATAGTGATATTAGAGTCATGCTAGTGGAGTTATTATGAAATTGAGAAATACTTGTGTTAAGGTTAGTGATTCCTGTAGCATGCACGTATGGTGAACCGTTGTGTGACTAAGTTAAAGCATGAGGTATTTGTAAAGTGTCAACCTTTGTGTGGACGTCGGCGGCGCGCGATGGTTAACTCCTACCAACCTCCCCCCTAGGAGCATGCGTTGATTTCTTTGTTTTGATGACTCGTAGATTTTTGCAATAAGTATATGAGTTCTTATGACTAATGTTGAGTCCATGGATTATACGCACTCTCACCCTTCCACCATTGCTAGCCTCTCTTGTACCGTGCAACTTTCGCCAGTGCCATAAACCCACCATATTGTTCCTCAAAACAGCCACCATACCTACCTATCATGGCATTTCCATAGCCATTCCGAGATATATTACCATGCAACTTTCCACCATTATGTTCATATGACACGCATCATATTGTCATATTGCCATTGCATGATCATGTAGTTGACATCGTATTTGTGGCAAGGCCACCATGCATATTCTTTTATACATGTCACTCTTGTTTCATTGCACATACCGGTACACGACTGGAGGCATTCATATAGTCATACTTTGTTGTTGTAGTATCGAGTAGCGACCAGACCTCAAACAGTCTGATCTCTGTGCATCAGTGTCATCCCTGGATCAGTAATGCTGACACGCACAGTACTTGAAGGATTTATAACAGAGTAGAAATCACACACTTATTACATCGATAGTTCCAACGATGAACTTATTACAATAAAAATGGCTTAAGGCCATCTAACACGATAACAGCGGAAGGCTTGGAAGATAAGTGAGTCCATCAACTCCAACGGCATCACTGAGTATAGAACCACGACCTATAAGGCACCTTACTCGTCGTCTGAAAAGTCTGCAACATGAACGTTGCAGCCCGAAAACGGGTCAGCACATGGAATATGCTGGCAAAGTAACACAAGAGAGCAATGAAAGTAAAGCTATACTATATGCAATATGGCTGGTGGAAATCTCTATGGTTACAGTTTTTGCGTAAAGCCAATTTTCCCTACTTCAAAGGAATAGATTTTAATTAACTATCATGGTAGTTGAAACATCATTGAGAAGATAGACATCCTCTCAACCCCAATTAAAAATCATCCTTAAACCCAACAATATTAATTAGAGTAACATGATGAGATTCACATGATAATCCAAGTACTAGATACTCAAGAACTCCATAACCGGGGACACGGCTAATCATGATCAGTTTGTACACTCTGCAGAGGTTTGTGCACTTTTCCCACAAGACTCGATCGCCTCCGTTTGGTTTCTCGCACTGCATGGTGTTTGAGAAACGGATGACCGAGACACAGTCTTTCCGAAGAGGTCCCCTTAACCAGATAGATAGGCCGGTACACCTACAATCCCTCTACATATGCTAGCCCATCATGGAAAGGTTTCCCACAACTTACTCAACTATGCCAGAGCCCATATTGGCATGTGGCTGCACACGGAAGTTTCTAGTATGAATAATCTCATGATCCCTTTGAGCCTAGGTGGCGGTCCAAAAGAAAAACAGGCAATCGCTGGAATACCCAGGTGCCTCAGTCCACCCAGATGTGTGTTAAAGTTGCCACCTTAAGTTGAACCATTAATTAACAATCTCACATCTGTCATGGATACACTCACCCAATCCACGTCTACGAGCATAGCATGTCCTAACAGCAAACGTAGAAGTAACTCCCAAAGGTTTGAATGAAATGCAGGTAATAGGTACTACCTCAATCTACTTCCCAGTCCCACAAGTTAATTGATCCTACTCATGCAATGTGTGAGGGTTTGAATAATGCAATGAAAACTGGGTAATTGGAAAGTATGATCAAAGTGTTACTTGCCTTGTTGATCATCCACAAAACCTAGAGATTCAAAGTAGCAAGCGGCACACTCCGGGTACTCTATCGCAAACAAACAAGCATCCAATAAGTACTTAACTAATGCATGGGTAGAACTCAAATAAGAGATCTAACCAGAAATTTCAACTTAAGAACTCCGGTTTGAAAAAAGAATCAACTCGAAAGAAGCAACGAAACTCAAACTGCGAAAGAAACGAGCTCCGGTTTGCTATTTGGACTAAAGTCAAATTTTACAGTAGCCAAAACCTTGTTCAAGTTGGTTAAACGTAAAGACGGCATCGAGACGAAGATCTGGGATTTTGAATCACCTAATTCCGACTCTCGAGCAAAAAGAAAAACGAAAAACAAGATCAGGGCAGAAATCGCGATCGGAATAACCGCAGATAAATACCCCGAAAAAGAAAACGGACGGACAGGCTAACGAACGAACGTTCGCTGTCTGCGGCTAACGGACGAAAACCATTCGTTAAAACGAACGTATGGACGAACGTCCGCTAAATAACTAAACCGACGAAAAACCGAACCGATCTAATCTAATAAAAATACAGATCTACGGTTTACGAAAACCGATCGGTTCTAAAAAACCCGATGACTACCTCAACGACGAACTCCGGCGAGACGGCGGTCCAGCGTCGGCGGCGGTCCGCCGGGCGAGGCGGGCGGCGGCGCGGGCGTGCGGCGCAGGCGGCGGCGAACGGCGGCGCGGGCGGCGGGCGGCGGCGAGCAGCGACGCGGGCGGCGGCGGCGAGCGGCAGCGCGGGCGGCGGCGACGCGGGCGAGGCGGGCGGCGGCGGCGCGGGCGATGCGGGGATAGGGCAGGGGCGGCGCTGCGGCTGGGCTGGCTTGGGCCCCGGATGGCAGCTTATAAAGCCCACAGTCCCGGGCATCTACGGCTCCAAGTCGGTTTGCACTTTTTTTTAAATAGAGTCCAGGCACTGAAAAACTAACGAAAGAAATACTAAACGGACGCCAAAAATCCCAAAATAAATTTTCACCATCTTCTGATAATATTAAGGACAAAGTGAACATTTTTCCCGGACCTAAATGCAATTTTGAAAAACGCGTATTTTTCCTATGCAAATAAAATCGCAAATAAATCCAGAAAAATACCAAAAGTGATTTTTATCATTTTTCCTCCAATATTTCTGTTATTTTGAAGAAGTCATATTATCTCCGCTCATATTTTGTATTTAGAAATATTTTTAGGAGAGAAAAATAATTAGAATCACACTGTCCTCGTACCGGTATTCGAGCGAACTCAAATACGAAAACGGTAAAATTCCCAACTCTCTCCGTAGGTCCTCGAGTTGCTTAGAATTTCGAGGAACGCCACAAACAAAAATGCAAAGAGCATGCAATGCAATTATGATCCATGTATAACATACCAAATTGAAAATTTGGGATGTTACAAACCTACCCCCCTTAGAATGAATCTCGCCCTCGAGATTCTACTTGGCTAGAGAACAGGTGTGGGTGGTCCTTGCGGAGATCTTCTTCTCTTTCCCAGGTGGCTTCTTCCTTGGTGTGGTGACTCCACTAAACTTTGCAAAACTTGATAACCTTACTGCGGGTGACTCTGCTCAAAAATTCGAGAATCTTAACAGGCTTCTCCTCGTAAGTCAGATCACTGTCCAACTGAATTGCTTCCAGGGGTACTGTGTCTCTAAGAGGTATTTCGGCCATCTCTGCATGGCACTTCTTAAGCTATGAAATGTGAAACACGTCGTGCACTCCTGACAATCCTTCGGGCAATTACAACTTATAGGCAACCTCTCCCATGCATTCCAAAACACGGTAAGGTCCCACAAATCTCGGGGCTAGCTTCCCTTTAACTCCGAAACGTTTAACCCCTCGCAGAGGCGATATTCTCAAGTATGCTCTATCTCCGATCTCATAGGCTATCTTCTTGCGCTTCGAGTCCGCATAACTCTTCTGCCTGGATTGAGCTACCTTCAATCTATCTCGAATCAACTTCACCTTCTCCTCAGACTCTTTGATTAAGTCTGGTCCAAACAACTATCGGTCTCCAACTTCATCCCACATTAACGGTGTTCGGCATCTCCTTCCATACAATGCCTCGAACGGTGCCATCTTTAAACTAGCTTGGTAACTGTTGTTGTATGAGAACGCCGCGTAGGGCAAATTGTCATCCCAACTAGATCCATAATCTAATGCACAGGCTCTCAGCATATCTTCCAAAATCTGATTGACTCTCTTAGTCTGTCTATCTGACTGCCGGTGAAAAGCTGTGCTAATCTCTAGTCTGGTACCCAAAGTTTCATGTAACTGATTCCATAACTTTGAGGTAAACTGGGTTTTTCTATCTGATACGATGCTCCTCAGAACTCCATGCAGACATACAATTCGGGTCATGTATATCTTTGCCAACTTTGCACTGGTATATGTGGTTTTCACAGGGATAAAGTGGGCTACCTTCGTCAATCGGTCCACTACTACCGAGATTGAATCATATCATGTTTTGGTCCTGGGCAATCCGGTGATAAAATCCATGCCAAGTTTCTCCCACTTCCATTCGGGTATCGGCATAGGTTGTAATAATCCTGCTGGCTTCTGATGTTCTGCCTTTACTCTCTGACATACATCACAAACTGCTACATACTCCGCGATATCTTTCTTCATACCAGTCCACCAGAAAATGTCCTTCAAATCCAAATACATCTTAGTATTTCCTGGGTGAATCGAGTATGGTGAATCATGGGCCTCGTGTAGAATCAATTTCTTGATCTCCGGGTCATTAGGCACATAAACGCGGTCCTCAAACCATAAGGTGTCGTGTTCATCCTCACGAAAACCTTTAGCTCTTCCTTCGCTCATCCTCTCCTTTATAGAGGCAACCTCCTTATCATCCTTCTGAGCTTCTCTGATTTTATCCATCAGGATAGACTGGATCTCCAGGGTTGCTACATAGCCTCTCGGAACTATCTCCAAATGTAGTTCTTGTAAGTCCTCGGCTAATTCCTTTGGAAAATCCTCCGTCATTAGGGTGTTGACATGGCTCTTACGGCTTAGCGCATCGGCTACTATGTTAGCCTTTCCGGGATGATAATGCAATCTCATGTCGTAATCCTTAATGAGTTCCAGCCATCTCCTTTGCCTGAGATTCAGCTCCTTCTGAGTGAATATATACTTCAAACTCTTGTGGTCCGTATATACTTCATAATGGTTTCCAATAAGAAAATGTCTCCACGTCTTCAATGCATCCACTATGGCTGCTAACTCCAAATCGTGGGTGGAATAGTTCAGCTCATGAGGTTTTAGTTGTCGTGAAGCATACGAAACAACTCTTCCTTCCTGCATAAGGACTGCTCCAAGTCCTTGACGTGAAGCGTCGCAGTACACCTCATAATCCTTATGTTGATCTAGCAGAATCAACAAAGGGGATGAGACCAACCTTTTCTTTAATTCCTGGAAACTGGCCTCACATTCTTCTGTCCAACTGAACTTGGTGTCCTTCTTTAGCAACTCCGTCATTGGCTTTGCAATCCTCGAGAAATTCTCAATAAATCTCCGGTAGTATCCTGCAAGTCCAAGAAAACTCTGGATCTCTCCAACTGTTGTTGGTGCTTCCCAATGGGTCACAGTGTCCACCTTAGCGGGATCTACTGCTATTCCTTCTCCAGATATAACGTGTCCGAGAAATCCGACTTCCTTCAAGCAAAACTCGCATTTGCTAAACTTGGCATATAACTGATGTTCTCTGAGCTTCTCAAATACCAAACGCAAATGCTCTACATGCTCCTCTTCATCCTTCGAGAAGATCAATATATCATCTATGAACACTACGACGAACTTATCCAAATACTCCATAAACACTTTGTTCATCAAGTTCATAAAGTATGCCGGTGCGTTAGTCACACCAAAAGACATAACGGTATACTCGTACAACCCGTACCTGGTGGTAAAGGCCGTCTTAGGTATATCCTGCTCTCGGATCTTCAATTGGTGGTACCCTGATCGCAGATCGATCTTGGAAAATATCTTAGCTCCTTGCAATCTATCGAACAGATCATTGATTATCAGCAGTGGGTACTTGTTTTTTATCGTTACTTCGTTCAGCCCTCTGTAATCAACAACCATTCTTAACGATCCATCCTTCTTCTCTAGTAAAAGTACTGGCAAAGCCCAAGGCGAAGAACTTGGGCATATGAATCCTTTATCCAGTAACTCCTTAATCTGTTTCTTTATCTCCTCCAAATCCTTTGTGGGCATCCTATATGGTCTCTTAGAAATTGGCCCGGTGCCTGGCAAAAGTTCAATCAAAAACTCTATATCTCTATCCGATGGCATGCCAGGTAACTCCTCTGGAAACACATACAGATAATCCTTCACTACTGGCACTTCCTCCTGAACAACTCCCGTGAGAAAATGTACTTGAGTCCTTATAGGCGAATGCCTAGATACATACTTAATCCTTTTTCCCTCCGGGGTGGTGAGAAAAATAGACCTGCTGGCACAGTCAATGTTACCTCCATACTTCGATAGCCAATCCATACCTAATATCACATCCAATCCTTGTGATTCCAGGACTATTAGGTCAGAGGGGAAAGTATGGCGTCCTATGATCAACGGCGTCTGAAAACATCCCTTGTGTGCCATATACTCTGCTCCTGGTGAACTTACTAACATGGGGGTCTTAAGAACTCGGGTGGACATCCTATGTCTATTTTAGGAATCCCCTTGAAATGTATGAATGTGATGCACCAGTATAAAAAAGAACTATTGCGGTAAATGTCTTAACCAAAAACTTACCGACAACAGCATCTGGTTGCTCTTCTACCTCCTCCGCAGTTACGTGGTTCACTTGTCCTTTGTTGAACGGGTTGGGCCTCTTCGCGGCGCTTCCATTGCCGTTCCATTCTTAGCTTCTGGGCATTCATTGGCATAATGTCCATTTTTCCCGCACTTGTAACAGGTGACATGGCTGAAATCCTTCTTGGTCGGTGTGGACGGTGTAGGGCGGCTCTGGTTACCATTTGCTCCATTTCCATTTCCATTCTTGGTGCCATTGTGATTGTGCGAGCTACCTCCTCCATGGGTATGTTGGAACTATCCTACTGTTTTAGGGGTAAAACGAGGCTTCTGCTGAGCTCCAGAGTTATACTTTCCTTGTCCATACTTCCTTTTGCGACTTTTAATCTGTTGGTGCTTCCTTTCAATCATTAGGGCGTGATCAACCAGCTCTTGGTAGTTATTGAAAGTGGCCACCATCAACTGTACACTCATCTCATCATTCAGCCCTTCCATGAATCTGTCCTGCTTAGCAGCATATGTGGCCACATCATCTGGGGCATAACGAGATAGGGTACTAAACTCATCCACGTATTGGGCCACAGTACGGTTGCCTTGGCGCAAATTGCAAAACTCCTGCTTCTTCATACTCATAGCTCCAGTTGAGACATGGGCGGTACAAAAAGCTTGCTGAAACTGATCCCAAGTCACATTGGCTATGGGGTAAGTGGCTGTGTAATTCTCCCACCATGCTGCGGCTGGTCCAGACAACTGGTGTGCGGCAAAATGCACCTTCTCAGCATCCGAGCAATTGGCGGTGGTCAAATCCCTTCCAATCTTGCGTAGCCAGTCATCAGCCACTATTGGTTCGATGCTGCTAGCAAACACGGGTGGTTGCAACCTTAAGAAATGTGTCAGGTTGTCCACGGGTGGTGGTGGTGGAGGGTTGTTGTTGATGTTGTTCTGGTTGTTCTGAGTGTTCTGGACAAGAAGTTGCATCAGGGTGTTCTGCTGCTGGATCAACTGGGTGAGCTCAGGGGGAAACTCAAATCCGGGCTCACATCTTGGAGGCATCTGATGGGTGTAGAGGGAAGAGATTAGAATAGAAAAGATGTCTAAGGGAAAATCACTACCCATATGCACATGAGACAAACACAATCATATCACACCAATCAATTTCAAGCAAGATCTTACAAATTTAACTATCATTACAAAAGTGCTCTAAAACCAATATATGGTGGTAAACTACTAGTCACAGGGTGGTCTTCTAGAAAATTTGATCGATAGAGGATTCCATGATATCTGCTCCAGCTTCATCTTCATAGTCTTCATCTTTGCTATCATCGGGTTCCGAATCCGTGTCGTCAATGATGATGTAGTCTTCCGGTGGAATCTCCTTGGGTTCTTCTTCCTCGTCTTCTTCTCCCATGAGTATCCCTAACTTCCGTGTCAAGTCATCATTCTTCTCCACAAGTATTAGCATCTCCTCCTCGTATCCGCCGCGCGTAGACTTGAGTTCCTCTTCTAACTCCAAGTTTCTGTTTAGTGCTTTCTCCAAATCTATCATCCCTGCACACATCTGGTGCTCCAGGCGACGAATGTGGTGGTTCAACTCTTGGATGAAGGCTGCCATGGATCTATCCTTCCGGGTGCTGATCATGTCCCAATTCTCATCTCCGCGTCCACAAATTTGGTAGATGGTGTCCTTCGGTTCCTTCTTGTAGACTTCTCCGATCCTTCCCATAGCAATGTGGGCTGCCATGATCCTGCCTAGGTTCCATGTAGGCGCACTAAAAGAAAATGCTATGAGTGCGGTGACGGGCTTGAACGTCCTTCCTGGAACTTGGGCTTGAATCAACCAACGCTCCTCCTCAGGTAGAGTGGCATTGTAGGTTCCGGTGAAACTTGGTAGTCCAATGTTTAGATATCTGGTGACTTCCTTCAGGTGTCGTCCAAATGGTGTATCATCATCCGGCTGCGTGAACTTGTTCTTTGCATCAACCATCCTAAAAGAGTAGAAAAGATGAGGAGTCAGAAAAGGGAAGAGTGGGTAGTGCTCTAGGGTTTTAGCTTAGTGGTCGTGTCCTACAGTCAGCGTGTGCTCTGATACCATCTTTTAGCGACGAGACCTCAAACAGTCTGATCTCTGTGCATCAGTGTCATCCCTGGATCAGTAATGCTGACACGCACAACACTTGAAGGATTTATAACAGAGTAGCAATCACACACTTATTACATCGATAGTTCCAATGATGAACTTATTACAATAAAAATGGCTTAAGGCCATCTAACACGATAACAGCGGAAGGCTTGGAAGATAAGTGAGTCCATTAACTCCAACGGCATCACTGAGTATAGAACCACGACCTATAAGGCACCTTACTCGTCATCTGAAGAGTCTGCAACATGAACGTTGCAGCCTGAAAACGGGTCAGCACATGGAATATGCTGGCAAAGTAACACAAGAGAGCAATGAAAGTAAATCTATACTATATGCAATATGGCTGGTGGAAAGCTCTATGGTTATAGTTTTTGCGTAAAGCCAATTTTTCCCTACTTCAAAGGAATAGATTTTAATTAACTATCATGGTAGTTGAAACATCGTTGAGAAGATAGACATCCTCTCAACCCCAATTAAAAATCATCCTTAAACCCAACAATATTAATTAGAGTAACATGATGAGATTCACATGATAATCCAAGTACTAGATACTCAAGAAGTCCATAACCGGGGACACGGCTAATCATGATCAGTTTGTACACTCTGCAGAGGTTTGTGCACTTTTCCCACAAGACTCGATCGCCTCCGTTTGGTTTCTCGCACTGCATGGTGTTTGAGAAATGGATGACCGAGACACAGTCTTTCCAAAGAGGTCCCCTTAACCAGATAGATAGGCCGGTACACCTACAATCCCTCTACATCTGCTAGCCCATCATGGAAAGGTTTCCCACAACTTACTCAACTATGCCAGAGCCCATATTGGCATGTGGCTGCACACGGAAGTTTCTAGTATGAATAATCTCATGATCCCTTTGAGTCTGGGTGGCGGTCCAAAAGAAAAACAGGCAATCGCTGGAATACCCAGGTGCCTCAATCCACCCAGATGTGTGTTAAAGTTGCCACCTTAAGTTGAACCATTAATTAACAATCTCACATCTGTCATGGATACACTCACCCAATCCACGTCTACGAGCATAGCATGTCCTAACAGCAAACGTAGAAGTAACTCCCAAAGGTTTGAATGAAATGCAGGTAATAGGTACTACCTCAATCTACTTCCCAGTCCCACAAGTTAATTGATCCTACTCATGCAATGTGTGAGGGTTTGACTAATGCAATGAAAACTAGGTAATTGGAAAGTATGATCAAAGTGTTACTTGCCTTGCTGATGATCCGCAAAACCTAGAGATTCAAAGTAGCAAGCGGCGCACTCCGGGTACTCTATCGCAAACAAACAAGCACCCAATAAGTACTTAACTAATGCACGGGTAAAACTCAAATAAGAGATCTAACCAGAAAGTTCAACTTAGGAACTCCGGTTTGCAAAGAGAATCAACTCGAAAGAAGCAACGAAGCTCAAACTGCGAAAGAAACGAGCTCCGGTTTGCTAATTGGCCTAAAGTCAAATTTTACAGTAGCCAAAACCTTGTTCAAGTTGGTTAAACGTAAAGAGGGCATCGAGACGAAGATCTGGGATTTTGAATCACCTGATTCCGACTCTCGAGCGAAAAGAAAAACAAAAAATAAGATCAGGGCAGAAATCGCGATCGGAATAACCGCGGATAAATACCCCGAAAAAGAAAACGGACGAACGGGCTAACGAACGAACGTTCGCTGTCTGCGGCTAACGCACGAAAACCGTTTGTTAAAATGAACGTACGGACGAACCTCCGCTAAATAACTAAACCAACGAAAAACCGAACCGATCTAATCTAATAAAAAACAGATCTACGGTTTACGAAAACCGATTGGTTCTAATAAAACCGATGACTACCTCAACGACGAACTCCAGCGAGACGGCGGTCCGGAGGCGGCGGCGGTCCGGCGGGCGAGGCGGGTGGTGGCGCGGCTGGCGAGGTGGGCGGCGGCGCGGGCGTGCGGCGCAGGTGGCGGTGAGCGGCGACGCGGGCGGCTGTGCGGCGGAGAGCGGCGGCGCGGGCGGCGGCGCCGGCGGCGGCGACGCGGGCGAGGCGGGCGGCGGCGGTGCGGCCGATGCGGGGCTAGGGCAGGGGCGACGCTGCGGCTGGGCTGGCTTGGGACCCGTGCGGCGGCTTATAAAGCCCAGAGTCCCGGCCCTCTACGGCTCCAAGTCGGTTTGCACTTTTTTTTAAATAGAGTCCCGGCGCAGAAAAACTAACGAAAGAAATACTAAACGGACTCCAAAAATCCCGAAATAAATTTTCACCGTCCTCTAATAATATTTAGGACAAAGTGAACATTTTTCCCGGACCGAAATGCAAATTTCAAAAACGCACATTTTTCCTATGCAAATAAAATCGCAAATAAATCCAGAAAAATACCAAAAGTGATTTTAACATTTTTCCTCCAATATTTCTGTTATTTTGAAGAAGTCATATTATCTCCGCTCATATTTTGTATGTAGAAATATTTTTAGGAGAGAAAAATAATTAGAATCACACTGTCCTCGTACCTGTATTCGAGCGAACTCAAATACGAAAACGGTAAAATTCCCAACTCTCTCCGTAGGTCCTTGAGTTGCTTAGAATTTCGAGGAACGCCACAAACAAAAATGCAAAGAGCATGCAATTCAATTATGATCTATGTATAACATTCCAAATTGAAAATTTGGGATGTTACACGAGTTGTAATATCGAGTTGTAATGAAAGTGTGATGATCATCATTACTAGAGCATTGTCCCATGGGAGGAAAGGCTAAATCTATAAAGCCCCTCCGCAAAAAAAAAAGAAAAAAAAAGGAAAAGAAAAAAAAGGAAAGGCCAAAGAAAAAAGAAAGGCCCCAAGAAAGGGAAAAAATAAAAGAAAAAAGGGACAATTCCTACTATTTTTTTTTCCATACTTGTGCTTCAAATTAGCAGCATGTTCTTCATTGTAGGAAGTCTCATGTTTAGTCACTTTCATATACTAGTGGGAATTTTTATTATAGAACTTGGCTTGTATATTCCAACGATGGGCTTCCTCAAATTCCCTAGGTCTTCGTGAGCAAGCAAGTTGGATGCACACCCACTAGTTTCTTTTGTTGAGCTTTCATGCATACTTAGCTCTAGTGCATCAGTTGCATGGCAATCCCTACTCACTCACATTGATATCTATTGATGGGCATCTCCATAGCCCGTTGATACGCCTAGTCGATGTGAGACTATCTCCCTCCTTTTTGTTTTCTCCACAACCACCTCTATTCCACCCATAGTGTTATATCCATGGCTCACGCTCATGTACTGCGTGAAAGTTGAAAGGTTCGAAAAGATAGAGTATGAAAACAAATGCTTGGCTGAAATCGGGGTTGTGCAAGATACGAATATTTTTGTGTGATAACGAGGGAGCATATCCAACACTATATGATTTTGTAGGGATAACTTTCTTTAGCCATAGTATTTTGAGAAGAAATTATTTCTTTGTTAGTAAGCTTGAAGTATTATTGTTTCTTATGTCAATATAGACTTTTATCTTGAATCTTTTAGATCTGAACATTCATGCCACAATTAATAGAATTACATTGAAAAACTATATTGGTTAGCATTCCTCATCAAAAAGTCTTTCTATATCATTTACCTACTCGAGGACGAGCAGGAATTAAGCTTGGGGATGCTGATACGTCTCCAACGTATCTATAATTTTTGATTGTTCCATGCTATTATATTATCCTTCTAGGATGTCTTATGGGCTTATTATACACTTATATATGTTTTTTGGGACTAACCTATTAACCCAGAGCCCAGTGTCAGTTTCTGTTTTTCTCTTGTTTTAGGGTTTTACTGAAAAGAATATCAAACGGAGTCTAATTGACGAGCCATTTTTTTATGATTTTGTCTGGACCAAAAGAAGCCCCCGAAGCAAAAGAGTTGGGCCAAGAGAGCCACGGGCTGCCCTAGGCAGGGGGCGCGCCCCCCTATCTCGAGGACGGCCCGTAGCTCCCCTTTACTTGGCCCCGACTCCAAAAATTCCTATAAATACTGAAACCTTCGGAAATTAAACTAGATCGGGAGTTCCGCCGCCGAAAGCCTCTATAGCCACCGAAAACAAATCTACAGCCATTCTGGCACCCTGCCGGAGGGGGGGGAATCCCTCTCCGGTGGCTATCTTCATCATCTCGGCGCCCTCCATGACGAGGAGGGAGTAGTCCACCCTCGGGGCTGAGGCTATGTATCAGTAGCTATGTGTTTGATCTCTCTCTCTCTCTCTCTCTCTCTCTCTCTCTCTCTCTCTCTCTCTATCTCTCTCGTGTTCTTGAGATGGCACGATCTTGATGTATCGCGAGCTTTGCTATTCTAGTTGGATCTTCTTCTCCCCCTCTACTCTCTTGTAATGGATTGAGTTTTCCCTTTGAAGTTATCTTATCGGATTGAATCTTTAAGGAATTGAGAACACTTGATGTATGTCTTGCACGCTCTTATCTGTGGTGACAATGGGATATCATGTGATCCACTTGATGTATGTTTTGCTGATCAACTTGCGGGTTCCGTGACCTTGGGAATCTATGCATAGGGGTTGGCACACGTTTTCGTCTTGACTTTCCAGTAGAAACTTTGGGGAACTCTTTGAATTTCTATGTGTTGGTTGAATAGATGTTTCTGAGATTGTGTGATGCATATCGTATAATCATGCCCACGGATACTTGAGGTGACAATGGAGTATCTAGGTGATATTAGGGTTTTGGTTGATTTGTGTCTTAAGATGTTATTCTAGTACGAACTCTATGATAGATTGAACGTTACTACAGACTCTTGAATAGATCGATCAGAAAGAATTACTTTGAGGTGGTTTCGTACCCTACCATAATCTCTTCGTTTGTTCTCTGCTATTAGTGACTTTGGAGTGACTCTTTGTTGCATGTTGAGGGCTAGTAATATGATCCAATAATGTTGTCCTTGTTGAGAGAACTTGCACTAGTGAAAGTATGAACCCTAGGCCTTGCCTACTATCATTGCAACACTGTTTATCCTCACGTTTACCAGTTGCTACCTTGCTGTTTTTATATTTTCTTATTACAAAAACCTATATCTACCATCCATATTGCACTTGTATCACCATCTCTTCGCCAAACTAGTGCACCTATACAATTTACCATTGTATTGGGTGTGTTGGGGACACAAGAGACTCTTTGTTATTTGGTTGCAGGGTTGCTTGAGAGAGACCATCTTCATCCTACGCCTCCCACGGATTGATAAACCTTAGGTCATCCACTTGAGGAATATTTGCTACTGTCCTAGAACATCTGCTCTTGGAGGCCCAACAACGTCTACCAGAAGAAGGGTGCGTTGTAGACATCAAGCTCTTTTCTGGCGCCGTTGTCGGAGAGGTTAGTGCTAGAAGGTATATCTTTAGATATTGCAATCGAATCTTTTAGTTACTTGTTTTATCACTAGTTTAGTTTATAAAAGAAAACTACAAAAAAAATGGAATTACGGTTACCTCATATGCTTCATCTTTTTAATATCTTTCGTGAAAATGATGGGATGGAAAATTGTGCTCAAGTGTTAGAAGAAGAATTACATAGAATTCTTGGCATATAATATGTGCATGATGAGCATTATTGCAATGTTGTTAGTGTGAATCCTTTGAATATCCATGTTGCTAATGATATGCAAAGCTACAAGCTTGGGAAAGCTACGTTTGATGAAGATGATATTTTTAGTCCCCCAAGTTTTGATGAGTAAATTTATTATGATGAAAGCATGCCTCCTATTTATGATGATTATATTGATGAAAGTGGATTTGGAGAGGTCATGACTTTATTTAGTGATGAATCCACTATTTCGGAAGAGGCTCCAATTGATTATGAGAACAAAGTTGCTATCTATGATGATTATTTTGATGACTTGTATGCTATTAATAATAATGATAACCATGAAACTTGTCATCATGATTTTTGTTTTCAATTGGATTATGCCTCACGTGATAATTATTTTGTTGAGATTGCTCCCACTACTATTGATGAGAATAAATTTGCTTATGTGGAGAGTAGTAAAATTTCTATGCAAGTAGATCATGAAAGGAATGCTTTATGTGATGGTTATATTGTTGAATTCATTCATGATGCTATTGAAAATTATTATGAGAGAGGATCATATGCTTCTACATATTGCAATTATACCAAGTTTCCTCTCGATGTGCTTAAAGTTTTGAAGCTATGCTTGTTTTCCCTTCGTATGCTAGTTGATTATTGCTCCCATAAGTTGTTTGATTACAAAATCCCTATGCATAGGAAGTGGGTTAGACTTAAATATGCTATTCATATTCTTCATGATGCTCCCGTTATGTTTCGATTCTTATCTTTTATGTGAGCATCATTATGACTAGCTAGGGGCGTAAAACGATAGCGCTTGTTGGGAGGCAACCCAACTTTATATTTTTTTTGTTTTTGATGCTGTTAGGGAATAAATATTGCATCTAGCCTCTGATTAGATGTGGTTTCATGTTTTGTTTAGTGTTTGTGCCAAGTAGAACCTTTGGGAAGACTTGTGTGAAGTTCATGTGATCTTGCTGTGAAAAACAGAATCGTTAGCGCTCGCTAAAGTAGTCGTGAGATTTTACTGGAGCCAGATTTTTAGTTGATTCTTCTTGCATATGATTGGTAGACAAATTTCGCAAATTTACCAATTTAGTTTGATATTTTTGGAGTTCCATATGTAGGAGAAACCTTCAGATTACTACAGACTGTTCTGTCTTTGACAGATTCTGTTTCTCATGTGTTGTTTGCTTATTCCGATGCATCTATGAGTAGTATTGGAGGATATGAACCATAGAGAAGTTCGAATACAATAGGTTTAACACCTATATAAACAAATAATGAGTTCATTGCTGCACCTTTGAGTAGTGGTTTGCTTTCTTATACTAACGGAGCTCACAAGAATTTTTGTCGAAATTTTGTGTTGTGAAGTTTTCAAGTTTTGAGTATTGCTTTGATGAACTATGGAACAAGGAGTAGCAAAGGCCTAAGCTTGGGGATGCCCCGGGAAGGTATCCCCTCTTTCATCTTCATCCATCGGTAACTATACTCGGAGCTATATTTTTATTCACCACATGATATGTGTTTTTCTTGGAGCTTCAATTTAGTTTATTTTGTTTTCTTGCTGTTCGAATAATATCCCAAGATCTGAAGTTCTTAAATGTTAGAGAGTCTTCACATAGTTACATAATTATTTAACTACTCATTGATCTTCACTTATATCTTTCGGAGTAGTTTGATATTGCTCTAGTACTTCACTTATATCCTTTAGAGCACGACAGTGGTTTTGTTTTGAAGAAATAAATGAACTCTCATGCTTCACTTATATCCTTTTGAGAGTCTATTAAAACAGCATGGTAATGTGTTTAGGCTATAAAACTAGTCTTCACATGATAGATATCCAATGTCAATGTAGTAAATAAAATTCACACCAAGTGCATTGAATGGAATGAGATGTTGGATGCTTGATAATTGTTTTGAGACATGAGAATAGTGATATTAGAGTCATGCTAGTGGAGTTATTATGAAATTGAGAAATACTTGTGTTAAGGTTAGTGATTCCCGTAGCATGCATGTATGGTGAACCGTTGTGTGACTAAGTTAAAGCATGAGGTATTTGTAAAGTGTCAACCTTTGTGTGGAGGTCGGGGGCGCGCGATGGTTAAGTCCTACCAACCTCCCCCCTAGGAGCATGCGTTGATTGCTTTGTTTTGATGACTCGTATATTTTTGCAATAAGTATATGAGTTCTTATGACTAATGTTGAGTCAATGGATTATACGCACTCTCACCCTTCCACCATTGCTAGCCTCTCTTGTACCGCGCAACTTTCGCCGGTGCTATAAACCCACCATATTGTTCCTCAAAACAGCCACCATACCTACCTATCATGGCATTTCCATAGCCATTCCGAGATATATTGCCATGCAACTTTCCACTATTTCGTTCTTATGACACGCATCATATTGTCATATTGCCATTGCATGATCATGTAGTTGACATCGTATTTGTGGCAAGGCCACCATGCATATTCTTTTATACATGTCACTCTTGTTTCATTGAACATACCGGTACACCGCCGGAGGCATTCATATAGAGTCATACTTTGTTGCTGTAGTATCGAGTTGTAATATCGAGTTGTAATGAAAGTGTGATGATCATCAGTATTAGAGCATTGTCCCATGGGAGGAAAGGCTAAATCTATAAATCCCCTCCGCAAAAAAAAGGAAAAGAAAAAAAGGAAAGGCCAAAGAAAAAAAAAGAAAGGCCCAAAAAAAGAAAAAAAAGACAAGAAAAAAGGGACAATTGCTACTATTGTTTTCCACACTTGTGCTTAAAAGTAGCACCATGTTCTTCATTGTAGAAAGTCTCATGTTTAGTCACTTTCATATGCTAGTGGGAGTTTTCATTATAGAACTTGGCTTGTATAGTCCAACGATGGGCTTCCTAAAATGCCCTAGGTCTTCGTGAGAAAGCAAGTTGGATGCACACCCACTAGTTTCTTTTGTTGAGCTTTCATACATATTTAGCTCTAGTGCATCCATTGCATGGCAATCCCTACTCACTCACATTGATATCTATTGATGGGCATCTCCATAACCCGTTGATACGGCTAGTCGATGTGAGACTATCTCCCTCCTTTTTGTCTTGTCCACAACCACCTCTATTCCACCCATAGTGCTATATCCATGGCTCACGCTCATGTATTGCGTGAAAGTTGAAAGGTTCGAAAAGATAGAGTATGAAAACAAATGCTTGGCTGAAATCGGGGTTGTGCATCATATGAATATTTTTGTGTAATAACGAGGGAGCATAGCCAACACTATATGATTTTGTAGGGATAACTTTCTTTAGCCATAGTATTTTGAGAAGAAATTATTGCTTTGTTAGTAAGCTTGAAGTATTATTGTTTCTTATGTCAATATAGACTTTTATCTTGAATCTTTTAGATCTGAACATTCATGCCACAATTAATAGAATTACATTGAAAAACTATATTGGTTAGCATTCCACATCAAAAAGTCTTTCTTTATCATTTACCTACTCGAGGACGAGCAGGAATTAAGATAGGGGAGACTGATACGTCTCCAACGTATCTATAATTTTTGATTGTTCCATGATATTATATTATCCTTCCAGGATGTCTTATGGGCTTTATTATACAGTTTTATATTTTTTTGGGACTAACCTATTAACCCAGAGCCCAGTGCCAGTTTCTGTTTTTCTCCTGTTTTAGGGTTTTACAGAAAAGGAATATCAAACGGAGTCTAATTGATGAGCCAATTTTTTATGATTTTTTCTGGACCAAAAGAAGCCCCCAAAGCAAAAGAGTTGGGCCAAGAGAGCCACGGGCTGCCTTCGAGGGTGGAGGGCACGCCCTGGGCAGGGGGCGCGCCCCCTATCTCGAGGACGGCCCGTAGCTCCCCTTTACTTGGCCCCGACTCCAAAAATTCCTATAAATATTGAAACCTTTGGAAATTAACCTAGATCGGAAGTTCCGCCACCGAAATCCTCTATAGCCACTGAAAACCAATCTACAGCCGTTCTGGCACCCTGCCGGGGGGGAACCCTCTCCGGTGGCTATCTTCATCATCCCAGCGCTCTCCATGACGAGGAGGGAGTAGTCCACCCTCGGGGCCGAGGATATGTATCAGTAGCTATGTGTTTGATCTCTCTCTCTCATGTTCTTGAGATGGCACGATCTTGATGTATCGCGAGCTTTGCTATTCTAGTTGGATCTTCTTCTCCCCCTCTACTCTCTTGTAATGGATTGAGTTTTTCCTTTGAAGTTATCTTATCGGATTGAGTCTTTAAGGATTTGAGAACACTTGATGTATGCCTTGCACGTGCTTATCTGTGGTGACAATGGGATATCATGTGATCCACTTGATGTATGTTTTGGTGATCAACTTGTGGGTTCCGTGACCTTCACTACATGAATCAGCTATTTTGCCGACATGAAGCCTCTTTGTCGTCAGCTAATCGTCGGGGCAGACGGCAAAGATTATTTCACCGTCATGAACCTGACGGCAAATGATGACTGCCGGCAAAGATTAGGATTGACTGACGGCAAAGAATGGCTAATGGCAAATACATATTTTGCCGTCTGTAAAAAAAAATTGATGACGGCAAAGATATTTTGCCGTCTGTAAAAAAAAATTGATGACGGCAAAGATATTTTGCCGTGTGTAAATAAAAACCGCAGACGGCAAAATAAGAAACACACCTCGCGTCTCGGATCGATGAGGTGGCAGGATCTTAGATGCACATCTCACCCACTCAAAAAATGCTCTTTGCCGTCTGTGTTTTCATTTGGTAGACGGCAAAGATTTTGTCGTCTGTTTTTTCTTTTACTATAGGCAAAGTGACAGTATCGACCTTTTAATTTTTTTAAAATGTAAACAAGGTCTAAAGAGTATGAAATTTGTTGTGGTATTAGTTTATAATTCTAGGAAAATATAGAAAAAGCTTGAGAAAATTTACTAAATTTTAAAATGTTTATTTTGTCAAAAGCATTCGGGTAAAGAAACACAAATGTTTTGCTAGTTTCTTATTGGCTGGAACCTCCTTCTCCTGGATTGGTGATGTGGCAGGGGAATCCACCACCACACCACGCATCTCACGCCACAGCCACATGCATCTCACGCACCGGCCCCCACCATCACATCACGCACCGGCCCCCATCATGCATCTCACGACTCACATCATCCCTCCTCATCTCTCTCTCTCTCGCTTCTCTCTATCTCTCTCTCCTAACCGCACCAGCATGAGGCACGAGCAGCGCCGCCTCCTGCAGCCGTCCAAGCTGGAGGCCCCGAGGCCTCTTACCTGCCCCGAGCGCTCAAGTTGGATCCGCCCGTCTCTGCCCAGGGACCCTCCCTCCTCTCCTTTCTACCTAGCCCCCGTTCCCATGCCTGGTTCCAACCCCGAGTGTGCTTGCCGTTGAGGTCCTCCGGCAGTGGCAGTGCTTGCGAGAGTGGGCCATGGCGGCCACTGCTTTCCTACTTCCCGAGGTCGACGAACGAGCACAACGGCAGCAAGGAACAGAGCCGCCGCGACCACCGAAGCCTCGCCGGAGTTGCCCACCACCGCCGTGACCACCCAAGCACCACCGAAGATCTTCCTCCGGCACCACCGAAGCTTCCGTGGAGTTTCCAACCGCCGCAGGAACCGCCGTGATCTCTCCTTCCTCCCTCGCGTTCTGTCCTTCGCGAGCCGTGGTGGCAGACGATGCCGGAGGCAGAGAAGATGATGATGCGGGCAATGATTCCTCAAGACGAGCTTCGCGAAGATGAGGACTAGATGCGTGGATGTAGGGAGAGGCGTCTTCGGTGAGGCTGCTCCGGCGAGGACTTGGTTGCCATGGCCGGCGAGCACACACATCCGTATTTTTTTAATTAAATAAAAACATCTTTGCCGACTGTTACACTATAAGGATGACGGCAAAGTTATATGGGGCCCACCAGCTAACAGAAAATCCTAAACTCTACGTTGCCGTCTGCTGCTGGAAAATACCTGACGGCAAAGTCTTTGCCTTCATCCGGATAAAATGCTGACGGCAAAGTATCTCTTTGCCGATTTTGGGTTTGCCGTCTACCTTTGCCGTCAGCTGCTGACGGCAATCTCTTTGCCGTCTGTAATTACTTCTTTGCCATCTGTATAAGCCTGACGGCAAACTAGCTGTTTCCCGTAGTGCTTGGGAATCTATGCATAGGGGTTGGCACACGTTTTCGTCTTGACTTTCTGGTAGAAACTTTGGGGCACTATTTAAAGTTCTATGTGTTGGTTCAATAGATGTTTCTGAGATTGTGTGATGCATATCGTATAATCATGCCCACAGATACTTGAGGTGACAATGGAGTATCTAGGTGACATTAGGGTTTTGGTTGATTTGTATCTTAAGGTGTTATTCTAGTATGAACTCTATGATAGATTGAACGTTACTACGGACTCTTGAATAGATTGATCAGAAAGAATAACTTTGAGGTGGTTTCGTACCCTACCATAATCTCTTCGTTTGTTCTCCGATATTAGTGACTTTGGAGTGACTCTTTGTTGCATGTTGAGGGCTAGTAATATGATCCAATTATGTTATCCTTATTGAGAAAACTTGCACTAGTGAAAGTATGAACCCTAGGCCTTGCCTACTATCATTGCAACACCGTTTATGCTCACGTTTACCACTTGCTACCTTGCTGTTTTTATATTTTCTATTACAAAAACCTATATCTACCATCCATATTGCACTTGTATCACCATCTCTTCGCCGAACGAGTGCACCTATACAATTTACCATTGTATTGGGTGTGTTGGGTACACAAGAGACTCTTTGTTATTTGGTTGCAGGGTTGCTTGAGAGAGACCATCTTCATCCTACACCTCCCACAGATTGATAAACCATAGGTCATCCACTTGAGGGAAATTTGCTACTGTCCTACAAACCTCTGCACTTCGAGGCCCAACAACGTCTAAAAGAAGAAGGGTGCATAGTAGACATCAGCCACGACCGGATGAGCTAAGCGTACAACGACCAAATACCCCAAGTTGCCAAGGGGCGGCGCCGCAAGGTCCTCTAGTTTGTACCAATAGTCATGAGGAGCACTGGCCCAGGTAGTAAATTAATTCCTCGGAGTCCGGAAAGTCCCTATGCAAGTTATTTAGTTATGGCAAATGGTAAAACCAAAGTTGGGCCTTGCTGGAGGAGTTTTATTCAAAGCGAACTATCAAGGGGTTCCCATAAACCCAACCGCGTTAGGAACACAAAATCAAGGAACATAACACCGGTTTATCGGTTCTTAAGGCGGCATGAGTGGAACAAAACACCGAGCATAAGGCCAAGCCTTCCACCCATTGCCAAGTATATAGGTGCATTAATTAATTAAGAGATATTGTGATATTCCCAAAATCCAAGTTCCAACATGGAGCAATCATCGTCTTCACCTAAAACTAACAATGCTATAAGAGGGGATGAGCAAGTGGTAACATAGCCATACAACGGTTTGCTAGGATGGTGTTAAAGGTTAGAGGTTTCATGGCAACAATGAGATGCTGACAACAATAGATAGGCAGCGTGACATATAGCGATAGCATCCAGACAACTAGCATAGCAATGATAGTAATGAGACCCAAGGTTACGGTCATCTTTCCTCAGATCCTGCTAAGTAGAAGAACCATCCACGAAGAAGACGAAGCCACAAAGACGAACCAAGTGTAGCCGAACGAATCCTCACGATCACAACGAAACAGGAACTAATGAGAAGATGCAAACAATATGGTAAACACACCACACATAAACAAGACAAGATGCTCAACCAAGTATGATGCATGACAAGGCTACATGATGCTACTCATGGCAAGAGATGAAGCACACTAGATCAACACAACCAAACAAGTTTAAATGAGGCCGGAAACAACATATAACAATTCCGGTAGGTCCTCATATGCAAATTTTGAAATTGGTCCAGATCTAAACATACCTTAAGTTAAGGTTGTTAAACAGCAAGTTAACATGCACCATGATGATCTACACGAAATTCTAGTCAAGTTACACATAAAGTTCATTTAATTTAGAGCTACGGCCTAGAAGATATGAGCAAAACAAGTTAAGCATGGCAAAGATGCAAGATGCATTTAAACATCAAGCAAACACACTTCAAATATGTATACAACATGATATGATGCATCTACATGCAAAAACAAGCAAGTTTTATATAGAGCACGCTCAAAACGGAGCAACTGTTCAACACATACACATGAAACAAGATATAACAACAATCTGTCCTAAAACAGCAACTAGGCACTTTGCACTCATCAAAACAACATGCTACATGAACATTTCATGGCATCAAAGGGCATGGCAAGCATGTACATGTCAAGCACTACAAAGATGATCACTGAGCTACTACCAAATACCACTATAACATGCTCAAAACATCATGGAAAGATTGCAAAAGATAACAGTTTCACAGACTTAGTGAAATAAACTGAACATGGCAGCAACATTGACAAGTAGGCATGTTTGCAAGCTTGTGAAACTCATCTCAAAGCATATCATGTCATGTGATTATAACCAACATCAAGAAGACATGTTTTTGCAGCAACTCATGGCAACAACATGGTCATAAGATGCATAGAACACTAGCTATTCACATGGAAAAAATGAATTGGCTGTTAACAGGCTGACAGAAACATTTTATAGCAATTTGAGAGCAAAACAGAGACATGCAACATCAACCTATAATTGCAAACAAGAGCATGGATGGATAGAGCATAACATGGACTTCAAGACATGATCATTTGACATCTCCAAATGTGCATAGATATGACTGTAGCATCAAGCAAACATGGCACCATGATATAACAGTTTCAGACTTATCAGTTTTCAACAAGTCCCAAAAATCAGCAAACAGCGAGTAGGTCACTTTGCAATCTTGTTCCACTCACCACAAGGCATATCATCAAAAGTTTATTGCACCACAGCAAAGATGGCATGATTGTGCTCCTAACACATGTTGACATGATGCTGAAACAAAAGTCACACAAAAAGATATGAAAAAGACAAATCAACAAGTTATAACAAGTTTCAGCAGTTAACAGCACTTAGCACTTTTGCAACAGAGATTAACATGGCAAGATGCATCCAAACATGCATGCAAAGCACACCATCATCTAGAGCATTCAGAGACGGACATTTTGACATATCATTCACTTTATTTGGATAAACGTGCACAAAGTTACATGCAGTCAAAGAACCATACATGATGTTGACTTTTAGGGACTTAGTCATTTTTCTCAGAAGAAGAGAAAAAAAACAGAGTGAGCGTGAAGTAACCATATGACGCACGGGCTACGAATAGCCAACACAGGGACGGGCAGTGGGCTGCTCACCCATGGGCTCGCCCCAGTTGAGGGGGAGGCAGAGCTGGGTCGTCCTTGGCTCCGCTCGGTTTGGGCGTGGCACAGCCCATCGCGGTGTGTGCGTGCGGGACGAGCAGCTCCACTCAATCCCGAGCAGAGCCATGGCGGCGGCGATGGCTTGGCAAGGTGAGGCCGCAGGGGATCGAGGAGGCAAGGAGGAGTCCGAGGACGGACGGCGGGTGCCGGATACGGTGGCTGCCTCTCCGTTCCCGGCGGCGACGTCGAGATCGGTGAGCTCGAGGGCGACGAATGATGAGGCGGCGGCGGTTCCCGTAGAGCCATGGGAGAGAGAGAGAGGGTTCGTGAGAGAGGGAGGGCGAGAGAAGGGGCTGGAGAAGGGCGCGGCGCACTAGCCTAGCCGGAGGCGGTCGCCGGCGGTGACTCTTGTCACCGAACGGGCGCGGTGGCGGGGCCACGAGGCGGCGGAGAACGTCGAGCTCCGGCGCGCTCGGACACGGGAGGAGCGAAGTGGGGAAGCTCCTCGCTTGGGAGCTGGCGGCGGCTCGATCCGGGCCCAGATGGGCTCGGCGGGCCACTCGCGGACCTAGGCGGGCCGGCGGTGGTGGGAGGCTGGCTAGCGGCGGGACGGTGATGTGGCGCTCTCCCGTTGGCCACGGGCGGTGGCGCGGGTGGCGGCTGCCCTGTGGGACGGCTGGGCACTGCTTTGGAGGCGAGGGTGCCCGCTAGAGGTAGGGGAAGGTGTGTAGGGGGTGCCCAAAATTGGCAAGGGGGCTGTTTAAATAGGGTAAGGGCTAGGGTTTGAGTGTGTGGGGGTGTTTCGGGGCCCTCCGATCATGATCCGATGGATCCGATCGCGAGGGGGGTTTAGGCAGGCCTAGTGGGCTATGTAGAGGGGTGTGGGCCGAGACGAGAAGAGAAAATTGCAGCCCGGCACGAGTTTCGTAGACCGAAATGTCCAACGAATTAACCGGCAAGAGTGCCGCTAGACTTCAACGGTTGGGCTATCAAACGAGCTCCAAATGCGATGAAATTTGGCAGGCGGTCTGTCTAACTATAATAAGACCACACACCAAGTTTCATTCCATTCCGAGAACATTTATCGGCCACTTATAAAATAAATATCTGGAGGTGCCGTGGACGCATGCGATTGTGTCTGAATTCAGAACGGACAACGGAGAGATCTGGGAGACGGGCAACTACGAACGGATGCAAGTTTGAAAACTGTGCAGATGCAATGCACATGATGACATGGCAAAATGCAACACGCAAGCAGATGACATGGCAATGATAGCGAATAACTGGAAGACACCTAGCGCATCGGTCTCGGGGCGTCACAACACACCCCTACTAACAAGAGATCTCGTCCCGAGATCTTAGGAACGAGACGGAAGTGAAAAGGACGAAGGTGAAACCAAAGAACCATGAGAGGTTGAATAACTTGGAAGAAGGACAAAACGGAGATGAACGAGATTAAGAAGCCCTGTTACAAAAGAGGAACAAGGAATATTATGAGAACCTTGGCGGTAGAAAGAGATGAAACAAGAGCTGGATGAAAAGAATGAATTCAAAACAACTCCGGTTAAAAAGAGATAAAAATGGACTTCAAACGAAGTGATTTGGGCAACACTCCGGCTGAAAATGGATGGGATAGAACATAACCTCGAGAAGATGGAATAATACTTGATGATATGAAACAACACAAATGCCTCTGGTTCAAATTAAGAATGAGAAGAAAGGAGGTAGGACAACTCCTTCTAGCACAAAAGAATTTGAAAACGTCCTTGCAAAGAAGGGACGAACGAAGTTGTTGAAAAATCAACAACGAAAAGAATTAACTTGTTGTGGACTGATGGCAATCATCCCAAAACTTGAGGTGATATTATGCCACAACCAAAATTTTGATGAGCTCAAAAGAACGAAGAATGCAAAACTCCACTTCAAAAGAATACGGAGAATTATTTGCATCTCGAGACACAAAATAATAATGCTTACGCTTGATCCAAAAGAATTTGATAAACACTTGAAGAATGATTTCAATCACGATGAACCACCATGAAGAACTCCGGTAACGGAAGGATGATGAATGATGAAAAGAATAAGAATAAGTCCTTGCGATGATTTAGATGGGGTTCCGACGAGATAGCCGAGAAAACTTTGAACTCCGGAAAAAAAGATGAAAACACTTGGGACTAGAATTTATTCATCAAGAACCGATTCCAAGGGAAAGGATTAAACAACTTGATAAAAAAATGATAAGAATTGCGTTATGCTTATCCTCTACCAATTAAATTGATGAGAAGCAATGGATTTGCATACCACTTATCCGCGTTGAAATTGATTAAGAGGGATATATCGTGAAACTTGAGAAAGTCTTCATGGACCACCGGTATGATTGAAAAGGAACGAATGGGTTGATTTGATAATAAGGAAAATAACTCTTGAGCGAACCATCGTAAGGAATTGAAATCAAGTGATGAAAAGAATGAACCACCTTGAAGAATTAAAATTGAGTGTTGAAAGAGAACAAACCATCATAAGGAATTGAAATTGAGTGAATACAAGAGAATGAATCGTCGGGAAGAATAAAGCACTTGGGGAATTTAGATACAAGAGAACGAAGAGATCGTGAACTGATTAAAGAACAGTTGAAAGAAGCACCGAAAGAATACGGAGACGAACGAAGAGGCATCAATGAAGAATAGTTGGAGGATGAAGCTGAAAACTAAGAACGAATAAATCTTCTGAAATGATGGCCTTCAGAGGAACACAGCGGAAAAATATTCATGAAATACTCCGGATGGTTAAAGAAAAGAATTTGTGACAAACGGAATAATTCAAGAGGATAGCATGAAGCTAGAAGCATGAATCTTTGAGAGAACGGATAATATTTAGAGAAAAACTCTTCTTCGGTCTCCAAATGTTGAGAATGACGTCAAGAAAAAACCATGAAGATTTTGTGAGATACTCCGGAAGAATGAAAATCGGAAAAAGGCTGAACCACACATCAAAATAATTGGAAGCGATCATAGAGAAGGCATGTGATTGATGGAATCCATTCTTACGTCACACTTCAAAACAATTTGGGAATCACTCCAGAAAATTAGAATAGTCGGGTAAGATCCTGGGAAAAGACCTGTGGGTTAAGGCCTACTGAAGAAAACATCATACACAAAACATCCGACTACGGATGAAAAACATGAAAAGCACAATGACATCCATCTGCTATCCCTGGCTGCCGACCAGGAACCTATCCCAAGACTGAAGAAGAAGAAGAAAGAACTGCAACACAAGTAAACATTGCTCTCGCGTCAAGTCATCGGAAACCTGCACCTGCAACTGTTGTTGTAGTATCTGTGAGCCACGAGGACTCAGCAATCCCATAACCATGGGTATCAATACTAGCAAAGCTTAATGGCTAGGGAGAGGTAAAGTGGTGAGGTTGCAGCAGCGGTTAAGCATTATATGGTGGCTAACTTACGAGTACAAGAATAAGATGAGCATCTACACAAATGGTCGCTAACTCGTAATTATCGCTAAGAGATCCTGAACTACGTGCGAGTCAAACATAACCCCACCGTGTACTCTTCTCAAAATGAAAAGAGACGGTCACGGTTACACACGCAGTTGGTTTATTTTATTTCGGATACTTTGTCAAGTTTTCTACAACCGGATATTAACAAATTCCAATCTACCACATAACCACGGGCACGGCTTTCGAAAGATCATAACCCTGCAGGGGTGTCCCAACTTAGCCCATCACAAGCTCTCACGATCAGCAGAGGTAAAAACCCATTATCTTAGGGAAGACCCGACCAGACTCGGAATCGTGGTGCACAAGACATTTCGACAATGGTAAAACAAGTCCAGCAAGACCTCCCGGCGTGCAGACACCCTAATAGTAGCCGCGCATATATCGTCTCAGGCCATGACCGGATGAGCTAAGCATACAGCGACCAAATACCCCAATTTGCCAAGGGGCGGCGTCGCAAGGTGCTCTAGTTTGGACCAACACTCATGAGGAGCACTGGCCCGGGTTGTAAATTAAGTCCCCATGGTCCGAAAAGTCCCTATGCAAGTTATTTAGTTATGGCAAATGGTAAAACCAAAGTTGGGCCTTGCTGGAGGAGTTTTATTCAAAGCGAACTATCAAAGGGTTCCCATAAACCCAACCGCGTTAGGAACGCAAATGAAGGAATATAACACCGGTTTGTCGGTTCTTAAGGCGGCATGAGTGGAACAAAACACCGAGCAAAAGGCCAAGCCTTCCACCCATTGCCAAGTATATAGGTGCATTAATTAATTAAGAGATATTGTGATATTCCCAAAATCCAAGTTCCAACATGGAGCAATCTTCATCTTCACCTGCAACTAACAACGCTATAAAAGGGGCTGAGCAAGCGGTAATATAGCCATAGAACGGTTTGCTGGGATGATGTCAAAGGTTAGAGGTTTCATGGCGACAATGAGAGGCTGACAACAATAGATAGGCAGCGCAACATATAACAATAGCATCGAGACAACTAGCATAGCAATGATAGTAATGAGACCCAAGGTGATGGTCATCTTGCCTGAGATCCCTCTAGGAAGAAGAACGTGTCCATGAAGAAGACAAAGCCACGTAGATGAAGCAAGTATAGCCGAACGAATCCTCACAATCGCAACGAAACAGGAACTAACGAGAAGAAGCAAACAACATGGTAAACCCACCACACATAAAAAAGACAAGATGCTCAACCAAGTATGATGCATGACAAGGCTACATGATGCTACTCATGGCAAGAGATGAAGCACACTAGATCAACACAACCAAACAAGTTTAAATGAGGTCGGAAACAACATATAACAATTCCGGTAAGTCCTCATATGCAAATTTCAAAATTGGTCCAGATCTGAACACACCTTAAGTTAAAGTTGTTAAACAGCAAGTTAACATGCACCATGATGATCTACACGAAATTCTAGTCAAGTTACATATAAAGTTCATTTCATTCGAAGCTACGACCTAGAAGATATAAGCAAAACAAGTTAGGCATGGCAAAGATGCAAGATGCATTCAAACATCAAGCAAACACGCTTCAAACATGTATACAACATGATATGATGCATCTACATGCAAAAACAAGCAAGTTTCATATAGATCACGCTCAAAACGGAGCAACGGTTCAACACATATACATAAAACAAGATATAACAACAATCTGTCCCAAAACAACAACTAGGCACTTTTCACTCATCAAAACAACGTGCTACATGAACATTTCATGGCATCAAAGGGCATGTCAAGCATGTACATGCCAAGCACTACAAAGGTGATCACTGAGCTACTACCAAATACCACTAGAACATGCTCAAAACATCATGGCAAGATTGCAAAAGATAACAGTTTCACAGACTTGGTGAAATAAACTGAACATGGGAGCAACAACGACATGTAGGCATGTTTGCAAGCTTGTGCAACTCATCTCAAAGCATATCATGTCATGTGATTATAACCAACAGCAAGAAGACATGTTTGTGCAGCTACTCATGGCAAGAACATGGTCATAGGATGCATAGAACACTAGCTATTCACATGGAAAATATGGACTTGATGTTAACAGGCTGACAGAAACAATTTATAGCAATTTGAGAGCAAAACAGAGACATGCTACATCAACCTATAATTGCAAACAAGAGCATGGATGGATAGAGCATAGCATGGACTTCAAGACATGATCATTAGACATCTCCAAATGTGCATAGATATGACTGTAGCATCAAGCAAACATGGCATCATGATATAACAGTTTTAGACTTATCAGTTTTCAACAAGTCTCAGAAATCAGCAAACAGCGATTAGGTCACTTTGCAAGCTTGTTCCACTCACCACAAGGAATATCATGGAAATTTTATTGCACCACATCAAAGATGGCATGATTTTGCTCCTAACACATGTTGACATGATGCTCAAACAAAAATCACAGAAAAAGATATGAAAAAGACAAATTAGCAAGTTATAACAAGTTTCAGCAGTTAACAACACTTAGCACTTTTCCAACAGAGATTAACATGGCAAGCTGCATCCTAACATGCATGCAAAGCACACAAGAGCATTCCGAGACGAACATTTTGACATATCATTCACTTCATTTGGATAAATGTGCACAAAGTTACATGCAGTCAAAGAAGCATACATGATGTTGACTTTTAGGGACTTAGTCATTTTTCTCAGAAGAAGAGAGAAAAACAGAGTGAGCGTGAAGTAACCATATGACGCACGGGCAGCAAAGAGCCAAAACGGGGTTGGGCAGTGAGCTGCTCACCCATGGGCTCGGCCCAGTTTAGGGGAAGGCAGAGCTGGGCCGTCCTTGGCTCCATTGGGCTTGGGCGTGGCACGGCCCATCGCGGTGCGTGCGCGCGGGACGAGCAACTCTGCTCAATCTCGAGCAGAGCCATGGCAACGGCGACGACTTGGCAAGGCGGCATCACAGGGCGTCGATGGGGCAAGGAGGAGGCCGAGGACGGACGGCGGGGGGCCGATCTGGTGGCTGCCTCTCCGTTCCCGGCGGCGACGTCGAGATCGGCGAGCTC
Organism: Secale cereale; assembly: GCA_902687465.1. Classification (NCBI taxonomy): domain Eukaryota; kingdom Viridiplantae; phylum Streptophyta; class Magnoliopsida; order Poales; family Poaceae; genus Secale; species Secale cereale. Next base: position 493,140,227 of record LR738711.1, on the reverse strand, counting down.
GAGGGCGACAACTGATGCGGCGGTGGCGGTTCCTGTAGAGCCATGGGAGAGAGAGGGTTCATGAGAGAGGGAGAGCGGGAGAAGGAGCTAGGGAAGGGCACGGCGCACTGGCCTGGCTTGAGGCGGTCACCGACGGTGACTCCTCTCGCCGAACGGGCGCGGTGGCAGGGCCGCGAGGCGGCGGCGAACGTCGAGCTCCGACACGCTCGGACACGGGAGGAGCGAAGCGGGGAAGCTCCTCGCTTGGGAGCTGGCGGCGGCTCGATCCGGGCCCAGATGGGCTCGGTGGGTCACGCGCGGGCCTAGGCGGGCCGGCGGTGGTAGGAAGCTGGCTAGCGGCAGGACGGTGATGTGGCGCTCCCCCGTCGGCCACGGGCGGTGGCGCGGGTCACAACTGCCCTGTGGGACGGCGCCAAGTGATGGTGGAGGAGCGGCTGGGCACTATTTGGTGGCGAGGGTGGCCGCTGGAGGTAGGGGAAGGGGTCTAGGGGTTCCCAAAATTGGCAAGGGGGATGTTTAAATAGGGTAAGGGCTAGGGTTTGAGTGTGTGGGGGTGTTTCGGAGCTCTCGGATCACGATCCGACGGATCCAATCGCGAGGGGGGTTTAGGCACGCCTTGTGGGCTGTGTAGAGGGGTGTGGGCCGAGAAGAGAAGAGAGAAGTGCAGCCCGGCACGGGTTTCGTAAACCGAAACGTCAGACGAATTAACCGGCAAGAGTGCCTCTATACTTCAACGGTTGGGCTATCAAACAAGCTCCGAATGCGAAGAAATTTTGCAGGCGGTCTCTCTACACTATAATAAGATGACACACCAAGTTTCATCCCATTCCAAGAACATTTATCGACCACTTATAAAATAAATATCGGAGGTGCCGCGGGCGCGTGCGAGTGTGTCTGGACTTAGAACGGACAACGGAGAGATCTGGGAGACGGGCAACTACGAACGGATGCAAGTTTGAAAACTATGCAGATGCAATGCACATGATGACATGGAAAAATGCAACACGCAAGCAGATGCCATGGCAACGACAGCGGATAACTGGAAGACACCTGGCGCATCGGTCTCGGGGCGTCACAATAAGTTTATAGATGTGCCCTCTACTTTTGATGTGTCATCTTCCTACTCTTACCCGACTAATGGTCTTCGTTCTTGGCCTTGTCCGCCCCCGACCGATATTCTCCTTCTCGCTATGGTATTTCAACTGTTCTTGAGCCGGCTTCTTATCGAGATGATATTGTCCATCCTGAATGGCAGTTTGGGATTGTAGAGGAGATTGTTGCCCTTGAGCGCAACGGAACGTGGGACTTGGTTTATCTTCCTCCCCATATTCATCCCATCACTCATGTGGGACTCGCTCTGATGATTCTCTTGAGTGTTTTAAAGCTCATCTTGTGGCTCGCGGCTTTCAGCAGGAGCATGTTCATGACTACGATGAGACTTTTTCTCCTGTGGCCCATATGACCACTGTCCGCACACTTCTTGTTGTGGCCTCTGTTCGCCACTGGTCTGTGTCTCGGCTTGATGTTAAGAATGAATTTATTAATGGTGAGTTGCATGAGGAAGTTTATATGCATCCACCACCTGGGTATTTAGTTCCTGATGGCATGGTTTGCCATCTTCGGCGCTCTCTATATGGCCTTAAATAAGCCCTCCATGCTTGCTTTGAGTGTTTTGCCACTGTGGTCACTGTAGCTGGTTTTTCGCCCAGTGCTCATCATCCAGCGCTATTTGTCCACCTTTCTACTCATGGTCGCACTCTTCCTCTTCTATGTATTGATGACATGATCATCATTGGCGATTATTCTGAGTACATTGCCTTTGTTAACTCCCGTCTGAGTGAACAGTTTCTTATGTCTGATCTTGGTCCTCTTCATTACTTTCTTGGGATTGACGTTTCCTCCACCTCTGATGGCTTTTCTATTTCCTAAGAAAAGTATATCCAAGATCTTCTTGCTCGTGCAGCTCTTAGTGATGAGTGCACTACTGAGACACCTATGGAGCTCAATGTTAACCTTCACACTTCTGATGGCAAGCTCTTGTCTGATCCGACGCATTGTTGTCATCTTGTTGGGAGTCTTGTCTATCTTGCTGTCACTCGTCTGGATATCTCATATCCGGTCCATATTCTGAACCAGTTTGTTTCTGCTCCCACTTCAGTTCACTATAGTCACCTTCTTCGTGTTCTACGATATCTTCGTGGTACGATCTCTCATCGTCTCTTTTTCCCCATTCTAGCTCATTCTAGCTCAGGCCTATTCGGATACTACGTGGGCTAGTGATCCTTCGGATCGCCATTCACTTTCTTTTTACTGTATTTTTCTTGGTGGTTCTCTGATTGCCTGGAAGACGAAGAAACAGACTGTAGTTTCCCATTCGAGTGCAGATGCCGAGTTGAGAGCTATGGTTCTTCTGACGGTAGAGGTGACTTGGTTGCGATGGACACTGGAGGACTTTTGTGTTCCTATTATTACACCTACCACCCTCTTGTCCGGTAGTATAGATGCACTCAGTATTGTGTGGGCCCGATTAAGCATGAGCTTACTATGCATATTGGTGTTGATGCTTCTTATGTGCGCGCTGCTGTGCAGGATATTGTTATTGCTCTTAAGTATGTACCTTCTGAGTTACAGCTGCGGACTTCTTCACGAAGGCACAAACTAGAGCTCAACATAGAAATTATCTCTCCAAACTCAGTGTTGTGGATCCACCATGAGTTTGAGGGGGGTGTTAGAGTTATATTACTGATGACTTTTGCTCTTTTGCATTCTAGCCTTTTTTGGCATCCTCATGTACTTATATATATGCTGCCTTTGGCCTTCTAATAAGATAAAGTTTCTATTTCAATAGATCCCACCATGTCCATGGCATTTTCCTGCTCCTGCGCAATAGCACCCCTGAGCCTTCGGTGCCTCCCCCGGCGGTGATGGTGATCCCTTCTCCCAGAACCTCAACGCTGGCATTGGAAAGCCCGCATCATTCCAGAATTCTTGGACGATTTCCTCCTATATCTCATTCCTCTGGAGAACCATCGTACTCTATGCACCTCCTCCGACGTCCTCCCCCGCCTCTAGCGTGAGCTGGACGCTGAAAATCGGCGCCTCCTCCTCGTCCGAGGACCCGACATCTAATCCCGGGCAGGAGTACCTGGATCCAGCGGATCCCTCCGCCGTCGGCGAGATCGCCGACCCGGTGGTGGAAGGCCGGGGTGCCAGATTTAATCGCCGACCCCGGGTCATCATGATCAGAAGTACCTGTCAGATCAAACCTCATGGACCTAGTGAAGTCAATCACGGCACCTCATACAAACAGCTTGTGTAATCAAAATAGTCAGTGTAATTTAGGTAACCCAAGATAAGTGCAGGGGAATGTACTGATAGGGCAGCCCAGAATTTCCAAAGCCCTCGTGGCATCCTCCTCCCTCATAAGAAGAGGTACAAATGTACTCTTGTGATAGTTAATGCCCCTCCAGTGAAATCTGGAAAATCTGATGGAATCTTCTTAATTTGAGAGGCCTCTGAAACATCACCTTTGAGGAGAATCAGTGTGCGTGGGCGTACTACAAGATAGGGTATGTGTCCAGGCAATCAAAAGGATTAACTAGATGAGTGATGGCTTTTGGTGGCCGAGCCACAGGCAGGCCAGAATCCGGTCCGTTTGTATGGGCTTTGGGATTCGGATCCAGTCACTTTGTTGCAGCAGCTTGGTAGGCCTAGTGGGCGAAATATAGTCTGTGATACTCCTATATATGCATAGGCGTACATGCTTGGCCCATCCTCATTCGAATTAAACCCATTAACAGTCGCGACTATGGCGCATCCTGGTGCATGCCACGTGGGCAGAGGAACTGTAGTTGGTGGAGAAACTCTCGTTACATATTGGCGTTGATTTTTTTGTCTCATTTGGTCGTCACCATCTCTTTCGTCTTCGCACGCACGCATGCCTCTTCCTCTCCACCTTTTCCACTCGTGCACGCTGCCTCCTCCCATCCCTTCTCCCCTTGTCTCAATGCTCCTCAATATCCCACCGCGACCGCTCGAGAACGACGGTGATGAGGAGGCTCGACCGCGCAGACCCGCGCTCCCGAGCGGCGGCAACGTCGGATCTCTTCGTCTCGCCAGGCCAGCCATCTCGTCCGTGCTGCGATGTTGCCGGTATGGAGGCCTGGGCTCGGGCAGCCAACTTGGCATCGTGTGCACCGGCGGGGGCTCTGGGGACCGCACTGCAACAAACCGGCGCAGCATTCGGTCGTGGGTTCCGGTGATGCGAAGCCTTAGATCTGAGCCGCTGTATCCACTTCCTTCCTTCAAGGTATGAGCAGTTAGGTCAGTTCTTCTCATCCAGTGCAGCACCAGTTCCTCTTGGTTGCTAAAATCAATCGATCGCTCCAGGGTATGGATGGGAGGGGGCTTCCACCAAACCATACATCCAAGCCGCCGTCTCCATTTTCTTTCCTCCATGTTTCAGCTCCAAGTGTAGCGTGTGTCGCGGGGTCAAGGAAAAGGCCGGCGCATCAGCTGATGAGGTGGATTGAGTGGAGGTAGTGGAGCTATGGAGGCGAGGTGTGTGTGGCATGGGGAACTTGATGACGGCGAAAGGATGAAGGGAATTTTGATTCGGACAGTAGAGAAGGAAGCAGCGACGGAATGCGAAGCACCCCATCCTCGTCGACCACATATCCAGTAACGAGGAGGGTCTTCTGGGTAATGATGAGCTCCTTCTGTTCTAGATTGTTCCAGATAGAGAACGAGCACCATCTCCTGGGTAATAAAACCCTACTGGCCTTCTCCCCCTGTTTAATGTGCCACATCATTTACACATACAGATTGTACAAACGGCAAGAATTGCTGGATATCTAGGCTGGCCATGGTTACATGTATGTTCACTATTAATGTGCACTTAGTTCATGTTATGATCTCTGATGAATTTGATGGACTTCTCTGAACGGCTAAAGTACTGTGATTTTGTGAGATATGAAATGCCCAATTCCATGCAATGTTCCCTTTTTCGCCATTTGTAGATGCAAGAACCAAAGCACCTTTGTTATTGGCCCATGCATTAAATTTGGGGATAGCAATTTATTTTGCAGTTTTTGGAAGTTCAGAGAAACATGAGTTGCCTCTTGATGTTCACTAACTCCTACTTCACTGTTTCAGCTACGAAGTTAGTTGTTGAATTGCTACCAGAGAGGTTCAATGACTTTGTACATCCACCATACCATTAGTGGTAGATAAGTCTCTTGTGACTCAAATATGAGGTGATATATCTTCTTCTAAATGCAGGATTTCCATTTACTGATACGAAGAGAACATTGCAGATTTGACCCACGATGCTCTTTTCGGTGAGATTTCCAAGTCTCACTTGCTACAAAGATTTCCAAATCCCTCTGAAGATTGAGATTTCTTAAAGTTTTATTGTGCCTGCATGTAGTCTCTGATCGAGGAGTGGCTTCTGCAGGACAAGCGGTTGCCTGATTGTCACTGGTATATAATTTTCCATTAAACTGCATTAGTGAACTGGTCATTGACTAATTTCTTTCCTCAAGACGTGGATACACCTTAGGAGTAAAAAATATACTCATATTACATATGAAATGACACAACTCAGCTGATGTGTTCTTGTTTTTCTATATACTTGCACCACACTTTGATAGATCTAAATCCATAAGTATAACACTATTGGGTTGCTCTATTTGATCTGCTTTAATTTACACACCTATTTTTATGATTCATATTGCTTGATTCATTTAGTGCAGCTCCTGCAAAGCTAAAGAGCCTTTGCTCTTCTGCAAAAGCCAACATTCATTTCAGTGATGACCACCGCATATGGCTTTGTTTACATTTACTTTTAGTGAAGAGCTAAACTATGTCATGCTAGCTTCCTGGTTTCTATGTAAAATTTGATAATTTAGTCGTGAATATGCAAAGGCCACTGCCTTAGGAGCGACGATTGTTAGCTCATTTTACTGAACATTTATGTGAATAACCTTGCTATATATGCTTGTTTTACTTCTAATTACAGCCACCATACCCCCATTACTAATAATAAAATGCACACGAAGGATATAGGCACCTGATCATTGATCCGAGTGTTCTAATTTCAAATGATATTTCTTCCATCAGTTTGTCAAATGATCGGTATGGTTATCTTGCTTTCAATTATACTGCTCCTTTTTTGCATTCAGGAACTCATTTCTTACGAGCTCATCTCTGTACACCATTAGATTCAACAGTTGATTGTAGCTCCTTTTGTTGTCCAGACACTTCTAACTAATATGCATATGCTTATCATACTCCTTTCTTTTTCTTTCATCTATTATTGTTAATTAAGTAGTTTCACTGTAAACCCAACTTTCAATGAGAAGTTAACCTTGTGCTAATTCTCTATTTTCGTTTAAGTTGCTCATAAGGAGATCACCAATTAAATAGAACACATTTGAATTTATACTTACAATCAATCGCATTTCTTACTCATAGGGACAACAGATCAAAGATGAACCCCGACATCTCCCGTTCAAGCCCAGCGGGTGGCCGTCGCGGCCGCCGACGGCGATAGGGAGGAGGGTGATGATGATGATGAGGAGGAGGAGATAGGGTGGGGAGTCCGTATACTAGACCGTATGTCTATTGTTTAGAATCCTGAAAATTGTTTGCTTCTAGGGGTGCGTAGAGAGGTATGTATTAGTTCTGGAGGATGCAAGTTCGTTCTAGGTCTTATAGCTGTATTGGAGATAATGTGTTTCAAGTACAGTGACATGACTGCTAGTAAGGCTGTAGTACCCAGGGTATGGGCTATGGCCTAACGATTCTCTTTCTGTTGAGTGTACTTTCTTTTAAAAATCTAGCGTTCATCTAGGCTGCATACGCACGTTCAAAATTCCATCGGTTGGATTTGTGCGCACAGGATGGCAGAGGAGGCGAGCATCTCCTAACACTCTACCGGCATTCCTTTTACCAACAAGTATGCGGTATGATTGATGCCTAGCTTTTGCCTATGTTAGTCGATGAGAGTCTCCCATTGATGTTCTGATGGTTTCCCTACCATGTTTGATTATTTCTATACTTAGCAAACAAAGCTTACACTTCAGCTTCCATTCAGAATGCCAATAGTTAGCTAATTAAGATGTATATGTTTCTTTCTTGGCACTAAATCATCTTGAATCTATTTAATTAATGGGCTATTTTTAATCCTCATGGGTGTACCAAGAGGAATCTTTGGATGTCGTTCATTATTGGGATATAAAATGTATTGGGGAAACCATTGTATTGGGGATGTTTTCTTGTAATTATCATCCAGGCCTTCAAGGCATGCCCTGTTATCCAATATTGCAATTCCCAAGTTCAGAGCTTGTATTGATGTTAATTGGAAGATGATAGAAGAATGCATGTTAATTCCATCTCGTTCATGCATGTTTGCAATTTTACAATTTTTGGCTAACCATTCCATGGTTGGTTATGTTTTTGGGAGTTTTTTGGAAGTGGTAACTATTTTGAAGTTGGTAACAGACCCCTTTTTCAGGTCATTCTGTGCTATGAATGTTAGCATGGATATTAATATCTTGATAGCTTATTTTTAAAATTTTCTTTTAAGGATTTAGAATGTTGCACTAGTTATTCAACTTTATTTTCTTGGATTACAGGTTGTCAAAAGGCAAACTATTTCTAATATAGGAAATGATGATGAAGTGCTAGTATCAGGAAGAAAGCGACATGGCGAAGAGTGGTTAGGAAATAATGTGGTTGTTTCTGATTCATATAGAAGTCAACATAGTAATAAAACGTATATATGCTTCATCTATATTACTCAAGGAAAATTCTGGGATGAAGTATGTACCATTTCCCTAAATATTTCATTAATGCATGGGTATAAACTGAACATTGTATATTGTGACCTATGGAGGAGAAAACACCAAATGCAAATAGATGAGAAATCTTAGCTTATTCCTTTGGACATTTCTATAACAGAAGCTATCGGCTGGCCAACACAAAGAAGCTTTTCAGATAGTTTGCATTTAGGGTAGTGGTTGTAGGTCCTATGTTCAGAATTTTTCTTTGTCGTCAAATTTTCTAGAAGAAATATGTGCCTACCGCTTCTATGAATTATATCATACGTTAGATGTCCTTTTCTACCTTTCAGGTATGTCCCAACAGTTCTACATGGCTATGATGAGTGCACTGGAATGCATACGAGCCGACAAGGTTTTTTTTTTTGCCTGTGATGTTCAGTAAAGACATATTTGATACTCATCATGTTGAAAATCCACCCTTATGGTTTTCTACCCTTCTGCTTCATGTTCTGGTCTCATGTGTGCTTCTTCCTTGTAATTTGTTTTTCATATTTTACAATCATTTCCGTATTATGTTTCATAGGTAAATTTATTAAAGAAGTGATGTGGAACCAAACTATTTTAAATCATTTGACCTCTCTTTCCCATTGGTTATATTTTGAGGCGATCAAAGATTAAACCGAACCATAAGGGTGAGCTTGTCTATTACTAGCATTTTGTTGCTATGAAAAAATTAGTGAGTGATGACTTGTGTTCTTTAGATATTTTCAATTCAAGTGTGTAAAATGAATGCAGAGGACGTGTCGAGGCACTCGAACAATAGAAGTACACATAGGACCGTGTCAAGAGGTGAGCCTGGGGGTGGTGTGTGGCTGGGGTGGGGGAGTTGGCGTCCTTAATTTCTAAGCAAGTGGAGGTCCAGTGGCATGAGAGCAAGATTGTTAAAGGTCGAACTCTATGTAGGTCCTTAGTTATCTTTCTGGCAAGGAGAAGGAAAAAGTGTTTCTTAACTTGAATGAGATTGCAGAGAAATTTGGTATGTCATTTGCTACATTAAGTAGTTTGGTATGTTCTCCACATTCACACAAAATATACTTATGTGACGTTCAACTTTATAGTTTAGGCTTGTTCTACTTTATGAAAGGTCACTTTTTCTGTTGTAGTTATATTATCGCGTGTTTCGTTTCTAACCACTAAGATGTAATTGTCGCTCTCGCTAAACTAAGCCTATTGTCATACAAACACGTTACCAAATAGGATAGCATGATTTGGGCGCACAATTCCGCATGAAGAGGCCCCACCCGGTGGCGCCCCAAACACTAGTCAGCACATGAAAGGGAATCTCGTCCGCCCACCCATACCTCCCCCGTATGCCTCTGCTCAGCCTCGGCCCTTTCTCTTCCCTCCCCCCTCCCATACTCGCTCGGCGGCGGCACATTTCCTCTCCGACGCTGTCAGTGTACTAAAGTAGGGGTACCCTTAGTACCCCGAACTTGTGCACGGGCAGTCGCAGCGTCCCACGACAAGGCTTGCCAGGTGATCGCCAAGGTCCTCCGTGGTTCCTTTGGAGCCATTCAAGAACAAAGTATTCAAGCCAAGGAGGCAAGGCTCCGGCAAGAGGAGCTTGCCGGGAAGGCCACTCAAGGCACAAGACCACTCAAGACGCAAGGCCCCGGCAAGAGGAGCTTGCCGGGAAGGCCGCTCAAGGCATCTCAAGAGACTTGGCGCGACGCGCCATGCATCCCGACAAGGCCCGGTGAGCGACAAGCTCCCGAAAGCGACAAGATAGCGACCGCGGCAAGGCGCTTGCCGCGGCAAGCTTCCACTCAGTACCCGCGCTCCAGCGCATCCACCCACGTGTCGCTCTGGGACCCTTCCAAACGCACGTGGCGGGCAGCTGTGCAGCCAGGGGTACGCGGTGGCAAGCGATGCTGACAAGGTAGCCATCGAGGAGAACGGTGGCGCCCCTGACGGCCTTTTTTGCACTATTTGGGCGACGACGATGGGCATTTAATGCCCTTGTCCCCTGCCGTCAGGGTTAAGTGCGATGCACTGTTCAGGTATTTGTACCAACCACCATATATTTCCGTTTTTTCCCTCAACTGCGTTGCCACCTGTCGGTGACCCTTGAGCATATAAAAGGAGGCCCATGCGCAACGTAAGGGGGAATTAGACATTCGAACACTCTCACGCTCGGTCTCGTTAGCTGCTAGAGGGTACTGTAGCTCTCAGCGCTCCCGAGCAAGAACTCAATACAAACCAAAGCAGGAGTAGGGTTTTACGCATCTGTGCGGCCCGAACGTGGGTAAACTGCTCGTGTGCCTCGCCTTGATCTGCTCTTCGTGCGACCTCCGCCCCCTGCCGTATCGAAAAGGGGCTCCGTCCCCATAGGTGTTCATGGGTGGATCAGTTTCCCGGACATCTTTGGCGTGCCAGGTAGGGGGGTGCTTCGAGATTGTGTGAATCTGATCCGGCGTTCACACGAGCTAGACCTTCATTATCATCTTCATCAACATGCCGCCGAAGAAAAAGGCTTCGGAGACAGCTGGTCCGTCCGCGTCGATCCCACCACCGCCGGAGCCAACGGCTGGTGGGGTAGACGCCGGCGGGAGAACGAACGTTGACGAGGGAACTCACGGTGCCGCCAAGTCCAAGGACAAGGCCGCGCTGCCTATCGGCGGTGTAGTCGACTCCCACAACGACCGGGCGCACTCCAAGACCTCGGCGTCCGTGCATGCACCACGCCCCTCTCTGGAGGCCCGGGACCGGCAGCGTCGTGGTACTCACGGTACCATTGCTAGGTGGCTTCTCACCCCTCGTTGGTTACCCCAAGTGGAAGGTTTGAGATGCAGTGTAGCAGAAGTTTTCCCTTGGTAATACCAAGGATCGATTTCCCAGAGACTCCCAGTTTCAACAAGAAGGTGTCAACTGCTAACGGCGCCGGATATTAGCAATCAACGTGGACCTGCACACAGATACAAATAACTTTGCTCCCAACGAGTACAGAGAGGTTGTCAATCCCTCCGGCCTTGTAGTTTACAAAGGATCAAACGCAAGTGATAATAGTGATAGGTATAATTGCAATAGTAAGTAAATAGCGGAAAAGTAAATAGCGGATGTGATCAATGATGGTAATATGGACCGGAGTCTCATGATGTTCACTAGTGATGTCTCTCTCCCAAAAGACGATAAAACATCTATGTGAGGTAAACGAATTACAGCTGGGCAATTGACAGGACCATGTGCGCAAACCAATGCTGACTACATTGCAAGAAAGGTTGAGGTTCAAAGCATGGGCGGTACACCAAAATAAGTAGACCGAAATCCATCAATATCTACTACTAATCATCCACCTTGAGATATCTATCCAGAACATCTCGCTGGTATTAAGTTGCGAGCCCCACCCATAGTGTAAACTCAAAGCAACAGACAACTGCATTAAAAGAACTTTGCGTAAAGTAAACAGTCCTTGCACCCGCGGGCATAAGCACCGTTGTTTTACACCTTGTGGCAACAGCACATCCCCTAGACTCATGTTTCTGTCACTCAAACTAGTCATCGAGGGGCATGAACCCACAATCAAGCATAACGTTCCGTCTTGGAGTCACTACCTACTACTTGGCCAAAGCAATAAATAACAACGGAGAACATGCAAGAATTACTTACGAACATAAACATAAAAGAGGTGAATCAAATATATTACTCAAACACAATCTGAACATAATCTCATAATCCATCGGACCCCAGCAAACTCATCATAGCAACAGCATAAGGATTACATATGTGCCTCGATCATGTAGGGCAGCTCACGAGGACTAATTAGTGAAGCACAAGAACGGGAGGAGAACAGCACATAGCTACTGGTCATGGACCCATGGTCCAAGGGAGACTACTCACAACTCATCCGGGAGGCGTCCAAGGTGGTGGAGAAGCTCCCGGTGGTGATCCTCCCCTCTGGCAGGGTGCCGGGAAGGGTTCTCCTGGTGCTCCCGATCTTGGAAGCGGCGGCGGCGGCGGAACAGAGATGAGATCGCGAAAAAGAGTTCCTGTTTCGAGGGTTTCGGGAGACGCTTTAAATATATGCCAAAGGGGGGCATCGGAGGAGCCTCGGGGGGCCCAGGCGCCCCCCCCCGGCGCGGCTCAGGGGGGGGCCGCTAGGGCGCCTGGAGCCCTGGTGCCCCCCCCCCCCCCGGCTGTCCTTCGGGCGCACGGTAGGTTCTGGAACGCTGATTTTTTATATAATTTTTCTGGATTTTTCCTGGCAGTTCTCGTAACATGAAAACCTGAAATACAAAAACAGCCGAAAACAGAAACTGGCAATGGGGTGCACTGAGTTAATAGGTTAGTCCAAATATGATCAAAAGTGTATGGAAGTGTATAAATATCATAGCAATATCATCCAAAAGAGGCATGGAGCAAGCAGAAATTATAGATACATTTTGGACGTATCAACCATACGTTTGCTGGGCTAAGATCAAGCTGGTGGGTCCCGGGACGCTCAAGACCAGCATGCACGCCAGCATGCCGGCACGAGCAAGGCATGGTCGCTTGGACGGGACACTGCTCCTTCTAACGTAGTTAGAAGTCCGAGCATATCCCGCTCCTCGCACCGTTCGCCACCGCTACCCGCCACTCCAGCAGAAGCTCTGGCACGAGCTCAACTGCTCCTAGATTTCCCTCCAGTGGCAGACAAGGCCGACGACTGGAGGGCCACCACAGAGTCTCATCGCCTTCGCCAATGGCGAGACTCCACGGTAGCCGAGCACATCGCAGCCGCGGCAAGTCACCCAGGCGCAAGCCAGTGGAGATAAGACCGGCGGGGGTGCAACCACCGTGCACTCTCCGCCCCGAAGGCCAAGATCGCCGACTCGCCGGGTCAACCTGGACAGCGACTCCACCGCGTCGTCGGATCCACGAGCTCGTCGCGATCAGCGCCAAGTTCTTCAAGATCGACAGCAAGAAGACGCTCGTACCCGCATCGAGCGCCGAAGAGAAGCGCGGCGTCAATCCGACCAGCGCGCTGGGCCCGCTGTCGACATGCATGCGCCAGGGGGACCAGGCGACTTGCCGTACGCGGTAGGTTGTCCTGCGTTCACTCGTGAGCTGCGGCAAGTCCAGTGGCCCAGCATGAAAAATTTCAAGCCAGACGTACCAGAGAAGTACGACGGCAAGACGCATCCGTCGGAGTTCCTCAGCATCTACACCATCGCAGTGCAAGCTACTGGGGGGCGGGACGACAAGATCCTTGCCAACTACTTCCCTCTGGTACTCAAACCCAACATCAGGTCCTGGCTCATGCACTTGCCGGACAACTCCATCTCTTCTTGGGCAGATCTCTGCCGTCAGTTTGTCGGCGCCTTTACAGGCGGCCACAAACCTCATGGCCAAGAAAGTGACCTTCATCTGCTCGCCCAGAAGGAAGGAGAACCCCTGCGCAAGTATATCCAGAGATTCAGCCGTGTGCAACATAACATCCTAGATGTCCACCCTGCCGCGGTTATCAGCGCGTTCCATCAGAACGTGCGTAACCGCAGGATGAGGGAGGAGATGGCGATGTGCAAGATCAGGGACGTCAGTGAGCTGTACGCCCTGGCCGACAAGTGCGCACGTGCTGAGGAAGGGAGGAAACTCCCCGGAGAGGATACGGGAGCAGGAGGATCTGACAGCAAGGATGCCGCCCCGGCAAAGAAAAACCGGCGGCGGAGCAACAGGAAGAAGAAAAACAAAGAGGTGCTAGTCGTCGAGCAGTCCGGCAACGGAGGTGGCACCGAGAAAGCCAAAGTTGGTGGCTCCGGCAAGGAGACTGCCGCATGTACCAACTGCCAGGCTGTGGCGGCCGCCGACAAGCAGGACGGCACCGACAAGCAGTATTGCAAGATCCACCGCACCAAGGGCCACGACCTCCAGAACTGCAAAAGAGTCGAGCAGCTCGTCGAGCAGCAGAAGGCTGAGTACGAGCAACGCGACAAGGAGAAGGCCCAAGGAGGTGATGGAGGGTCTGGCAAGAAGCGGCCATTCAACGGCCGGGGAGGACGCCGCGGCAAAGCCAAGCAGCGGCAATGAGACAGACCTCCACGCGGCCGCGATAAGGATGAAGAAAACGACGACGACAAAGATGAGGATGATGTCGAGACCAGTGAACAGGAGTTCCAGAAAGCCACATAGGTCTTGTGCGTTGACGGCGGTGCTTCTCTGCATACTTCACACCGCCAACTCAAACAGTGGGTGCGGGAAGTCAATGCGGCAGAACCACCTATCGAATCACGCAAGCTTCTGAAGTGGTCCGGCACGCCTATCATCTTTGACATTGAGGATCACCCTGATCGCACAACTGCGGTCGGTGCTTGCCGATGTTGGTCTCACCAACTATCCGCAACCTCAAGGTCACTAAGATGTTAGTTGACGGCGGGGCCGGCTTGAATCTGATCTCCTCCGCTGTACTCCAAAGACTCCAGATCCCCGACAGCGAGCTCGAAGAGACCGGCACATTCCAAGGAATCAATCCGGGAAGGAGCAAGCCGAAGGGGAAGATCACGTTGCCAGTAACATTTGGTGGCGATCTAAACTTCAGAACTAAGAGGGTTACTTTTGACGTTGCCGATTTTCCATTGCCTTACAATGGGATACTTGGCCGTCCAGCACTCGCCAAGTTCATGGCAGCCTCTCACTACGCCTACAACATGCTGAAGATGCCAGGACCGATAAGCGTCATCTCTGTCCCTGGCGACAAAAAGGATGCTCTTATCTGTGCCGACAAGATCTACCGGGAAGCAGCAGCCGCAACAGATCACGAGACACTTGCCGCTGAAGCTCCCGGGGGGAAGAAGAAGACCAAGTCCGGCAAGAGCTCTGATGCCCACTCCGGCAAATGCACCTCTTCGGAGTGCTGCGCTGCCGTCGAGGACGCACCGTCGAGCTCCACCGGCAAGTGTAAGAAGACGATGGCAGCTCCGCCAGAAACCAAGAAGGTGTCCGCCAAGGAGGACGGCACTGGTGGTACCTTCACCATCAGTGCCACACTTGACCCTAAATAGGAAATCGCACTCATTGCTTTCCTGCGGGCGAACGTCAACGTGTTTGCATGGCAACCGTCTAACATCCCCGGTGTTCCCAGGAAAGTAATTGAGCACCACCTTGCCGTCTGTCCTCATGCGCGGCCCGTCAAGCAGAAAGTCAGAAAACAAGGAGTGGAGCGCCAAGAATTCATCGCAGAAGAAATCAAGAAGTTGGAAGCAGCAGGCCTTGTCAGAGGAGTGCTCCATCCTACGTGGTTGGCCAATCCTGTAGTCGTGCGAAAGGCAAACGGGAAATGGAGGCTTTGTATCGACTTCACCGATGTCAATAAAGCTTGTCCCAAAGACCCATTTCCCTTGCCGCGCATTGACCAGATTGTTGACTCCACGGCCGGATGTGACTTGCTTTCATTCCTTGACGCATACTCAGGATATCATCAAATCTTCATGGCAGAAGAGGATGAGGAAAAAACCGCATTCATCACTCCATGTGGCACGTACTATTTCATACGGATGCCTTTTGGTTTAAAGAATGCTGGTTCGACGTTTGCAAGGGTAGTCCATACAGCTTTTGAGCCACAAATTCACAGAAATGTAGAAGCATACATGGATGACATAGTGGTCAAGAGCAAAGACAGGGCAACCCTAATTCAAGATTTAGAAGAGACCTTTGCGAATATGCGCAAGATCCAGCTCAAGCTCAACCCCGAGAAGTGCGTGTTTGGAGTCCCTTCCGGCAAGCTTCTCGGATTCTTCGTGTCTCAGAGGAGGATTGAAGCCAATCCCGACAAGATCAAGGCCATTGAGCAGATTGAAGCACCGAAGCGCGTCAAGGATGTACGAAGACTTGCCGGTTGCGTAGCTGCTCTCAGCAGGTTTATCTCTAAGTCTGCTGAGCGCGCCCTACCGTTTTTCAAAATTTTGAAAAGGCAGGTCCAATGAAATGGACTCCGGAAGCGGAGGCTGCGCTGCAAGACTTGAAGAGATATCTGTCCTCCACTCCAATACTTGTCGCACCTAAGCCACAAGAGAAGTTGCTGCTGTACCTAGCGGCAACCAATCAAGTGGTTAGTGTTGCGTTAGTGGCGGAGAGGGAGGCAGATGATGAGCCAGCAACCACGGCAAGCACATCCAGCGACAAGCAGGGGGCTTCCCCGACAAGCTCTGGTCCCGACAAAGATGGGTCTGCGCAGACGCAAGAGAAGATTCGGAAGAAAATGGTGCAGCGCCCAGTCTACTTTGTGAAAGTAATTGAGCACCACCACCTTGCCGTCTGTCCTCATGCGTGGCCCGTCAAGCAGAAAGTCAGAAAACAAGCAGTGGAGCACCAAGAATTCATCGCAGAAGAAATCAAGAAGTTGGAAGCAGCAGGCCTTGTCAGAGGAGTGCTCCATCCTACGTGGTTGGCCAATCCTGTAGTCGTGCGAAAGGCAAACGGGAAATGGAGGCTTTGTATCGACTTCACCGATGTCAATAAAGCTTGTCCCAAAGACCCATTTCCCTTGCCGCGCACTGACCAGATTATTGACTCCACGGCCGGATGTGACTTGCTTTCATTCCTTGACGCATACTGAGGATATCATCAAATCTTCATGGCAGAAGAGGATGAGGAAAAAACCGCATTCATCACTCCATGTGGCACGTACTGTTTCATACGGATACCTTTTGGTTTAAAGAATGCTGGTTCGACGTTTGCAAGGGTAGTCCATACAGCTTTTGAGCGACAAATTCACAGAAATGTAGAAGCATACATGGATGACATAGTGGTCAAGAGTAAAGACAGGGCAACCCTAATTCAAGATTTAGAAGAGATACTCTGGTGTGCAGAAATTGCTTTTCGGCCTCCTCATGGCCTCGAGAAAACTGCGCCATTACTTCCAAGCACATGAGATCACAGTTGTCACTCGCTTTCCGCTGAAGAGGATACTGCAGAATCCAGAAGCAATAGGCAGGATTGTTGAGTGGGCCTTGGAACTGTCAAGCTTTGGCCTCAAGTTTGAAAGCACCTCAACTATCCAAAGCAGAGCATTGGCAGAATTCATAGCAGAGTGGACGCCAACACCAGATGAAGAAATTCCAAAAACGAGCATCCCCGTCAAGGAAGCAAGCAAAGAGTGGCTGATGTACTTTGACGGTGCCTTCTCGCTGCAAGGCGCCGGTGCTGGCGTGCTGCTTGTCGCACCCACCGGAGAGCACGTCAAGTACGTAGTCCAAATGCACTTTCCCAAGGAGCAAGCAACAAACAATACTGCAGAGTATGAGGGTTTGCTTGACGGTCTCAGGATTGCGGCAGACCTTGGGATCAAGAAGCTCATTGTCAGGGGTGACTCGGAGCTTGTCGTCCGTCAAGTGAACAAGAATTATCAGAGTTCGTTGATGGAAGCTTACGTTGATGAAGTGAGAAAGCTAGAAGAGCACTTTGACGGCCTACAGATGGAGCATGTTCCAAGAGCTCAGAACGACATCGCCGATGGCCTGTCAAAGTGCGCCGCACTTAAGTTACCTATGGAACCAGGAATCTTTGTGCTCAAGCTGAATCAACTATCCGTAACACCATCAACGGGACAGAGCAAGAAGAGGAAGTTGGTTTCTGGCGACTACCTTCCGGCAGAGCTTCCCGAAGCCGCCGCCAAGAAGGTCCCCAAGATCAACACCAAGAGTGCTGAGGAGCAGTCTGCTCCGGCAAGCCCCAGGGTTTGTTCCGTTGAAGCAAACGCCCCCGACAAGTTTTGCTCCAGCAAGCTTGCCGGGGAACATCAAGCTCCGGCTGAGCCGCAAGGCCTCGCCGTAGAAGCGGATGTTCCCGCAGCAACAGATGTGCCTTTAGTCCTTGTTGTCGAGCCACAGGCTCCAGCATGGGCGCAGCAGATTGTCCGTTTCCTCCAGACAGGAGAACTTCCTGAAGAGCAAGAAGAAGTGGAGAGAGTAGCCCGGCAGTCAAGTATGTACCAGTTTGTTGACAACACACTGTGCAGAAGAAGACTCAACGGTGTGAAATTGAAGTGTATTCCTCGGGAAGATGGACAGAAGCTGTTGGCAGAGATACATGGAGGCATATGTGGTCACCACATTGGCACAAGAGCACTTGTCGGCAAAGCATTCCGGCAGGGTTTCTTTTGGCCAACAGCCCTCCAGGATGCAACTGCACAAGTAACCAAGTGTGAAGCGTGCCAGTTCCATTCCAAGCAGATACACCAGCCAGCTCAAGCTCTCCAGACGATCCCTTTATCCTGGCCATTTTCGGTCTGGGGGCTCGACATCCTCGGCCCCTTTCCCCGCGCAGCCGGGGGCTATGAGTACTTGTACGTTGCAATCGACAGGTTCACAAAGTGGCCGGAAGTGGAACCAGTGAGGAAGGTGACCGCACAGTCAGCAGTCAAGTTCTTCAGGTCGATTGTTTGCCGCTTCGGGATGCCTAACAGGATCATCACCGACAACGGTACGCAATTCACGAGCCGCACCTTCATGCAATACGTCCAAGATCTTGGCGCCAAGGTCTGCTTCGCTTTTATTGCTCACCCGAGAAGCAACGGTCAAGCGGAGAGGGCAAATGCTGAAGTGTTGCGTGGACTCAAAACCAGAACTTTCGACAGGCTGCGCAAGTGCGGAAGAAACTGGATCGAGGAGCTGCCAGTGGTTCTTTGGTCGATCAGGACGACGCCAAATCGAGCCACTGGGCAGACACCTTTCGCTCTAGTCTACGGAGCAGAGGTAGTTCTCCCCACGGAACTCGTATACGGGTCACCTCGAGTGCTCACTTATGATGAGCTCGAGCAAGAGCGGCTGCGACAAGATGACGCGCTGCTCCTTGAGGAAGACCGTCTTCAGGCTGTTGTACGAGCTGCTCGCTACCAGCAAGCTTTGCGCCGCTACCATAGCCGCAAAGTTAACGCCAGAAGTCTCGAGGAAGGTGACCTTGTTCTTCGGCGCGTTCAGTCCGCCAAGAATTCCAACAAGTTGACGCCAATGTGGGAAGGCCCTTACCGGGTGAAACGAGTCAATAGGCCTGGCGTTGTCCGCCTTGAGACCGAAGATGGCTTGCCGGTGAGCAACTCCTGGAACATCGAGCATCTTCGTAAGTTTTACCCGTAAGGCGCGGTTGCCGGAACCCGTTTCCGGCAACCACCTTTTGTACAAGTCTTGCCGCTGTTGCATGTAATCCTTTGTACAAAGCTGGGCACAGACCCCGTGCATCAGTAGAGCTCATGTGCCCCGCACATTTTGTCATTTCATGCTTTCTATTTTTTTGCATGTGTTATCTGACACTTTGTGCAGCACGTACCCCCGGTAAGCAATAACGAGCCCAAAGGCTCCATACCTGTATTTTTTCTTCTTTCTTTTTTCTCAAGGAAAGGAAGGCTCCCTCGCGCACAAGTTTGCCGGGGGGAGAGGAGATAGTGGTGTGGACCAAGCGCCGTTCAAGAGAGTTTCGCCTTGCCAGGAAGCAAACAACACAAAAGCTAAGTTACCAAAGTTTGAGCAATCAGATTTTTAATTTTTTAAGTTATCTTCCTTGAACGACCGTGCTTTGTGTGGAAAACCTGTGCGCGGAGGAACCAACTCGTAGCTAGTTGCGCCCTTACTTTGTTTCGAGTTTGCTCAACGACTTAAGTGTGCTGCGACTAGTGTCGCGCCCTTAATTTGTTTTCGAGCCCGCTCAACAACTTAAGTGTGCTGCAGCTAGTTGCGAGAAGGTTTCTTGTCGGTAGCAACACCGCCGGCAGGCTGCTGACGTTCCGCACTCAGCGCTCGCGGCTAAGGTGCCTGCGCCGGCAAGTTCCCTAAAAGCGTAGGGCAAAAACATACAAAGCAAAGGAGTCAAGTAAAGGAAATAACGTTGCGATCTCTGCCCAAAATAGAGTTATATTACAAAGTAGTTTGCCGCAGCTCTAATAGACTATTTTCCATAAAATGGCTAGCAGCGACAATGAAAGAAGAAAATGGGCAGCCTAATCCGCGCGATCGCCCTCGACCCTCCTGATTCCGCTCACCTTGTCCACAATGGGTGCGACAAGGGCCTTGAGCGCCTCCAGATCAGCGTCCGACGGCAAGCTCCTGAGGACGTTGGTGAGGTTGAGGCCAGGGTTGCGGAAGGCCACCTTCATCAGTACCTTTTGAAGGGCGCCCGCGCAGAGCTTGCGCGACTCGTCCGCCAGCTGTTTGGGGATCCTTTCCCGGAGACGCTGAAGGGCCGTCGCCACGCCTCTGAAGAACAGAGTGAGCTTGGCGCTGGGGTGGAGGTTCTCGTCGGTGGAGTACCCGAGATACTCCGCCCCCAGCTGCGCCAGCTCCTTGTCGATGTCCGCGGCGGCGTTCACAAGACCCTCCGTCCAGTGCTCGACGGTCGCCCTGAAGTTGTTCTGGGTAATGGCAGCACTCTCCAGTAGCGCCTTCTCGGCCCTGACCTCCTCCTTCAGGGCCGCCTCCCGCTTCTTGGCGCCGTCCAGCGTCTCGGTCAAAGTGGTTAGCTTCAACTCAAGATCCATATTGGAGTTCTTGGCGGCGGCAAGCTCTTTGCCCTTCTCGGTGAGACGCACCTGCAGCTCTGAATGGTTGTGGGCGTCCTTCTCCCGCTCGAGCTTGAGCGCGGCGATTTCTTCGCCTCTCGCCTTGAGGTCGGCCTCCAGCTGCGCCACCTTCACTTCCAGTTCCTTCTTGGCAGTCTCGGTAGCTGCGGCAGCGTCCTTTGCTTCCTGGAGGGCCCCGCCAAGAGATTGCTCGCGCACGGCAAGCTCTTCCTCGTGGCTGTCGAGGTTGACCTTCCGCTGCGCCAGCTCGCCTTCTCGTGTGGACAGCTTCTCGGCGGCAAGCCGTTGCTGTTCTTCAACCTCTGCCTTCTCGAGGCAGAAGGCCATCTGCTCTTCGGCGAGTTGCTCCCGCTCCTCTGCCAAGGACCGGAGAGCTGCCTGGTTGAGGGCCCGGAGCTCCTCCGCGCGCTTCTCAATGTCAGCTCCCACCTTGGCGGCCAGTGCTTCGCGGGACTCCAGCTTGGCCTGCCGGGCGCGGTAGAGCGACAGCAGCTTACGCAGCAGCCGCTCTTCCTCAGACTCGCCGCCGCTGCTGCTTGGCGCGTCCACAAGCGTCAGCCCGGCGGAGGCAAGCACTTCCCCGTCGAAGACTTCTCCCTCAACCGGCGCCCTGGAGCTCGACGCCCAGGGGATCTTGATGAAGACGCCGTCGCCGGCCTTCAAGTAGGCGCCTAGCTCGGGCTCGTCGGAGCCTGGCTCTGCGGCAGCGGCGGAGGGATCAGCGGTCGGTGTAGCGCCCGGCGCTCCTGCGGCCTCAGGGTCGTCAGTATGATCGCCGGACCCCTCGCCTGTTGCTGCGGCGGCAGCCTTGGCGGCCTCGTCGCCGGCAGGCTCGTCGGCACCGGCCGCCTCTTTAGTGTTAGCGGCGTCGCCGGTGTCGCCGCGTGCGTTCTCCTCAACAGCGACCTCTGTCTCCATCGGCTCCGCAGCGCATGGATCTGACAACAGGAAAGGGGAGAAAAACAGTCAAGCAAATATCCAAAAAGAAGAATCTAAAGAAGAAAAGCCCAAGGAAAATTTGAAGCGAGAAGACTACCTGCGCGGGCCGGCTCCTCAGCGGCGTCCCTTGTAGGAGAACCCTCCCTTGGCGGCGTAGTCGTGGTCTCCGCCGGTGGAGGGCCGCTGGTGCTATCCCTCGCCGGAGAACTCGCCCTTGGTGGAGAACTCTCCCTTGCCAGGGAACTTTCCCTTGGCGGCGTAATTGTAGCAGGTGGCGCTTCGGGGGTGGTCTCCGGGCGCTCCTGGTGTGTCTGCTCTGCTCCTACACAAATCAACAAACAAGACATCAGCAAAGGTAGAACCCCCACGCACGCCTAACAGCGGAAAGTAAACCACACACTTACGCCGGGGGCTGCGTTGGGGGCTGCTCTGAAGATCAGTTGCCGGGTCCGGCAAGGTTGTCTCAGGCGCACCCCCTGCTGGCACGGCGGGCTCGTCCTCGATGACAATCACCGGGACCTTGGCCCTCTTAGCCGCCCTCTGGGCCAGAGTTCTGAAAAAAGGAACAGGTGCAGAGTGAGGCAAAAGATATACAAGACCAAACAGCAAGAATTGAAGGAATATAAGAACAATAAAGATCTTACTCTTCTTCTTCCTCGTCGGAGCTGAGCGCGGAGAAGTCGAAGTCTGGCTCACGCGTCCCGGCACGAGGAAGCGGAGGAGTGGGCTCCCTTGGCCGCTTGGCGGGAGCAGTGGCGGTGGTCTGAGACGACCCCGCTCTGGCTGCCGCCGAGGCGTGAGAAGCGGCACGAGCAGAAGCGGCGGTCCGAGAAGACCCCGCTCCCGTTGCCGCAGAAGCGCGAGGCGCTCCCGCAGCAACCTTGCTTGCCGCGGTGGAGCGAGTCGCGCGGCGTGGCAGCTGTTGGCCCGTCTGCCGCTCCGTTACGTCCCCGGCCTTGCGGAGACGCCTTCTTGGTCGAGCTGGAGGCTCCGCCGGTGGCGAGCTGCCTGAATATGAGGAGGAAGAGGAGCTGATCCCCAGCGAGCCGCCCGTATCCTCGGCGGGCCCGCTCGACTCGTCGCCCTGCTCGGTGGGCTCGCTCGGCCCGACACCCTGCTCGGCGGGCTCGCTCGACTCGGCGTCTTGCCCGGTAGGCTCTCCTGCGCCAAGGAACTCCTCTCGCTCGGCAAGGCTTGCCACTTCTGCTGCCTCCGCCTCCTCCGGGGTGAAACCGAACTCGCCCGCGGCTGCGGCTGCCGCCGCCTCTTCCAGCCTAGTGGTGATGTACGCCATCTCCTTGTCGGTGGTGTCGCGGGTGAGGATCTTCTTCTCGTCAGCACAAATTGGCGTTTCTTCCACGTTGTCGAAGAATTCCTGCACGGCTTCCTCAGTAGGCTCTTGCCAAGTTGGGTCAATCCCGTGAGAGTCGCACAGCGGCATCAATGCGTGGATGCGGCTGAGCGCGGAGTTGTTGCACAACGGGACGACCCCCCTCGGCAACCTGAACACCTCGGGATGATCGGGGTCATACTTGAACAGCTCCTGAAGCATCGCGTTGAGCTCCAGGACAGTGAAGTTATAGTTGAGGCCCGGGCGCAGCCTCATGATATCTGCCGCGTTCTCGAACTCCCAGGCGGGTCTCTTCCTCTCCTGCAGGGGGGCGCTGCGGCGGCGGAAAAAGTCTGCGCCAACTGCGCCTACAGTGAGCTTGGCACGCCTGAGGCATAGGATCCGGGCAGTGGCAATTTTCAATCTACTGTCTTCCGGGGCCAAGTCGCTCCAGTCGTTGCCGCGTACTACTGGGGCTTGACGCCAGGTGGTAAATGGCTGCCGGTTCTCCTCTACAATCCAGCACCAGTCTGCTCTCCATTCATCCCATTTGCCGCGGAGCTCTCCCTCCAGATAAGCTTCCTTCTTGTGCGTCCTCGAGATCCAGGAGACGCCGCCGGATAAAGGCTCTCCTCTCTCAACTCGGGGCGTGAAGTAGTGGCGGAAGAGGGCAACATTGGGATGGACTCCGACAAAGTTTTCGCAGAGATGTGCGAAAACGGCCATGGTCAGAACGGCGTTGGGGGTGAAGTCAAGGAGGTGGAACCCGTAGGTGTTCATGATGCCGCAGAAGAATTCAGAGAAAGGCGGGCAGAGCCCGCAGTAGAAGAACAAGGCGAAGAACGCGTATCCGTTCAGAAACATTTCGCAAGCAATGGCTGGGAGTACCTTGGTGCGCGGATGCGCCCGCGTCTCCCCCGACCAGAAGAGATAGAAGTTCTCGCTCAGCTTCCTCGCGGCAAGCTTGGGGGGGGGGGGG
>LR738711.1:493103626-493116580 GCA_902687465.1 Secale cereale | reverse complement strand
AGCCCGCTTCTTTCGCAGCGCCGCGAGCCGCAGCGCCTCGGCCGACTTCGCGGTCTTCCCCTTCTCGCCTTTCGGAGCCATGGCGGAGGCGGTGAGGGGGGTCGACGGCGCTGGTGGTGCTGGTGGCGACGGGGGGGGCGGAGCGCTGCTCTCTTTCGACTTTGGGAAGAAGGGGAGCGGCGGAGGTTTTCGAGGATTGAAGCAGCAACGGGCGGATGGACGAACTGCCCCTGTTTCCCCTGCTTATAAGGGGGGAGGAGGCGGACGTTCCGCATTTCCGATTAAAGAAACAGCCCACGATCTCTCGACGCCGCAGTAAACGCGTGTCGTTAAGGGAGGGCGTGGTGGATACGGAGTAAGATACGGCGTGAACCAGGCCGCGCGTGCCCGTGCCCTGTTTTGGGCCTGGCCCAACAGCGCTCGGCACCGTGTCTGGCCCAGGCCCGGGGGCTCCTATCGGTGTACTAAAGTAGGGGTACCCTTAGTACCCCGAACTTGTGCACGGGCAGTCGCAGCGTCCCGCGACAAGGCTTGCCAGGTGATCGCCAAGGTCCTCCGTGGTCCCTTTGGAGCCATTCAAGAACAAAGTATTCAAGCCAAGGAGGCAAGGCCCCGGCAAGAGGAGCTTGCCGGGAAGGCCACTCAAGGCAGAAGACCACTCAAGACGCAAGGCCCCGGCAAGAGGAGCTTGCCGGGAAGGCCACTCAAGGCATCTCAAGAGACTTGCCGCGACGCGCCACGCGTCCCGATAAGGCCCGGTGAGCGACAAGCTCCCGAAAGCGACAAGATAGCGACCGCGGCAAAGCGCTTGCCGCGGCAAGCTTCCACTCAGTACCTGCGCTCCAGCGCATCCACCCACGTGTCGCTCTGGGACCCTTCCAGACGCACGTGGCGGGCAGTTGTGCAGCCAGGGGTACGCGGTGGCAAGCGGTGCTGACAAGGTAGCCATCATGGCGAACGGTGGCGCCCCCGACGGCCCTTTTTGCACTGTTTGGGCGACGGCTATGGGCATTTAATGCCCTTGTCCCCTGCCGTCAGGGTTAGGTGCGATGCACTGTTCAGGTAGCTGTACCAACCACCATATCTTTCCGTTTTTTCCCTCAACTGCGTTGCCACCTGTCGGTGACCCCTTGAGCATATAAAAGGAGGCCCATGCGCAACGTAAGGGGGGGTTAGACATTCGAACACTCTCACGCTCGATCTCGTTAGCTGCTAGAGGGTACTGTAGCTCTCAGCGCTCCCGAGCAAGAACTCAATACAAACCAAAGCAGGAGTAGGGTTTTACGCATCCGTGCGGCCCGAACCTGGGTAAACTGCTCGTGTGCCTCGCCTCAATCTGCTCTTCGTGCGACCTCCGCCCCCTGCCGTACCGAAAAGGGGCTCCGTCCCCATAGGTGTTCATGGGTGGATCAGTTTCCCCGACAGACGCCATGTCTGCCGGTGGCATCGAGCGCTACGGGTAGGTTCCCTGTGTGGGCATGTGTAGATCTGCATCTTGTTTGTCTAGTTTTGTTCCCTTTTTCTCACCAATCTTCTTCTCCAGGCGGCTGGTTGATTCGACACAGACCATGGCTATGATGCGTGGTGCCTCCTGTGGAGTCGCAGGCTTCGATGAGCCACGCGGATGAACAAATTTGTCGCGATGCCGATCCAGCATTGTCCAACTCCTGTGATTTCTAGTTGGGCGGAAACGGGGGACTTGAGGTGTGCCCTGAATCTAGAGCGGATGGACGAGAAGGTATCTAGTTCTAAAACTGAATTTCACTTGTTCTATGGGCTTAGAAAAATCGTGTGTAGTTTTTCCCTGCAAATAGTGATTCTCATGTCAGTTATCTGAATGCATGTTGGACTGTTTAGATTCATGTATGTGATGCCATGACTGAACACATATGTTATTTTGTTTCTTTTCTGTTTGTTTCCAACTGTTAATGCGCTTTGGCTGCATGGATTTGCAATTTTCGTTTGTTTTGATCAGTAGTGCATCATTTTTTGTCCCTGGTTTGGGGAGTTCTGCTTCATGAGTAACTCTCCTGAAATTTTGTTAAGAAAACAGCATGAAGTGTGTTCATGCCTTTTTGTGCAATTAAGCATGAAGTAAAGTTTGGCCAGTTTTCTCATGATTAATATGTTCATTTCGGTAGATAACTAAGATGGCTAGAGAAATGAATATTGCCCTTTGCCAAGTTCTTGTAAATTATATTAGCCGTAATTAGTAGCAGCAAGTATGTCTGCATTGGTCTGGTTTAGCATAACATGACAATAGTAGCTGGTTTCTCAAAATCCCTGCTTTCTTCCTATTTGTGCTTTACTACATGATGTAAGCTAAATTTTTAGTGACACGTCGATTCTGTGTCAGGGAAGTGCGGAGCGAGGGAGAAAGTGCTGGACTCCATCCCCACACGTGGCATGTTCCAAGTCTGCTCGGTATTGTTGGCAGATCATCTCCTGTTTCAATGGCATGTTTTTTGTTTGGCATTGTTTCTTAAATACGGATCCTGTTGTTTGCTGGTTGATGTTCCAAAATTCATGTGTCTGCAATTTTAGTAGCTGAGTCGAACAACATTGTATATTGGTCACCCCAAATGTTGTAGTGCCAATTAGAAGGAGTTGTCTTTTGGATCACTCGTTCTTAGCTCAAATTGCCTACCATTTCAGTACTTAACTAAACAAACACTACATAAATTGGTACCCTCAAACTGTTGTCCAAAATTGAAAGAAGATGTCTTTTGGATAGTTGGTTTCTGAACTTATTGGTCAACTAAAATGCTGCATCATTTACATTTTGGATAATATAAATTTGGTTGAATTGTTTTTCTTTTAGAAGTTGTGCGTGCTATTTTGTTGTTTGATTAGCCACTTAGTAGAGGTCAACTGGCTATAGAATTCTACACTCTATAGTAGGATAGTTGTCCTGGATGGACCCATTCTGAAGTTAGTGATGAGTAATTAAGATAGCATCTCCATATTTTGCTGGCTCGGTTTTGTTGTGTTATTTCCAATTAGTTCATTAGGAAAACCATGCGTTTGACAAAGATACTAAAAAGTAACCTCTCCATATTTTCTTTTACATGTAGAGAGAAAATGCAAAGAAGTCTCATAGGCATATAGATCAAGGAACCAACAGGAAAAAATTCAGACAATTGGTGGATCAAGGGCTGCCGGAGATGGTGATTCCAGCTGCTCCGGGAATGGTATCTACAATAGGAAAAGACCACCTGGGAGACCTGGGAGACCTACAACTAGCTGGGAGAAGCCATCATACGAACAACATTTGAAGCAATTTGCAGAGTGCAGGGGCACAAGCGCACCACTTGTCCTGACCAGGGGGATTTGTCGAAGGCCCCAAGGAAACTGCCAAACTGTTCTAAGTGTGGTGTTGTAAGGCACCGCTGCAATGCTTGGGGTAATAAGAACCATGGACCATTTGGGCTTAATTTTCTCTAGACTGTTTCTGTTGTTTGGTTGGTGGGCTTATAAACCTTGCGAGAAACTGATTTTCTTTGCATCATTTTATTGGACCCGCTAAACTGTGTGGCATGACCTTTGATCTAACTTGACAGTTATCGTGTGTTGGGGAATATGTCCCTAGGTGCTGCCTTGGCCCATCAGGTGTCTGGCCCATAATAATTCTCCAAAAAAGTTCGCGGTGTTTGGGCTCCGTTTGATATTGATTTCCTGCAATGTAAAAAACATGCAAAAAAACAACTAGCACTTGGTACTATGTCAATAGGTTAGTACCAAAAAATGATATAAAATGATTGTAAAACATCCAAGAATGATTATATAACAGCATGGAACAATCAAAAAATATAGATACATTGGAGAAGTATCAGCATTCCCAAGCTTAACTCCTGCTCGTCCTTGAGTAGGTAAGTGATAAAAAAAGAATTTTTGATGTGGAATGCTACCTATCATGTCATATCATATTCTTTTCCTTATTGCATGGACATTTTGACTTTTATATGGTTCAAACAATAGTCTAGTTTTGACATAATAATTTAGATACTCAAGCATATCAATAAGCAACAATGTCTTTCAAAATATCAATGCTAAAATAAGCTATCCCTACAAAATCATATAGTCTTTTCATGCTCTGTCTCCCCCGCTCAAAGTATAAATCATGTACTACCCCGGTGTCAGCCAAGCAATTGGTTCATACATTTTAACGTGCTTCAGCATTTTCAACTCTCACGCAATACATGAGCGCAAGCCGTGGATATAGCAATATAGGTGCAATAGAATGCGATGTTAGTAGACAAAACAAAGGGAAGGAAGTCTCACATTAACTAGGCAAACTGATGGACTATGTAGATGTCCATCAATCGATATCAATCTAAGGAGTAGGGATTGCCATGCAACGGATGCACTAAGAGCTCAATATCAAACTAAGTCGGTGTGACAACATAGGAGACTCTCTATATGAAAAACATGGCGCTACTTTGAAGCACAAGTGTGGTATTTGCATTTCCCTTTTCTCCTCCTCCCCTTTTTTTTCTTCTTTCATTTTTTTCTCTTTTTCTTTTCTCTTTTTTTCTTTTTTTCTTAGTCCAGAGTCTCATCCTCACTTGTGGGGGATTCATGGTCTCCATCATCATATCATTACTGGGGCATGCTCTAATAATGGATAATGATGATCATCACACTTCTATTTACTTATAACTCAAAAAGAAATAGAAATTACAACTCAATACCTATGACATAGCATGACTCTATATGATGAAAATGAATGCTCAAGTCAACTATATGATGGAAGTGCATGGCAATATATGTCGGAATGGCTATGGAAATGACATAATAGTTAGGTGTGGTGGCTGTTTTGAGGAAGGTTTAATAGAGTTTATGCATCGGCGAAAGTTGCACGGCACGAGAAAAGCTAGCAATTATGAAAGGCTGAGATTGTCTATAATCCATGGACTCACATTAGTCATAAAGAACTCACATACTTATTGCAAAAGTTTATTAGTCCTCGAATCAAAGTAATACTACGCATGCTCCTAGGGGGGAGGTTGGTAGGAGTTAACCATCGCGTGCCCCTGACCTTCACAAAAAGATAGGACAATCAAGGATAAATTGTGCTCCAACTTCCCGGCATAACGACACACCATACGTGCATGTTTCAGGAATCACAAACCTTAACATGAATATTCTTACTAAAGCATAATTACTCATTAACATGACTCACATATCATATCATGATGTCTCAAAACTATTACAAGGAATCAAGTTTATTTTTTCCAATGATCTTCATGATTTTTTTATTTATGCCCTTCTTGGATATCTATCACTTTGGGACTATTTTTCATGTGTTGGGCTCGCACGTCCTTTAGCTCTTCGGCTAGCTTGACGTTTGTATCATGCATCTTGTTTTTCTCATTTATGGTACGTGTTAGTACACGATGACCAGTAGATGTCTACCCTTTGGCCTGTTCCTTCGCTACCAGAGCAGCCCTTAGCTTCTCCTCAAGCTGGTCTATTGGTCCTATTGTTGCAATCCAAACAATGTATACTTAAATATCATTGATCGGCACAGGACCATACTGTTCGGACACTATTGTTCTTACCATCAGAGCCATTCTTGGACTTCTTTGAATTTTCCAATTCGGTGGTGACAGTACTAACACTAAAAAAGACACATCCGTGACATTTTGGGCCGAACGAAAAAAAATTATGTCATACTTATGACACTTCTATGACGATAATTGTGACAAAACCCGGTATCATCATAGATGTGGTGGAGTCCTACTTCTATGACAAAAAATCATGACAGAAAATGGGCTTTTCGTCCTGGGCGGGTCGGAGACGCACCTGCATGACATTCTTTGGGCTGTCCATGACGGAAAAAAACGTGGTAGCAGCGAGGGCGAGGAAAATATCGGGGTGTTCCCGATTACGGTGGGTGGTCGGGGCCGAGCGATGCGCGTTTCTCTTGTACACGCACGCGCGTGGGTGCGAGGCGTTGGGCTCTAACTGAACCCGAGCGAGGCGTTGGGCTCTAACTGAACCCGAGCGATTGCACTGCAGGCTACGCGTTACTGAACCTGAGCGATCGATCGATGGCTGTTAACTGAACCCGATCGAGCGATTCCTTCGCTACTGCTGCTAACTAAAGCCGATCAATGCTGCGTCTCGATGAACAGTGAGCGTTGCTAGGGGGTTTGGATGAACAGTTCCCGGTGGGGGTGGATGAACAGGACCCCGTGGTGTTGCCTCTGGATGAACAAGACCCCGATCGATCGAGCCGGTTGGGGCTGGATGAATAGGACCCCATGGAGGGCTGGATGAACAGGACCACCCCATGGAGGGCTGGATGAACAGTAGATGGTGGAGAGCTGGATGAATAGTAGCCCGTGGAGGGGTGGTTGAACTGGAGCCCGTGGAGAGGGCGGGTTCAACAGTAGCCAGTGGAGTACAGCGGAGGCTGGATGAACAGGAGCCCGTGGATAAACAGTTGCAGGTGGAGGCTGGAGGAGATCGATGGTGGATGAACAGTAGCCCGTGGAGACTGGAGGGGGTCGACGGTGGAGATGAACAGTATCCCATGGAGTCCCATTTTGCGGTACGCCACACCCCTCCTGATAAACAGGACCCCCGTTTCGATCGTAGAGCTCCAGCACAAGCCCGTTTCCTCCGTTTTGCGGTACGCCGCACCCCTCCCGATCAACAGGACCCCTGTTTTGATCGTAGGAGATCCGTTTCCTCCATTTTGCGGTACGCCAGACCCCTCCTGATGAACATGATCCCGTTTCGAACGTGGCCGGTCGAACACAAGGTTGTTTCCTCCGTTCTGCGGTACGCCAGGCCTCATTTCCATCGGCTGTTCCGTAGAAGCCCTCCCGATGAACACGACGACGCATTCCGTTCCGACCCAGCCGGTTGGCTCCCCATGAACACGACGACGATGTTGTTTGTCCGTTCCGACCCAGCCATGTACACGAGCCCTGGCCGTACGTACGCACGAGTAGGCGTTCGAGACCCAGCCCGTATGTACGTACGTGGTCGTATTTACTTTCTTGCACCCTGGCCGTTGTACGTACGTGTACATGCTACGTGCGCGCATCTACTACGACACATGCGCGCCACTACATCGACCAGTATGTACGTACACATTTGAGACCAGAATGACAACGCTACGTACGCTTCGACCAGGTGGGTCCCGACTGTCACGCTCTTCCTTACGTGCGAAGATGTAGCTGGTGGGTCCCAGCAGTCAGGTGGCAAATCATTTTTTTTTCGGGCGCACTTCCTTGCGTGCGAAGATGTAGCTGGTGGGTCCCAGTAGTCAGGGGGAAAGGTTTTTTCGCAAAATATGGTGGCCCGTCCAGTGGGTCCCTGCTGTCAGGTGGAGGAATAATTATTTTGCGCGTAATGAGGCACTTCCTTGCTGCGGCCGTGGACCCAGCTGTCAGCCTCTCCACGTAGAGTCCACGTCCGATGGAAGCCGTTCCTTTACCACGTTGACCACACCGCGCCGAGAGCACCAGGGCGATGCACGACGGCGAGGCCTAGGAAGGGGACGACGCGGAGCCGGGGAAGACGCGGCAGTGGAAGCCTGCGTGGAGAGGAGTACGAGGGTTTACTGGTTCGGCTGCGGTGTGAGGCTACCGTCGCCGTAGGGCCTGGCCAGCGGTGGGAATAGTAGGGGGCGGTGAGGCCTCCGCGGCAGCACAGCCGGCTACGGGAGGCAGGAGCATGCGGCACGATCGGCGCTGCTTTGGGTGGCTGGAGCAAGAAGACCAGAGGTTGAAGAAGCACTATGGCCGTTGGATGGACATCGTATGGTCACTGGAGCTAGAATCATTCATATTGACTAAGTTGACAAAGCACTCCGTCCCCGTCAACTTAGTAGGCCCACAAGTCAGCCTCCCACCAAGGTGGGTCCCAACTAGTAGGGGGAGTATTCATTTTTTTTTGTGCGTAATAAGGAGGCACTTCCTTGCATGCGAAGATATAGCTGGTGGGTCCGACCTGTCAGCGGCGGGAACGTTTTTTTCGCCAAATACAGAGGCCCTTCGAGTGGGTCCCAGCTGTCAGGTGGAGGGATCATTATTTTGCACGTAATAAGGAGGCATTTCATTGCATGCGGTTGTGGACCCAGCTGTCAGCCTCTCCACACATAGTCTACTTCTGATGGTGTCATTCATTGAACACGTTGACCACTCCGCGCCGAGCACATCCAAGGTGGTGGACGACGGCGATGCCCCGGACAGCAACGAGTCGGAGATGGGAAGACGCGGGAGTAGAGTCGCAGACAGAGAGGTGTACGAGGGTTAACTGGTTCTGGTGTGGTGTGGTTCGGCAGTCGGTGGAGAATAACAGGAGGTGTGGAGGGGTGGAGGGATGGCCTGGCCAACGGTGGAGTAGCGCTTCACAGCGAAGCGTGCTAAGCAGAGCTGCTAGCAGCAGGAGGCGGGAGCAGGTGG
Source organism: Secale cereale (assembly GCA_902687465.1). Lineage (NCBI taxonomy): Eukaryota > Viridiplantae > Streptophyta > Magnoliopsida > Poales > Poaceae > Secale > Secale cereale. Next base: position 493,108,160 of record LR738711.1, on the reverse strand, counting down.
TCCCGCCGGCGCTGGAGGAAGAAGACGAGAGATTGAAGATGGATGCCGGTATTTGGATGTAAATCCAACGGCTAACGATGTCAGACTCATTTGTTGACTAAGTTGACAACGTTTTGGATTGGCTTCGGCCTATTGGCCCACATTTCAGCCTCCAAAAATGCGGCACGTATTCAACCCATTTTCAGAATTTACAGTCTTTTTTTTGCGAGTAGAATTTACAGTCCATTTGATCTCATTTTTTTGAATTACAGTCCATTAGCTCGGCTGGGTGAACAAATAATGTAGCTTCCATGCAGCCCATTTATGTTTTTCCTAAAAAAATACAGGCCATTTGCACTTTCTCGAAATACACGATTTTGCTGGGTTGATTCTGATTATAATGTTGGGGTGGGCGCAGCAATGTTATCAAAAAATAAACAGGAGCTGAGCATTTTGTTATATATATATATATATATATATATATATATATATATATATATATATATATATATATATATATATATATATATATATATATACACATACACACACACACACACACACACACACACACAGCCGGCCTATTCTCATAACATTATGAGAATAATATTCTCATAACACTTCCGAACTGCTTTATTTTACTGCATTGGAAAGCTATGCGCACTGCACACATATTGCAACAGAACCTCATGTTTGAAAAAACTGTACGTGTTATTTTTTGGTACCTTTTTTGCTCTAGTTTTTTAAATATTTATCGGAATTATGCGTGTAATATACCATTGAAAATCTATGGAGTAGACGCAACTTCGCCATGTTGAACACTTTTCGAGATTCCGTACGGTTTAAGAGAAGTTTTGAACACGGTGAACTGCATGTTTGAAAAAATTGTACGTGTTGTTTTATCGGTACCTTTTTTGCTCTAGTTTTTTAACCGTTTATCGGAATTATGCGTGTAATATACCGTTGAAAAGTTATGGAGTAGACGCAACTTCGACATGTTGAACACTTTTCGAGATTCCGCACGGTTTAAGAGCAGTTTTGAAAACGGTGAATTGCATGTTTGAAAAAATTGTATGTGTTTTTTTTCGGTACCTTTTTTGCTCTAGTTTTTTAACCGTTTATCCCAATTATGTGTGTAATATACGGTTGAAAAGCTATGGAGTAGACGCAACTTCGCCATGTTGAACACTTTTCGAGATTCCGCACGGTTTAAGAGCGGTTTTGAAAACGGTGCGACCGACGAATAATGGCAGCGAGCGTTTTTTCCGCTTCCGAACTGCACAAGAAAACCGCACTGCATCAGGGTAGGAGCCGACGCGACGATGCTGGGGGAAGGAGGCGGGGCGGCAGCACGGGGGTAGGAGGCGGGGCAGTGGTTGCTGTCCTCGGGGCGCTCCGCGCTAGAAACCTATTTAAGTGGGGTTGTTATGAGAATAAGGTTTTTGTTATGAGAATAAGGTCTTAAGGGGTGTTATGAGAATAGACCCACCATATATATAGCCGGTCTATTCTCATAATATTATGAGAATAATATTCTCATAACACTTTCGCACTGAACGCTCAATGCGAGGGCACTGCACGCACAACGCGAGGGCACTACAACACAGCGACCAGTAAACTTCGTCTCGAAAAAACTGTACGTGTTGTTTTTTAGTACTTTTTTTGCTCTAGTTTTTTAACCGTTTATCGGAATTATGCGTGTAATATACCGTTGAGAAGCTATGGAGTAGACGCAACTTCGTCATGTTGAACACTTTTCAAATTTCATCATAGTTTAAGAGCAGTTTCGAAAATCGTGCGGCTCATAACGAATGACAGCAAGCATTTTTTCGCGTTTTTTCTAAACCGCTCGTCCGAATGAAACAAATGATAGACCGCTGGAAAGGTATCGTCGAGGCGCATATTTTTCATATCTATTATTTTTCCTAATTCGTCACGGTTTAAGAGCAGTTTTGAATTTATAAAATCGCGGAATTGTGTTTTTCGAATTTTTTGCAATTTTCGGTACTGTTTTAGCTTCAGTTTTTTAACCGTTTGTCGAAACGAGGCGTAAGGTACGCCGTTCGAAAGCTACAAACGAGGCGCAATTTTCATATGTTGAAATGTTTTTGAGATTCTTTACGGTTTTTAGTTAATTTTGAAAACCGTGCGACTGACTACGAGAGGCAGCGGTCGTTTTTCGCGAAATTTTTACAAACCGCTGGTCGAAATGATCCAAACGATACAGGGTTGGAAAGATATCGTCGAGACGCTGCTTTTTAATATAGAACACTCCCTCTAATTCATTACGGTTTAAGAGCAGTTTTGCAATTACAAAAATGCGGACACTCTGTTTTTGGCGACACCAAAATCGACGAGTGAACTTCATCCGACAGAAAACCGCACTGCTTCGGTCGAAAATCTCAATACATCAGACAATCAAAAAATCGACGAGTGAACTTCATCCGATAGAAAACCGCACTGCTTCGGTCGAAAATTGCAGTGTATCAAACAATCAAGTGAACTTCTTGATTTATTTTTTGTCCTACGTAAATTTTCTCGAACAAGATTTTTGTTGTCTTTTTTTCAATTCTTTTATGAACGAGAGTGGACCGCAGAGACTCACGCAACTGAACGACATCATATATCGAAGTGGATCACATTACTTTTTCGTTGTTTTTGCTAAAAAAAATCACACTTCCACATTGTGCCCAAGCGAACAGCATCACTCTACAAATTGAACCACATCCGAGAACCAAAACGCACTGCAGGTGTTGTATTGATATAGTGAACAACGGGGGAGTTTTATAGTGAACCACATGGGAGAACAAAGTGAGCTTCAGAACATATATACACATTCATTATTTTTACACAGCCACACAAATACATACACACAATCGACACTGTCACGAGCTGTACTAGATCACACCCCAGCAGCGTACTGCACCTGCAAAGTAGACCATGCCATTGGATTGCATATTCTAAATAAAATAGGCTACTTGTGTGCCGAACGAGATGAAACTTTTTTCTATACAAATAAAAGAAAAAAAATCCATACACGAGCCGTGCAACCCGCAAGCAGTGCCTGAACGGACTACATCTATTTTGACAAAAAATACATTTGACTGAAGTGGACCACAATATTCCTCGTAGTGAGTTGTATCAACCTTTTTTCATGAAAATGAACCTCTCCAACATACCAAACCAACTCCACTGTACCGGATTTAAACCCCAAAAAGACAAAAAAGTGTTAAAGGAGTTCACTACCAAAAAAAGGACCCGCACGGAGAGAACATCTCCAACATACAGAGTGAACCTGTCATTAAAAAACAATGACGTGTGCAGAGTCCAGGGAACTGCACGTGCACACGCGAGTTCGCCGAAAAGCCATGGGCCAAACTGCACGCTCCTGTTGGTCGAGCTGCACTCGCCTGTTGGCAAAACTGCATGCCCATGTGCAGAGTTGCAGTTGCCGGACGCCGTTGGCCTCATGGGTCGAACTGCACAGGAGTGAGGTGCCGAGCTGCAGCAGCAACTATGGTGCACCGCAGACGCAGCGATGTGGAGCTACAGTGCGGCGTAATGACACACTACATCACTAGGGGGACTGATCCCTCGAGATTTAGACTCGTAAAAACAAAAATACATAGCAATCGAGGGACAGCTTGTGGAGGGAGAGACACGGAGAGGCAGTCGTGGGCTGCACTCGCGGGAAAACTGCACTGCACGAACAACCTGTCGCCGAGAGTGAAGCCCGTGGTGCTGCCGTGTGCATCTGAGTCGATGGGTGGGGAACGGCCACCCAGGTCGAAGGATCATACGCCAGTGCCAACATTTGTGCTGGGGAGGTATGCGACAGGGCACCGGTGGTGGTGCGATCTGGGCGGTGATGGCCAGAGACGAGGACGACGACGATGTAGTCGGGCCGGGCTAAATCATCGCGCGGGTGGCTGAGTTGGACCGTTGTCCACGCATGAGTGGGCATCGCCGCTGGACGCACCAGATGTGGGCGAGGGGCGCCGCAGCCGAGGGAGATGAGGGAGAGGGTGGAGCATGGCGCTGGTGGTGGCCGTCGGTGGAGAAGAAGGTCGTCGCCCCGTAGAGACCCACCTCCCAGCACCCTCGTGCGGATCTCGTCGGATCCAGCGCTGGGCTGAGGGAGTGGGGGGCTTCCGCGCTGAGGGTTGGCGGCGGTCGGATCTGGTTGCTAAGGCCGCGCCGGTGGCCGGCGGCGGCTAGATCTGGTGGCTGAGGCCACGTCGGTGGCAATGCGCGGCCGGATCCCGCCATGACCTGCTGGAGAAGGTGGGAGGGGAGGGGCGATGCGGGGAGGGAGGTTAGAGGTGCTGGTGGGACGCCGCGGTTTGAGGTGCTGGTGGGCGGCGCCGCTGGAGAAGGTGGGGAGGGGCGCGCCGCGCTGGAGATGGTGGGAAGGGAGGGGGTTGCTGTCCTCGGGGCGCTGCCGCACTAGAAACCTCTGTTAAGTGAGGGGGTGTTATGAGAATAAGGCCTTTGTTATGAGAATAAGGTCTTAAGGGGTGTTATGAGAATAGACCCACCATACATATATATATAT